>JAPSES010000001.1:11416462-11432247 GCA_029822895.1 Maxillicosta whitleyi
CTGTGGTACTGTTTATGTGTCACATGTTCACTGTGGTCAGTTTCAGATGCTGTATCTCTTTCATAATTCATAGTTTAATTATTGTTTGTTTAGTATTAATTCTCATCCTTGTAAATAAAAGCTGGACTGACTGTTCATATTCTGACTAAAGAAAATAACATTCTCACTTTGTGCTTTAATCTGAACCTGGCTTTACTGCCTCCGTCCATAATAAAATACATTATATAGACTAAATGTCAACTAAAAATAGTGTTTATTTACAACATACTATAGCAAACTATTACATGATCAGACACAAACCATTGGACTATATTATACTATTTATGGTTCGTTTTAGCCACAGAAGCCAATTACATACAAAGACTGTTTTTTAATAGAGAACAGTCTGTAAATGATATGAATAATTACTCACAATGCATTTATTAATGTTTAAAAGATATTTTCTGACACTATCCAATACACATTTATTTTCTAACCCAAAAACTCCAGCAGGGTCGAGATGGAAACTTCAGCTTCTTGTTGAAAAATGTTGATTTCCAGGAAATGCAAAATAACTTGTGGCTCCTTCAATGACAAAACACATTTGCTTGCAACAACTTCAAGACATAGATCACTTTTGTAGCAAAACACAATGTCAGCAGCATTATGTTTATTACAAAGCATAAGAGGGTTTTGAATTTAGTTGCATATAAACAGAATTTCAGTGACACGGTTGTATTGAAAAAAAAAATGAAAAAAAGGCATACAGACAAAAAATATCAGACACTTCAACGATAAATTACTTTTCTCTGCAACAAACTCCAAACACTGAATATATTAAATGCATTGACAGTGGCACTACGTTTATAGAGATTCTAATCGATTAGTCTGCATCAAGTGATATTTGTTCTTGTTTTTTAATACTTTATTGTCTCAATATCCATTATAACATTTTACAATTGTCTCCTGGTTAATCACAATTTTTTTTCCCCACCCTGTGTGTGAAGTAAAGAGGGAAAAAAAAGGTACTAACAAAGAAATTACATTTTGAGGCAAATGTAACAGCACCTGCCGCAGAAGTTTGGTTTAACTGTAACTCATTTATGGTTCATTTGTCTGTTACATCAGTTCTGAAAAAAACTGTACACGCCACTTACTCATTCTAGGACAAGGGCATCAATAGTAAAGAAGGAAAAATTGTAAGTAATAACTAACAAGATATATAAGGAGATGTAAAAGTAGTTTATGTTCATTTTTGGTACTGGGTTGTGGTGGATGAGTCATACTATGTTGCATTCAAGGAACATCAGGGAAATTGAGGTTTAGGAATAAAACAACAGCCATACACAGGGACTATTTTCTCTCCACAGGAGTTTATGCATGAAAAGTGTAATAACTGTTACTTATATGTCAAATGGGTCCCGGCTTTGATAGTGAGATTTGGACACGATATGTGTAGCTTTTAAATTGCTGGGATCAGCATTTGTCTCAGTATTTCTATGAGTCACTCATTAGAAGAGGCCCCGATTTTTTGTTAGACATCCTCAGCAGGGACCTGAAGGTTTTTTTTTTTTTTTTTGATGAGTTCGTTCCTTCCAGTGTCTACTTTAAAAACCGTGCATCTAGCGTTTGTTACACACAATAAAAAAGTCATTAAAAATTCATTTCATGGGGAGAGCTGTGGCTTTTGTAGCTGAGACAATTTACTCTTCCTTTTAAAAAGAAATAAGTAGTCTAAAGCTATGGTTATTTTGATTCTTTTCCTTTCTTCTTCTTCCCCCCCCCCCCACTATTGATGAGTTTATATGCTCTAGCAGAATTTGCGCTTCTTTGGCCATTTTTCAGAGACTACAAATGATAATACAAAAGCTTTTCTTTCACTTGTGGCAGGTGGTTGTGTGAAACTATTTATTATCAAACAAACGTGTTTCCTCTTTTTAACACAAACTATCCAAATGACCCTGATCCAAAGTGGACACCCCCTAGTTCTTAATCCTCTGTATTGACCCTTTAATATCAATGACAGCTTCAAGTCTTTTGTGGTGGTTGTGGATGAGGCTCTTTATTTTCTCAGATGCTAAAGCTGCCCATTCTTTTTGGCAAAACACCTTTAGTTGACACAAATCAGACAGCGAACCCAGATGCAGACCAGTCAGACCAGAATATGATTTTCATCTGTTTATTGTTCCTAGAACGATTTCAAAGTCTAATAAGAAATATAACAAAAAAAGTCACTTGAATGAATGTCACTGTATACACAGTGATCCAAGTCCAGGGAAGAGGCAGAATCCAAAGTCGAGGTCGTCCAGGGGTCATGTACTGGAATTCCAACAAGGAGCAGGCTGAAGGCGAGGTCGATGGGCGAAAGAGGAGTCAGACAACGGGGATGGCACAGTAGAACGAACAGACAGGCACAAGTCAAAACCAGAAGGGCAATTCAAGGGTCGGTCGGGTAGGCAGGGGTCGAAACGGCAGGCGACAATCACACAAGTCCAAAAACAAGGAAACAGGTCACACACTAGAACAGACAAGACCGAAAAAATACGCTGGAAGGTTTAACTTTCTGGCAAAGACACAACGGGAACAACAGGCATATATAGTGTCCCCTCGATTAGGGACAGCTGTCTCTAATCAAGTGACAGGCAAGAAACGAAAGGTCAAAGGTGAGAGAGAGAAAGAGAGAGAGCAAGAGAGAAAAGAGAAAAAAACCCAGACATGACATTAGTTCCTTTTAGATTTTGGGTTTTCTTGCATGAACTGCAAATGATAATGATATTGAGGTCAGGACACTGAGCTGTCCGCTCCTACACCTTCACTTTTTTCTGCTGTATCCAATGACAGGTGGACCTGGCCTTGTGTTTTGGGTCACTGTCATGGTGGGACGTCCAAGACCATCATTCATTCTGTCAGTCTGTAACCTTATGAGCACAGCTACAGTGTTTAACAGATGTATGATCCCACCTCCACCCAGTAGGTGTTTTCCACTGCTGCCATAATTTAACAGTATTTCTGTTTTACCTAAATATCTTTTTATGTTTCTATAATAGTATATTATAGAAATAGTATATTATAGTATATATACACCAGTATATGCAAGATATTGTTTTTAAAATCAAAACCATATATTTAATGCTAAAATATAACTATTGTTGCTATCCATACATTTTCCGGTGTAATATTTTTTCAAAATGCAAAGGGAAATGCAGCAGGAAATTACTGTATTTTTTTATGAAGTTGTACAATTCCAGTTATTATCTTGCATTCTTTTGCAAAATTATGTAAAAACAATATCAGCAAGAATGTAAACTGTTATCTGCACCAAAGGTGGACACACTAAATATTGACATCCTTGGTTATTATTTGTCAACTCTGACTATTTTGTTATTCTAATTGTTCATTTTCTCAATGAATAACAATGAAATTGTTAATTTGAAACAAGTTTTTGATTTAATATGAGCTTATTTATGTTTTCCTGACAGGTGGTTTAATACATTTGTAAGGCACCATAGACATTGTAACCAGGAGAAATACTGTTGACGGGTTGTAAACGTACATGTTGTCAAAGCAAAGTAAAAATATTGCAGGTTAATACAACAGTTCAATAAATCCCACCTTGAAATTTATAAACTGTTCAATTTTTGTTGAAATATAGCTGTCTCTTCAGATTGATTTCTTGGTTTTGTTATATTGTTTTATCAATAAAATGTGTTTGACATTGTGTTGAGTAAGAAAGACTTTAGTATCTGCACTGCTGTCCTTAACTATAAGCCGGTGTCCAAGTGGCTCACAGGGGAAAGCTGTGAGTATAGAAGCAGTCGACAGTTTCTTTATCAGTTATGTTACTGTCTTACTTCAGGTAAACAACAAGGGCATTTGGCTGTGGAAGAGGCAGAGGAAAAGCTTTGTATATGTCTGAAAGATGCTGATTGGTTTGGTCATTTCATCACTTTACAGACTTTTCCTGGCTTTAATAATATGAACTGTGTGCAAAAAGATGGGGTATATATTATAATTAAACCAAACAACATGTGGCAGTCTGTAAAATGAAACCAGAAAATTTGAAAAATAACACAAAAAAAAAAAAAAATCCATAAACTAAGCTCCCATTGTCTCATAGCTTTATCCACAATTTTATTGAGATTGATTTTTTTTTGTGGATGGTTTGGACATTTTGTTTTATCAACAAAATATTTTCGACATTGTGTTCAGTATGCGATCCGCTGCGTTGGTTTGAAGTTTTCTCCAAACACTGCTCTTGACATGGAAGCTATGCAAGGTATAGCTGTTGAAGGGGATAGCAGCAAAAAGGAGCAGGAAAAAAAATCAATATCAGTTTAAAGGTAGGTTATATTAAGAATATTTTCAACACTTTTCCCTTCTGTCAGACAGCTTTTTCCAATGGGGGACTGAAGCCCTGAAGCTGAGCTGCTGGACTTCCCTGACGAAAATAGAAATATTAGCTCGCACAGTTTTAGCTGGCCAGCTGCCGTCTTGATCCGTTAGCCTATTTGGTGGAATAGAACTGATCTGGTATTTTAAAACACAGTCACAAAAATGGTTAAGAAAGAGTAAAAGGCGTTTTTCAAAAGGTTTGATGGACTATTTGTATCCGCTGTTATCTGTACATTGTCCATAAACCCTTTTCGGAAACTGTCACTTAGAAAGACTTGATATTTCTTGTGGAATATGTGGAAGAAATTTGGTCAAAGAAAATGAAGAAAAGATTTTTTTCTAAATTGTTGGATTTTTACAAATCTCCACTGGTTTATAATGGGACACATTTCAACAGTTGATGATATCTAATAGATAGATAGCTTAGTGGTTAACACCGCAGACTTGGGCAAGGCCCTTTACACTATACATGCCTATATACCGTGTAAGTTGCTTTGGATAAAAGCGTCAACTAAATGTAATATAATTACTGTTGGCAATAGATAGGAAGTCACATATGGAATTTCATTTGTCGTCATGACCTTTGACCTTGACTGACCTTGAAAGGTCAAACCCAAGGTCATCTGTGTCCAGATTTCTAGAAACTTCTTTTCCAAAACAGTCAGCAAGAAACAATTAGAATGCACAGCAGACTTTTTTGATCATGGTTTATAATGGGAACAATTTCAAAGTGCTATAACTTCAAAACAGTTGAAGATATTGATATAATTACTATTGGCAATAGATAGGAAGTCACATATGGGCTATCATTTGGTGGCATTTGACCTTTGACCTTGGCTGACCTTGGAAAGTCAAACAAATGTCAATTAAAGTCTTTAAATATGCTGGTAGACTACAAGACCCTTGGTCCTATTTTTGTCAAAGGAGTCCGGTGGCTGCAGATACAGAAAGGCTGTTTAATGATAAGGTAAAGCAGTGACCTTAATGTAAGTATAGATTACCCTTAGGCTGGAATTGATTTTATATTTGGTTTTGATGCTGGCCAGTTCAGCATCGTTTCTATGTTGGTACCCGTGTATGTCTCTCCTAAATGTGACCGTGATTGCGGCTGGTAATACACTGAATGTGACAAGTACCTCATAAAATTCCACTTAATAAGAAATCTTAGCAAACCCTTTAAATGTAAGGCAATATCCAAGTGGCTTAGAGTCACTCAAGGACAATGTCTATGTTTAAGAGCATCAGACAGATTCCTTATCAGTCGTGTTAGTGTCTTAATACAGGTAAAGAAAAAGGGAATTGGACTATGGCAAAGATGAAGCTCCTTGCAATGCAAAAACCAAAATGAGCACTAAAATGTCCTGGGGATTAATGGAAAAAGGAGCAGCATTGGAGGAGAGTGTCTTCTTCCTCTTTCTATGCATAACTTACAAATTATCAATGTTTTTACTTTACTCTTGCCACATATTGGTAGGGGGGCCCAGGAGACCTATTAAGGAACCAAGGGAAGAAAAACACCAGATTTCATCTGATTCCCTTGAGGTTGGAGTCTTACAACGTTTAGAACACTTACTGGAAAGAGTCCATAGCAGTATAAAAGTTTGTGTAAGGGTTCTTTTTTGCTATACTATTGATCCACTTAGCATTTACCCTCCCTTGTGTCTACAGCAATAGTGCAAATTAGACAGGCCTAAGGCAACACGTGCATCTGTGTGAAGTGCACAGCAACAAGAAAACAATCTCCATTCAGAAGATACAACTGGAAAGTCTAACTATAAGTGCATTGACTGAGCAGTTTAAAAATCATTAATGTTTCTCTGCAAAAAAGCCCCTCACCAGAGTGGGAAGGAATTAACTGAAATACACAGATATTACAAAAACACTCTTCCACACAGATATTGTCAGCTAAGTGTTGCAGCTGAGCTGATTGGAAATGATGAACCAAAGACTGATTTAATAAATGCATTTCCCTCTCCATTTTACAACACGAATCCCCAATTGTTTTAGACTCGGACCTTCAGTGATTAGGATATTATGTATCACCTCTCAGAGAATTTAAGCTATTTTCTTTTTTTTTCCTTTGGGGTCTTTGTATTCCATGATAGATGTTTTCTTTTATTTTGTTGTGCTGTCAGGAAAGGTTTTGCACTATTTCCAGACTTCATGTAACATCAGTATAGTACCACCCAAATTCACCTTTAGAGGGATGGGACTATCCATCCAGAACATATGAAAGTACATTTTTCTTGGGCTCTGATGAAAAATTCCACATTATCTTCTGTGATTTAGGATGTTTTTGTTTCATCTTATTGGTGCAAGGTTGAAAAACAGTTCTGCTTGGCATAAACGAGCTGTAATGTGTACTTTTAGCTACATATGTTATTCAAAGAGTCAAACTCTGACATACAGATGTTGAAATGCAACACAATAGCGATGTGATGTTTGGAAATGTGTATTTTTCTGTCAGTGTCAGAGGTTGAAAGCAGATGACTGAATCCTTTGCAAGAGAGCATTTTGCCCATAGGATTAAGATTGGATGGCTGGGTTTAAACCTGTCAAAAGAGCAGACTCAAATCCCTCACTCACAAACACTTTATGGTTCTCACTTGAGGTGCTTGTGAGCAGTGGTGGAAGGAGATATTTCTCTTTCATGCCACTTACTTCAGAAGCCATTCAGCACATCAACTGGATTGTGGAGGATTTGTAGGGCACTGAGCAAAGAAGTGAGATTGGGGGAAATTATCATGTTTCTCCTATTTTTTTTTTTGTGATTTCTTCCATAACGTGTCTTATTTTAAAGCACTCTAAAATTAGCACCTTTTCAAACAGAAAATGTTTGAATGATAGTCTGTGAAACGTATTAATCCAAAGCCTGTCTGCCTCTATAAGTATTTCTCTCATTTGTTCTTTTGGTAGCAAAAATGGGAAAATAATAGAACAAGGTGCATATTAGAAGGAATCTATTTAGGCAAATGCAAATTTATTTTCTTGTTAAATATGTGTCCTTTGTTTGACTCAAAGGCCTGTCGAACTTGCAAATAATACTTAAAGTCAAATATAGAAAATAATTAACTTGGGCAGGAGCCTATTTGTGTGTGAGAGTGCTTCTTTGGATGTGTCTTTAGTGTCATGGTGAGCAACCAAGGGGGAAATTGGAGAGGGCAAATAACAAAAACAAGAAATAATTTTCTGAGGAGAAGTTATTTGAGTGGAATTACAATCTCTGGTTATTTTTGCAAAATTATACTGTGCTTGCATAAAGAGCACCACACTTGGGAATGCCTTGTATATCATGCAAATGTTATCCTGTATATTGCATTCACCAGTTGCTGGTCATAAATTGAAATATCTTTTATGTAATGAATACTGATTTATCACATATTCTCAACTTTTAGACCTTGCAGGCTGTTAAAACCTTCCTGGCTTTGAAAAAAAAAAAAAAAAAAAAAAAAAAAAGGTGGGGTGGGGTGGGGGAGACCTGCAAACTGAAAATACAGTTGTGTAGCCAAACAGGATTTTTATTAACTCAGAATATAAAACACCAAATATATCAGCTGTGAAGTTCATTTCTGGATAAGTGAACATGCAATGCAGGATGTTGTGAAGCTGAAAAAACAAGTAGATGTGCCAAGATATGAAAAGAACAGAGAGACAAACACACACAGAGGGAAGAAAGAGTGAGACAGAGATAGGGCTTATGGTGTCGAGACAGATGAGTGTTAAATAAGTGTTTATTTTACAATAGCCCAACACACAAATCACAAAGTAATAGTTCAAATTTGAGTACTATAGTAAATGTGCAGTACATACATTCATGCAGAACTCTCACCATTACAAACTGCAAGGACAGAGGGTGTCGTATATTGTACAGACTGTTAACCCCCTTGGGGAAAATTTGTGATTTGTGACATTGGGCCATATAAATAAAATGGAGTTGACTATAAAGCATCTTCAGTAAAGAAGAAGACCTAAAGGGAAGATTAAAAAAAGTCCCCTAGAGACAGGTTCAGAGATCTAGTTACCAAAGGTCCTCAATGAGAAATTAAACTTTACTCCTTTCTTGTAGACCTTAGGTTATGCATTTTATTGGGCATTTCCTGAATAATGTCATTTTGGGACTCTTAAACCCTTGGGCTGGTTTTCACTTCTACCAAGAATACTACATGACTTCAATCATGCTTGGAATTCCAACAATGCTTATAATGTGCAGAAGGGGAAAAAAACAACAACAACAAAAACTAGTCATAGTAAAAAAAAATAATTGTGAGTGTGAGAAATGTGTTGAAGGCTGTTTTAAAAGACTATGTGTGGTCAGAGGAATGTGGCTTTTGCACTCAGTGCATTTAAAGAACTTAGCTTTTGTGGGGATTCTCACGTTGTTAAATGAAGGTCTTGCCCATCTAAATGTCTGTGCACAACCCTGGCTGCTACATTTGTGGCATTTCTTTAAGCGATCGGAACTATGATGATG
Organism: Maxillicosta whitleyi; assembly: GCA_029822895.1. NCBI lineage: Eukaryota > Metazoa > Chordata > Actinopteri > Perciformes > Neosebastidae > Maxillicosta > Maxillicosta whitleyi. Next base: position 11,425,305 of record JAPSES010000001.1, read on the forward strand.
AAACTCTTGGAAACTTTAGTAAAAGACTGCTGTAGAGGACCAGGAACAGGATTCAGGCTGAGCGGAGATTTGACAGATGAGTCCTAGAAAAAGAAACAGTCAACACACACACATGCACATGCACATACACATACACACAATGGGAGTAAACACTGCACAAAACTTTGTGATTAACCTGAATGTGACCATTCAAAGCTGAACTGGGAACTAAACTATCGCTGTAGGGACAACCAAGGTTGTGCATGTTTTCAGTTACTTCAGCATGTTATTGACATACAACATACACTCCCGTGGCAATGAAAATACAATAAAGGGGCTGTTACCTTAACTCCGTTAATTGGCATTAGTGGACTCACCTCCCCGTGAACTTGGCCCAGATCGATCGGTGCTATTGTTATGATCATGTTCAGATGGGCATTGTCATAACAAAGAGGTCAGATGTATGTATTGTGGCTTTCCATTTATTATGAATTGTTGCTCTAGAGCTGTGCTGTCGAAATAGCTATTGATTAGGAAGGGCTGATGCTAGCTGCAGTTTGATTATTCATGTAAGGACTACCTGGGCCAGATCAATACAACCACAAGGATGGGAACTACACACATGCTCATATGTGTCAATGAGGGCATATAGCAAAGAGACGAGACACAGACAAAGGGCAGGACCATCAAACCATATCCTAACAATGTCAGCGCTGTAATTAGCTTTAAAGGATCAATGTGTGGGATTTCTATGTTTAAATATTGAAAAAAAATTACATAAAATTATCATTAGTTCAGAATAAAAACCACTGAAGTTCTGCTATAGACACCAATGTATTGAATTGTAGATATGGACTCATTATATTCAGACATCCCATAGTGAGGAAAACTAACGCCACAGGGTCTTTGACCAAAGCATCAAAAAGAGATGAGATGAGAGCCTCTAAGAAAGGCCTTTAAAAGCAAGACGCACTGTTGTTTTCACCACTGAACACAGCTCTGAATGAAAAGATTGGTGTAACTGAAATCGCAGCATTTCTTCTGCATGGGAGTGTTTGGATACAGGGCTTATGCAGGTATAAAGTTATCATATGATGCTATTATTTTTGCTATGTTTTGTGTTCTGTGTAGAGTTTACTTGTTCTCTTTGAGCTGTGTGTGTTTTCTCCGGGTCTTCCAGTCACCTGCCATTAAAACATAGGTTAATTAATCATGTCGGTGCCCCTGACCACACTAATAACGACGACCTAGAGCTGGTCCCCAAACACCTTCAATAGCAGATAAATGCTCCAAATATGTGTGCTATGTAATAATGCTAATTGCTAATGCTAGGTACTATGTGCATATTAGGATGAGTGCAAAGACCAAGTTTGTCTACAGGGATAAAGTAGGAAAAGATAAAATGAACATTTATTGATCGCACAGCAGGGAGATTGATTCATTAAAGGGATAGTTTGGGATTTTTGACATGAATCTGTATTTCATCCCCTCATCAGTGTAGTACATCCACACTGACTTACCCTCGACAGTGTCCTATGACCCCGGTTTTGGTCGAAATGAAAATAGTCCGGCAAGTTTGCGGGCGTCAGTAAAATAAAAATGTTTTTCTTAATGTTTTTATGGTGCATGTGTGATAATTGCTCTTTAGCAATAGACAAACTGATATTTCGTGCCACAGTACTGTGGCAGTAGCCATTGCCTAAGAACAGAGCGAGTTAACCTTTAACCTTAACCTTTTTTGACCAACTTCCAAAATAGAAACTGTGAGTTTTTTATTGACAGAAAAAAAAACTTTGATGATACAGTAATACAGATGTGTAAACAATGAGCTTTACACTTTATGCAGTTGGTGATAAGTTCCTCCGGAATAATGCAAAATCAAACACACAGCGCACATTATATTGCAGTCTGCACCCCCCCCCCCCCCTCCCCTCCAAAAAAAACAGCGCATAGTCACTGCAATAATGGCATATTTCCATGCAAAATACACAAAATAAGTGTGGCTCACATGATTTCATAATCCCCACATTTTTCTGTATAAAGTTTAAAAAATATTGCAATATAATGTGACACTTGTAGTGATGTAATATGTGACACGCAATGCCATCGACTCATGCATCCAGAATATGTAATCTAACCATGAACCTAAGAAAAAAAAATCTTAAAATATGATGAAAAATGCTGCTCATTTGCCACAAAAATATCTGCAAAAGGCAGAACAAACCAGTGCCACCAAACCAGGCCATACTGTTTTACACCTCATGCAACTATACATTGGAACATAAGAGAAAATCAACACTGAAGAAACTTCTGTGGCACCAAACATTTGAAAATGGTTTCTGCTGCAGCACTAATAATGTTGTAAATAAAGGCTGTAATAGCCTTGAAACAGATGATCTACTTTTGTGAAACAGGAAGCAGATATTTTATTTTTGACACTTCTGACTCAGGAATGCTAATCATGTTTGAGACATGCTTAGAAAATAAAGAACTAACTCAGAATGAGCACTTTCTGTGATGTAGTGTATGCTTACTTGTATGTTTGCTTATTTAATAGTAGCCTAGTTAAAGTAGGATTTGGGTGAATAATCTTTTTTTTTGGCGTTAGTTCCCACAAACAGTGCTTAACAAATGTATTAGACCACCTGTCAGATAAACAAGAAAACATAAATAATGTCATATTATATCAAAAACTTATTTCAAATGAACAATTTCATTGTTATTCATTAAGAAAATGGCCAATTGGAATAACAAAATAGTCCTTGTTGACAAATAATAACCAAAAATGTCCATATTTAGTGTGTCAACCTTTGGTGCAGATAACAGTTTACATTCTTTCTGTCATTGTTTTTATGTAGTTTTACACAGGATTGAAAGATAATAACTAAAATTATGCAACTTAAATAATAATATACAAAATATATACAAAATAGTCATTTGCTGCTTCATTTCCCTTTGCATTTTTGGAAAACATTAAACTGGAAAATATACAGATAGCAACAATAGTTATATTTTAGCATTAAATATACGGTTTTGATAAAACAAAACAAAAAAAGAGCTTGCATATACTGGTGGATTAACCAGAATTTATAGAGACATAAAACATATTTTGTTCAACAGAAATACTATTAAATTATGGCAGCAGTGGAAAACACTTTATGCTGGGTCATGGTGGGATCATACATTTGTTAAACAATGTATTTTCACAACACTTTTTTTTTTTTTTTTTTGGCAAATTCAGATAAAATCACATTAAAATCTTGCATATTCCATTACATGATCAAATATTTTTTGCCCACATTGTTCTGTAGGCACTGAGTGATACAGTCTGTGTTGATTTGTTGGCTGTTTTGGTCCGAACTGTGTTCTGACATGTGCCTTTCCCCTGCTGTATTAACACTACATAGAACCCATTTAATGTACAACTGCTTTACCAGTTTAGATGATCACAAAAATCATGAAAGACAAAGAAAGAAAGTTTTTAGGACCTTTGTGTTTTACATAGTGTTAATGAGCTAGTTTGTGCCATCATTTTTGTTTTTCTAAATCTACAGTTCCAAGCTCTCAGCAGAAAGAAAACATGTCAAAGCAGCAGTGGGAAGCTTATGAGTAAACTTGCAATTAACGATGGAACTGCACTGTCACAAAATTGCACCAAATGGCTAAAATATGACACATATTCAATTTATCACGGAGTTAATGACAGACCTGACATGTGAAACAAACACAAACACAACAGTAAAACAAACAAAAACCTATTACCTGTGGAGGATATTGTGCCTCTGCTTGGTTCTCCAGCGCTGGTGGAATTGTAATGGATGGACAATGATGGCAATGGAAGCAATCTCCTCATAGTAAATGAATGTACATCTGCTGGATTGTTTCCCCCAAAGAAATCAAGAGGAAAAACCCCATCAATTAGCAGGCGCACACAGAGGCACGGTGTGATGGGAATGACAATAATCAAGGCCTCCTCCTCCTCTGCAGTAATGCCAAGCATCCAGCTGGTAAAGAAGTCCAAAAACAAGGGCGTCTAATCCATCATAACCTCGCACAAAGACAAACTGTGACAAAAATGCTCAGCTATAAATGCAAGCTTTGGTTTGACTTGCGGATTAAAGTATTTCTGTTAATTTGTGAATGTGAAAGCAGGTTGTTACCTTCCCCATGTTTGATTTTATTAATATCAGGGCTGTGTGTGATGTGAGATGCAATTGTTGCAGTAGTGGGGTGCCTGGATATAAATGTATGGAAATATGGAGTCTTACTGTGTGTGTGCGTGTGCGTGTACCCAGTGGTGAAATGGGCGCACAGAGCAGCAGGTGAGCCTACACCCACCTGAGGACCCCACGGTGAGGTTCCATATTTGTCTAAGGAAGAGCAGGAGGCCTTATCAAAAAGCTCGGCAACAACAAAAAACCTCAGCTGCACAAAGGACTCCTCAGAGAGAGAAGAATCTCTCATTTAAAGAGACGACTGCTGCATCTGTTTGCTCTGTTTGTTCTAATTCCACACAACTGAGGCTAGAACCTGGATAGAAATAGAAAACACAGCTCTCTAATACCACATTACTTCATCTGGCTTTGTCATGATGTGACAAATACATTGTGTGCACGCTGACAGATGAAGTACAACAAAAATTGCATACAAACAAATACATATAGGCACTGCATTTATGCTAATCTGTTGTATTACTTAAAAATGATGGATCTGACATGTCTGCTAAATTCTTTGTGGTGCCCAAATCCTCATTTTCACATAATATTTTGCCTCAAGCTAAGATGTTGTATAAAACCATACTCCTAATGTGATGCAAAGCTCAATTTAGTCAAATTTGCAGCTAAGGAAATAAAATAAAAGGTTAAAAAATGCAAACCCTACATCAAAAGTTCAGGGTGTCTTATGTTGCTTTCCATTCACTCTCTATTATTGCACCATGGGCTCAAGAACTGTTTAATCCGATATAAAATATATATATTTATGCAGCAACTATGATGAGAGCGCATTCTGTTCTGTACTTGTGCTCTGTTAATCCATGCACCATTATTCACCCGACGCTAGAGGTGGAGGCCACAGTATTAGAGTAAGAAATATACAAACAAAATAAAGCTATATTGTTTGACCACTGAGTTATTTGTATTTAGACAGAAACTGCACTATTGACAATTTTGGTTAAAATACACATAGTCAGCATTTCTTCATTGCTTACTGACATACATGGCTCATTGTTATTCATTATTAAGCATTTGCTCTGCATAACCACACTACGGCTGAATTTCAATTCACCACTTGGGCCTACCCCTCCATTTTGCTTGTACACGTGAAGGGGTAGTGTTGTCCCGATTCTCAATTAGACAAAGGAGAAGGGCTAAGAGGGAGGGCTGTATAGTCCTTGAAATGGATATTTTTCAGGACCACACTATGAATGGAGGGGTCTGAGAAATTACCCATAATTCTGTTCAAATCATTGGCAAGATGGAGGTGAACAGAAGAAAAATGTGCAGCAGTGATGAAACAAACACACAAATGTATGTATTTTCTTCATAAATAACTTAATCATTTGATTGACCATTTCAGTGTGTTGTCGACCACATTCCTGTCTCGAAGAAGGAGCTTTTATTTTATCACTTCCGGTAGATAACCAGGAAACAAGTAGACAAAAGCAGACACAGAACATACACAACAGGAACCGCAGCCATGGCGGTGCAGGTCAGCCTGACTCATGGTTCCCCTCAACACACACATAAAATGCAATAATTAACATTACAACAAATAAACAAGATAAAAAATAGACATTTACATTAACAACACGAACCAATTCAAACAATATAACCCCGAACAACCCCTGAACACAGAACCCAGCATGCCTTGCGGTATGCTGCCACTTCCTATTACAACACAGCGGCCCTAGGTCACTACAATACTTTTGTCACATTTGTTAATGATGACTGCTGATGACGTACCAGATCTCAAAGGGTTGTCCCATTTCATAGGGCGATGGTCCTGGAGAGCCACTATGTTTTAGATGTGTCCCTCTTCCAACACTCCTGATTCACTGTCAGGACTAACCCATAAAGACCCATGATACTTTTGTGCCAGTTTGCAAATGGATTTTTTTTTCTATATTCACCTTTTCTTAAGTGATTTATCACTATTTATTGTAATATTGTCCTTATTTTTCTGTATTTTTCTATATTTAATTCACTGATCATGTCAGCCAAGTCTCTCATGAACTGAATATAAACCCAGTCTTTATCCACTGTCATTGATCCAACTCTATGGGTTTTACTGGTGAATCAATGTTGTAGAAGATGACTGTGTTTCCATGGTAACTGCGGAGCCTCTGGACATGCAAATGCATCATATCTGATGACCATGAAGAGGTGACAAACTGTATTTTACACCAATTATTTACCTGTATTATTAGAATTAATGGATCAGCAGGTATTCGACAGTTTAGGTCAGTAGATGGTTTTGGTTTACAATGGATGTTTGTGTCGTTATGGGTTAAACTCATACAACTAATATCACTATGTGTAAGCATGATCTGATATATTTTGCTGAGTACGGTGTAATTCTACTATGGTAGTACTATTATAATAGTCAATCACTTGCTGGTACTTGATAAATGTTGGCTGTTTCTCAATACACATTCTTGTTTTGTCTTCTGTTCTCATGAAACCGTCATCAGTTGCGGCCCAAGCACTGCCCCGTTTGAAGGTTCACACAGACCAAAAACACATGGAATACCCAGATGTTGTTCTTGTTAGCTAGCTTTAACAAAGAATGGACTGGTTGTTGACGCATGTAGACTTTGTTCACAAATATCCCAAGATGCACTGGAGGCAGAATAACAAGAAATTCATCTTAATTATCATGACATGAAATTTGTTCCAGTTTTGAAAAATATACAACATGTATACAAAATAAGAATGACATGTAAATAGTAGTACAAAGGTACTGA
>JAPSES010000001.1:11457108-11468728 GCA_029822895.1 Maxillicosta whitleyi
GAAAATTTCAAAGTGATCCAGAATCCAGGATTTCTTCCAGATCACCCCCAAAAGTTAAACATTTCTTCCTTGTGCCATTGGCAACAAATCCTGAAAATATCATCAAAATCCGTCCTTAGCTTTTTGAGTTATGTTGCACACAAACAGACAAACAAACAAACGCCAGCAAAAACACAACCTCCTTGGCAGAGATAATTATGTGAAGTGTTTGTTTCTGTGTTGTACACTTTGCAAATATGGGATGTACGTATTATTATAAGAACATTTCTGATTTAAACCTGAACGATTCTCCCCCTGGTGGCTAGCTGTGGTATAGTTCATAGACCCTACCACCTCCACGTTATTTAATGTATCAGCTCAGCCAAACAAAAAACTAAAACTTCACATCAGATTTTTTTCACAGGTGATTTCATAGGTTTTACATGGACAATGTGGCAACTCCTCTATTTGGTCTTCTAAATTTTTACACAATGGTTACTGTCTTGATCTCAGTAGTCTGTGATTTTGAAAATAGAGTCATGTTTTGTCCTGTGTCTTTTATTTTGTACACGGTTTGTTCCTCTGTTTATGGGAATTTGTCTTTCCTGCCTGTCTGATTGTCTTCCCTCAGCCTGATTATTTCCACCTGTTCCTCATTACCTAGTGTCTGTATATATTGTCCAGGTCTCCCTTTGTCCTCTGCCAGTTCATCTCGTCTTGTGCCAGAAGAATCGGTCTTTTATCTCCTCGCCACGACAGGTTTTGAAATTTGTTTGTTCCTTGTGCTTGTGCTTTAACCAAGTGAACTGTATTTTCCTCGAGTGATTTTTTTTTACTGTTTTTTTTTTTTTTAGATTGCTTTCCTTTCTCTCTAAATTATCCTCGTTGAGAGTGATTTTGTAATTTTTAAAATTCTGTTTTAAGACCTTTTGCCACGCTGAGTGATCCTTATGTTGTATTTTAGAAATGATCCCTTTCATGCAGAGCAGTCACTACAGTGGACAGCTGTTCTACAGATATTCTCGTGTACATTTATGGGTTTTATTGTTTTCGTTCCATATCAGCCAACACAGCGGACGCTTCTGCACCATCTCATACACTGCAATTCATAGCATTACTGTAAGTTTGCTGTTCTGTGGTGACATGTCTGAGTGTAAAGCATTTATTTGTTATTAGACTGTAATTAAAACTTTTCTTTTCTTTTTTTTTTTTTTTTGCATGTTATCGCCACGAAGTGAGTAATAACTAGTATTAGAGCAGTGTTTCCCAACCAGTGTGCCGTGAGAAGTCATCAGGTGTGCCGTGGAAAATAATCCAGTTTGACCTGATTGGTTCTGTAAGCCCACAGTGTGATCCAGATCGATAAACTGCAATGATCCAGTCTGTAACAACAGTCTGCTGCTTCTGTTTGATAATACAAATAAAAGTGAACTGGTTCTGATGTGGTGGTTCTGTTGATAAAACCCCCTCAGTACTGATGCATGGATTAGTGAGTTACCCACAAACCCCAGGAGGAATATACAGTCCATAATATTATACCACAGACTTCAGTCTGAGGGGTCGCTGGTGCACCCCTCTGAGCTTTCTTGTTCCAAATCAATAAATGTACTTTGTGTGATATTTTTGTTTGGTGTGTGGTGTGCCTTGTGATTTTTCTAATGTCAAATATGTGCCTTGGCCCAAAAAAAAAGGTTGGGAAACACTGTATTAGAGTATGATAAAATGTGAGAGCATTAACTGCATATTGGAAATGTTCTTATTTCACAGTTTTCACACAATATAGCACCTTATTGTGTTATTGTTATTGTGTTTTAATACCCCCCATGGTGAACATCATCCAAGTGTACTCCACACAAACACTCCATTTATTTATATACCAACATGAAACCATCCCTCTGTTTTTTTCATTGTTTCTTACTACTGTGGTTATATGAAAAAAAAAAAAAAAACATCCTAGAGCATTGTTTTTTGTTTAAGTTTTGTATATAAACAAATGGAGTGTCTGTGGTGGAGTACATTTCGAAGTTGTTCACCGTGGTGGATGTGATTCAGGTATGTAATCATGGAAAGACTAACAGATTTGTGATGCTTAGGCTATTACTAAAATTGGTGACGAATATCATGTGTAGCTTTAAATACATGTGTCTTTGCTTTGAAAATTAAATACATGGTGTTGAGTTGAGTGGATACGTTTGTAACTATGAAAAAAAAATAGGTTCATTAGAAAAAAAAATCAATCACATTGTTTTTTTTTTCATGCCTGAAGAGGAATAAAATACACGAAAAACATTGTCTCAGGTTATCGTAATTCATGCATCAAAGGGTTATTTTTAATATGTTTTAAAGATTTGATCTTGCAGTTGTGCATTTTGGTTTATTTTTTGTTGAGTCATGACAGATTTATTCATCACCATGTTGGCTATGGAGCTGGAAGTGATCATATTTGGACACAAGGGGAGAAGCTGCAGGTGAGCTAAAGCTAAATGCTCCTTTACTAGTTCTGGAAAACTGTAAACGTCATTGAGTGCTGGGTAACAAAGTCATTTGACTGTCTTATGACTACAACCATGTTGGAACTGTCTGGAAAACATGTGTCTTGTGATCTTAATAATAAAGGGAGAAAAAAATATGGAGCATCAGATCATTTATTAGAGGTTTGAAATAAAATGGATGAGATCAGAACGACTCAAGAAAAGACTTCAGTGTAATTCTGTAGGAGCCTGTGCTTGTTAGTCGACCCTAGTGGCTGTCAGCGGTATTACAGTGATACAGTAATAGGACATTTATAGTCTGTGGTTGTATTTGGAGCCAGTAGTGTGGCGTTAGAGTTTAGTTTGGTACTCTGTTGCAGAAAATAGGCATTTAAATAGTCAGGAATGAGCAAGGATTTTACAAGGACTACAGTGAGATCAGTGTAGAGTCTGTTATTGCAAGTGAAAGAGTCATTAGCTTAGGCATGAACAAACACGCAGCTCCCAGCAGAAAACACACTCTGACACTTCCGAAAAGCACACAAGCATGCACAACTTTCAACTCTTAAGGACTTTACACACCAGGGGTGTGACAAATAAACAACATTAAAGTATAAAATACAATCTCTACAATAATTAGCATCAAAACTGTTGACCAGTTGCCACCAGAGATATGACTTTGAAACAGTGGTGACATTTACTCGGTTAAACTTTTGAATGTATTTGGCCCTGATAGTTTCACTCAAATGGTAAATGCATTCATCCTCACCTCCAGCCTCATGTGCATCTTATTTGTCTCCAGCTCGTCGGAGGGTCTAATTCACAGTGTAAATTAGATTGATTTATTATGATGCTCACTGTACAGAAACTACTGACTTTTCGTTTTTATTTCATCATCAGGTGTGCCTGCAGACCTGAGGTATGCACAGACTGGGGTGTGTGTGTGTGTGTGAGTGAATGAATGGGGGAGGGGGTCCATGCTGTACCTCTCAAGTACCATACAACTGTAAAAGTGACACTTAAGATGCTTTACTCATTCCTCTAAGAATTGTAAGTGGTGTAATATGTATAAGTACCGCAGCGTACCCCTCCCTCTATTTCTCTCAAATTTCACTCTGTCTGCACAAACTAGTGGTGTAGTCCGGAGTATACGGTGGTATAGGGTGTATATTTTTCAGTCATCATTGTGTATACCCACGCAATGTCCATAGGATGGTGAAGCTATCTCCCGCCCTACTCTGCTTCTAATTGGGTAGTACTCTCTGCCTTCACTGATTAGATTGGTTAACTTTAAGCATGAGGACTGATGAGCCAATCAGAGGCAGAGTAGGGCGGGTCATGGTGGGAAAAATATTGTTAACTAGCCACCTCTGGAACCTGATTGGACAGCTCAGGTGCCAGTGCCACCCCAGTTGATTGACAGGTTGTTGCATGTCTCATTGAAAGATGAGCAATTATTGGAAATTATGTACAAGAAAGGGAGAACACATGTCTTTGAAGTGGAATCGATAATTCTGAGGTAAGTGGTTTCAGAATGAGTCACTGTTAAACTACTGTCCATATGACTGCACATTCAGAGAAGATTTTGTCACCAATAGGTAAACTATGTGCTATGAGCTAACGTTATGAAAGACTAATGTTATCCTATGTTTACCTCATGTTGAATCCACTTTACATTCATGCAGCTGCTTGTGTGACCAGTAAAACCTACAAACTGTTCCTGATCAAATCATGGCTAAACTAAGTAGAGCAGTCTGACATGTCACTATTCCTAAAACGGGGCATTTTTCGGGACGACTGTAAAAAAAAGAAAAAGGCAGAAATTGATATTATACCCACTTCTCCAGGGACCAGAACACCACTGGCACAAGCCATGCAGACGTACAACTGCAGGTGCTAATCATTGCCATAACACTGTTTTAGGTTAAGTTCCTGTTAATGGTGATGTCACATGATGGTTTCACACACATTAGTGGTTGGTGCCTTTATCTGCAGTGTAAAATTTAAAAGAAGAAAATGTAATCTTGTGTGATATTTGTGTGATTATAAGTACTCATAAAACAACCACAACTAACAAAGATATATTGACTCATGAATTAACTACAGGGGGAAAAATAGTCTAAGAACCTTTTCTCGAAATTTTAATAAAATGAGCACCTTCTTCCACTGTCTTGTCTTCCTACATCCATGTTAACAGCCTTCATACTTCTTTCTATCCAATGAACTAAGGACAGGTTTTTGCCTAAACTTCTCATACTCTCTTTCTTTTCCTCTGTGTTGCTTTGGGTGCATCGTATAGAACAGGGTTAGAACACGCTGAAAAAATGACGGACCTCCAGCACAACGAATATTTCTACATGAACTCAACACGAAACATGGAGCCAGTGAATATTACATAGTCTACCTTTAACAATTTAAAGGATCCACACTTAGAGATGGAGGTGGACGAGATGTCAGTCTAAAACTTTTAATGACCGCAGTTTTTTGTGAAGGAAAAAAAACCCATTAGTATTCAAAGTAGAGTATTTTATTATGTCAAAAATATGTCTTGGGGCAATTTTTTAATAAAGGAAGAGAAAGTGATTTAAAGTGGAGAGAAAAGAGGTCTCCACTAAAACTGAAACAAGATGGCCACAAGAGAAAATGGATACCTGCATGGATACAAGAGGAGGATTATATATGAGCTCCACGCCAGAAGTGCTTCTATGCATGTCCCGTAGGATGGTTTGTGGAGTCTTTTCCCGTTAAAGACACTAAAAGACAGCAGAATAATTTATTGAGCTAGAATTAAAATTTAATGCTAAATGGCACTCCCATGCTGTTTCCTATTGTTTCGTCAAATGTCTTGATAGCCTTTTATTGTTCCCACATTGCTTTTATCATCTGGGGGCACTTTGTTATGTTTTCCTTAGTGTGTTGGGTTTCCTCTTCCTCCCTCCGATCTGCTTCCCTCTCGTATTTCCACCTGCTCCTGGCCTCCATCTGCCTTTTTTTCCCAGCGCTTGACTCACTCGTGTTTTGCCTCTTTCAGTGGCTTGACTAGCTGTATCATCCTCAGGAGATTTTGACATGATATTAAGTTATAGTTACAAGGCAATACTGTGATGCCGCTCCTCGGGGAAATCTCTCAGATCTGGAGTATGCCATTTTACCAGAGGAGGCAGGTGTCTGCCTTGCTGAACCAAACAACGATATATTTAATTTGGAAAATGGATACGTGGAACCACCTTGAAGCCACTGGGGATTTTCATTCTAGGATGAGAGAATCTGCCTCTTTCTTCCTCTGCGAGCCCAGAAGGATGTTAATTCATTGACAGAATGAGGTACGATTCTAGCACTGACAGGTGTAGGCATAAGCAGGTGCTGCCTCGCGATACTGTCATGAAATTTATGTCTCTCATCTCGCAGCGAGGGCCTTTTCTATACCAGCTGCTGCAACCTTGTGAGCAGAAAGCTAAGAGGTTTTAATTATGAGTAAGAGTGTCATTAATTACACATTCGTTCACAGTCACATCACTGTCTTGCGAAAAAACTTCCCTCTACCGTCCGACTCCACCCCCTCTGTCTTAGTCGATGCAATATACGGAATTTAAGTGAGAATTTATTTCACTGCCTACCGGGAAAAGGAAAGCAAATTTGTTAATTTGATGAATCACACTCCTAACTCCCCTTACGCACCCCTCCATCCCACTCTCCCAGATCATTCAGTACACTTTCATCTTTGATCTAGGACCCCCATGGGGAGTCATTTTTGAGAAGGCAGACCCGTGACAGCTCTTTCAGAAGGGCAGAATTTAAGTGAGAGGGGGATATATGCTGCAGATTAGTCTCTTAAATGACTTGGGGAACAATGAGCAGAGAAATTCCTTATGAAAGCACCTATGTTCATTACTCTAACTAATTTAATTTCTCCCTTTGTACAAACGAGATGATGAGGTCATAACTCAGTGCAAAACCTGAAACAGAGGCTGTTGCTGTCGACAATGTGATAAAGACACATAATATGCTTAAGTTCCTCAGATTTATCCTTCACAGAGAGGAGACTTTAATCTTCCAATACACTATAATGTACCAGGTTATGTTAATATTAAGTTATGGGTGTAATGTAGCTTTGCAGAATTACTTCTCGTCCCTTCAAGTTTGGCTGCATAACCTTCGAGGCATCTGGGGCTACACTGCAGTACTCAGCAGGAGAACCGATCTAAACCTCCCGTTTAAAAAACAGATTTAAAGCTGTAATTTTATAGGTAGTTAACCCTGTTTCCTTGCATTAAGTAAGTCCTGTGTTCATACTTACCGGCTGGTTTTCCGGCTGGAGTTTGCCCTGGTGTCTGCTTGGGTTTTTCTAGTGTTCTCCGGTGCCCTTTAAAACTTAAGCTGTCTGACACTTCTTTGATCACAGGTGTAAATTTGAGGCTCTGCCAGTTTGTCTTGCTATTTTGTGGTTAGGTAATAGACTGACCTCTAAAGGACCTGTCCTATTATTTGCCTTTTGCAAGTCTGAAGCGGCTCCTCCTGATCCATGTGAACCGTTTCTATGCAACCAAAGAGAGGAGGATGCCATTACACATTCCAGGACAAAATGATGTGTTCCTGAACCAAAAATTGGCATTTCTATGTAATATTTTTAACCAGTTGACAGGTTTATTCAATGAGGGCCAGGAGTATGACAGATAAACCAAATCCAAGACCAGTTGTAAATGAACTGTGCTTTCTAACTTTTGTAATTTTTCAGGTCCAGTCACTTGTTATAAAACTTTATGGATTTAACCTAGCCAAAAGTTCAGATCCGAACTGCAGTGATTAATTATTTTTGACAACACAAATGAGTGTCTTTTGATTTCTTAAACCATCAGTTTGAAAGACAGGATAAAAAATGTTGTGTGTTTGAATGAAAAAATATGAGTGTAATATAATCTGTGCATGTATGTATGTATAGAAGCTTGTATTTATTTATTTCATTTTATTGTCTCCTGTGTCAGTTTTTATGCATTTTTATTGTTGATGTATGTGGACTTTTTTTTTTTTTTGACAGAATTCTGTGTTTTTTCTCGTATGTTTGGCCAGACTCCTTGGATGACTGCACATATGTATGCACAAATGGCAAAAACAATTTTTGAATTTGAATTTTGAAAAAGGGTCATGTGGTCTGGTTGATCCTGTTCCAGACTGATGGGTGCATCAGACAAGAGGTGGATGTCGTGATTACCCATCATGCCCAGTGCTTATATTACAGGCCTGCAGGGCCAGTGTTATGATCTGGGGTTGGTTCAGTTGGTCACGATTCAATAACATTATATAATCAGCTGAATGCGAAACCACTGAATAAATATCAGTGAATTTTTTTTCTTTGCTGATGACATAGACATATTCCGAGATGACAATACCTGGATTCATCAGGCACTAATTGTGAAAGAGTGGCTCAGGGAGCAGGAGACATCATTTTCATACATGGATTGGCCACCACAGAGTCCACATCTGAACTCTATAGAGAACATTTTGGATGTGATGGAGATGACTTTACACAGCAGAGATCTTGGCAAGAAATGAATACAACTCCGGATGGACAGCATAAACGATGCCACAGCAAATGTATCTCATAATCAAAGCTAAAGGCAGTCCAATAAAATACTGTGTGTGTGTGTGTGTGTGTGTGTGTGTGACTTTTTGTTGGCATGGCATTGTGTTCCTAATTGCTTGGGGGTCTTTTTTAATTACATTTTTGTGGACATGGCTTATTTTGGTGTATTTTCTGTACCTTAACCCTTTACGGGGCACTCATAGAAATACTTTCAAATTCAACCATAGTGTGTAATTGGAGGAAAACACCAGACTTTCTTTTTTCTTTCTTTCTTTTTACTTGTTTTTTTACTTTCTTACTTGCCTGTAAATGGCAAAATACAAGATATATACACATTTATAATGCTTTTGGTAGTGGTAGTGAAAGTGAGTGTAACAGTCTAAGTAAATTCTATTGGGCACACATTATATACATTACAAGACAGCAACAATTCCAGTGGGGACAGTGAGTCAACAATCTCAGGTCCTGTGCACCTGTGTATGAACAGTGAGTGGACCTGCTTTGTTAGGTACCATGAAGTAATGGTACTAATGTAATGACGAAGTAATGGTACTATTGTAAGGAATGATGAAGTAATGGTACTAATGTAAGGAATGATGTTCAAATGGATCATGTGGTTGTGGACAGGTGTCTGGATCAGTACTAATCTCGGTCTTGTACCATTTCCATATTCGAAATAAATAATTGAAAAAGCAGGTTTTCACGATTTATCATTGCATGGTTCTGATTTCGGTGGTGTAGCTTCATAACCCCAAAAAACATGTTTTTTTTTTAAATTTATTATTAATGTTAATATTTTTTTTGTTGAAACTTTAAAAAAAAAAGTAAATATATTTGCACACCTTAATCACTTTTCACGAGACTTGAAAGAAAATGTGTGTATTTGATGTCCATTTCTGTGCCCCATAACTGCTTGACCTGACCCTTACACCCTGTATTCTCAAGTTTCTCTGACAAAAGCAATATTAATCATTCACTGAAGTTTCTACCACTGCACGCCATGATGGAAACATGCTGAGGTTTGTTGACATTAGGGATGTGCTCATTGCATAATTATGTCACATCCGTCTCATCTGTGATTGTTTTAGTCCCGCCTTCATATTTGGATTCAAGCCCCACACTTCCAGATGGATTTCTCATTGAGAAAGATGGATGGCTGGCCAGGTTAGTCTAGCAGGTCTATGGTTGACAATGAACAAATTTAGTGGTTAAGAATGTATGTTTGGGGCGAAAAAGACAACTACAAATGAATATAGAGCTGTGTGTTGTGTGTGTGTGTGTGTGCGCGCTGCTGATCTTGACCCTTTTGAATACCTGGTGTAACAAGAGAGATGCCTCCGCACTTCTTCAAACCCCATCTCTGAGTGAATTTCAAAGCTTTTCTGGTAATAATTGTGTATTCAGGGTTTCAAGATGCATTCCCAGTGGTTATTATGAACACCTCGTGATGCCATCTGGTCATGCAAATTTCCATGTTACCTTCATCATCCTCTGTGTCTGTCAGTCAGCTTAATCTCCAGACCATTGTACCTTTCTCAGTGGTTTTGCATCTGATGCTCACATTTTCAAATACTTCCAAGAAATGAAAAAAAAAACAACAAAAAAAAAAAGAAAGAAAATTGCTGTATCACAGGCAGACAGAGCCCATGGTGAAGAGTAATTCTGTTTTTTTCACCACCCCAAAAAACCTCTTCATGCTCCATCTTTCTCATATTTCAAACTCATACATTCTCCAGTGTCCCTTGGCTCTTTGTTCTTTCTTTTGGTTATCTCCCCTTCTCCTCTTCTCAGCTCCTCTGTATCTGTTGCCGTACCACCTGCACAATACCAGTTCTCAGCAGGATGCAGGCATCACATTGATCAGAGGGATGCCATGCACAGCTAAGTAATACCCGCTTCTGAGAGTCTAACTGTGTGTAAGGGGCTGTAATGAAAGTTTTGATCCTTTGGTAAACAAGCAAAGAAAGAAATAAGAAAAAAGGGGCACACAAAGAGAGAGGGACCAAGAAAGAATGAAAGAAAGACGTAGGAGAAATTGCTTTGCTATTGAAATCAGTCTTTCAAACAATCAGAAAATTAAATGCACAATCAACATACCTACTGATGAACAAACGTGGATATTTGTAAAGACAGTGACTAATACAACAGTCATAAACATTTCGCACATTACTATGCACATCGGCTCTCGGATCATCGATTCGTCTCCCGATATTGCTTTATGTTCGTGGGGCCGAAGTCGCTGTTGACTGTAATGGAAGTCAATTTGTTTGAAAAATATGAGGCTATAGCTCAGAGAAAGCTGTGGCAATTGTCACCGTGCATGTTTCTGTTTGTAGATGCACATGCAAACAGATTTTTCTCCACTGAATTACTCCATTAAAGTGCTGCTTGAAATTTCTCTTGTAGCAAACTATTGTTGAGAGGGAAAAAAAAAAACTCTCAATACGTGAAAACGCAATGTAAAAGGCAGACCAGAAAGCAAATCCAGCCTCTTTTCTATATTGTAGTAGTTCAACAGCTGTTACTGTATATAGACCATTACATTTAGAGGTGTTTTTTGTAAATGGAGGATTTGATTTCTTTTTTTTTCTTCCAACCATACGGTGAGTACTTCCATTTTTGTGAACGTAAACAATCATTACCGAGAGACCAAGTCGTACAGTGACTGGCTGTGATTTGCTGGTGTAAAAGCCATATGTACAGTATATCACGGTGATCGAGGACACTCCAACAGGACAATAACACTTTTACCCTTAAATTTATAGCTGATAGTAAAGAGGGTTTATCATGGGGTAGTTAAAGTTAAATCCTTGACATAAATGTGGACATTGGCATTTCAAAGACAATTTCTCTGTAAAATCATGGATACGAACAACCTAAAAAGACAAGCACTGCCTTAGGCTTAAAGTATGATATGTACAGTACAGCCTAAAACATAAAAATGTCTTTACTCAGTCATGTTTCAATCAGACAGTTTAAATTACTGGGGGGGGGGAAAAGGCATGGATTCTTGTGAACTGCTGTGTTGTTTACTTGTAGGTAATGATATTTTAAATACACTTTTAAGACTGGCATTACAACAGGCCGCCTAGGTATCTTCATGTTTTCTTTGGAATGAAAGTGTCAGAAAATGTCATTGTGACCAATTCTTTTGCACCTTTGTTTTCAGGAAGTATTTACCTTTCGATGTGGGGGTGGGATTAGATTAGTTTTCTTCTTCCCACTCCACTTTTGAGCATAAATGAATGTATTCAGTTGATTGCTTTTGTTGTATTCAGGTCATGTGTGTTGTACTTGCTTGCACAAAATAAATGAATAAGTGAATGAATTATCATTATTTTTACAGTTTCCGAAGCCGCGTCTGCCTTAAACTTTGTCCAGAATATTTCTCTAAGGCTATTACTCTGATTTTCTTCAAACTTTGCATGATTGTACTTTGGGCCCATGCAAAGGCGGAAAGGAAGATGGTTGACCTTGACCTAATTTCAAGGTCACAGGGGTCCAAAAATGAGCTAATTTTATGTTTTTGGCCTATTTTGACTTTAAATATTGCAGATAGATTTGTTACTATAGAACACATATAGTAATT
>JAPSES010000001.1:11489823-11505136 GCA_029822895.1 Maxillicosta whitleyi
AATGTGTAGTAATTTGACATATTTTTTCATGTTCTTCTGTAATGCACAGATTGTTTAATTTTTTTTTGGGGGGGGGGGGGCAACAGGGGCTTTCGCCCAAGGAGTAAATCACTCTAGGAATGCCACTGGATATATATGTTATAATTTGTGCCTCTACGTAAAAAAAAAAAACACACCTTTTTTCTTTCAATAAAAAGAGAATTAAACAAAAGAACAATAATCACTATTAAAACAAGGCTGGCGAGTTTCTACAGTAAGAAAAATTACAAGTGTAGTGAAAAAAGCACTGAACTATTCATGCACTGTGACTTGATTTACCGTATTCACCTGTTCTGCTCCATATTGTCTGTTAACTGTCAAAAAAAACCCATCACTTATCTATTGCTATTGCACATATTTCTTCCTTATAATGCAGCAAATTCTCAACTGAGGCCAATGCATAAACTTACAGCAACAAAAGAGCAGCTTAAACTTGAACCTAATGTGTAGATAACATGCGCCGTGCACATCAGTCACTTTAATGATCTTTTTTTTTTTTTTTTAATCGGGTATTTGTTGTTTTAAGACTCTAACTCGCAGAGGTCACAGGGAGGAGGTGCATACATTCAGTATAAGTGTTTTGCATTGCAGATAAGGTAAGTGGTGCAACTGAGGATTCTTCTTATATGAAAACAATCTACAAGGACTGACATAGGCCACAATCAACCCCCCTTGAAGAATATAGAACAAAACAAAGCAGACATCTCGGCAACGCAGAACACAGATAATGTACAAGGCGGGCTATGGCATCTCAACCGTGACTAATAAGGAGGCAGAATATGAGGAAGCTGCGCCGTTGACAGCCGACAGCGTCTATAGACACAATATACAGCCTCAGATCTACTATTTGTGGTGAAAATTATTATTGGAGTGTCTGAAGCTGTGGTATATACCCACACACACATGACAGTGACAATGGTATTATGTAATTCCTTAATCATCTCTGCAGTAAAAAAAAAAGCTATTTTTATTTTTGGTATCGCTAATGCTGTGTCTGTGAACGTGGACCATATAACAATAGAACAAACCAAAAATTTTGAAGTTCATATGAATAACTTATGTAAATTTTGTTCTCCACTAAATGCTGCCATTAACAGAATCACACCATTGCACGCACAGCTGGAAATGGAATAAACGATCTTTAAATTAACTAGACAGGGTTGCACTCCATTAATATTATATACAAATAAAGCCTTTCTAATTGATACAGCACAGGTGTTTGTTAGTCAGGAAGGCTTCATGCAATAAGTTAGGGGCTTGGTTTTTAATTACCTTAGGGATTTGCTAATTTACATTCTGCCTCTAAAAGTCTCTTGTTGATATTAGGAAGTATGTGTGTACATGTGTGTGTGTGTGTGTTTCTTTATATAAGCATACAGTATGTCTGTGTACTGCAGATGTTGCAAAGAGGTTTGATGTGGGTGTGGGTAAAGAATCAATAGTGTTTTAATAGGAAACAGGATGTCCTCAGGTAAAATTCTGGTCAAATTACCGCATGAAATTCAATCCGGGATAATTTTATGCAGGTTGCGGGAAAGGAATGAAAAAAAAAAAAATGTGAGGAAAGGCACTCTATCTTGGCCGTCATATATAATTATATTATTGAAGGTCAGAAAGCTTGTTATAGTGGACAAATATTAGATGACCAATGCCACTGCCTTCTCATTAATCTCCTCTTCACTGATGCAGTCCTGGTAAAAGTTAAAGTGTTTGCATCAGCGTTGACTAATAAATCCTATTTTTGTCATTGTGATATTAACCCTATAACGCCAAATGTATCGTATTCGCTACATGAGTTGTGAAGCCCTCTACATGATCAGGGTGAGTATTGAGACCCCATGTATCAAATATGATACAAAATTGAAACTCATGAATGCAAAGTGATATTTGAAAATAATTAGTTTGGTTGTTCAGAAGGATCAATGAATGTTTCTTTTTGCTTTTCCCTTCAGGGGTCGCCACAGCGAATCATAATCTTATGTTAATTTGGCAGGTTTTTATGTTGGATGCCCTTCCTGACACAACCCTCTGTATTCACCCGGGCTCTCAGAAGGATCAATAAAGGCTCCAATTTCAAAGAAGTGGAATTGTCTCTCAATGATTGAATGATTTAAGGGTTAACACACACATCAAAGTCATTACAAAAGACTGTCTAAGTGTTAAAATTGGTGTCCAATGTGGTCCACAAGATAAATTTGTAAAATGCAAAAATTACACCGAAGATATTAACAATCATGGATGGATGGATGGACAAATGGATGGATGGATAGATTTATGGATCAACATATGGATGGATGGACAGAAGGACTGATGGACGAAAGTATGGATAGATGTCAGATGGATGGACGAACGAACATATGGATGGAAGGACAAACGTATGGATGGGTGGATGAATACATATATGTATAGATGAACGTATGGATGTATGTATGGATGAATCCTGAAATAGGGAAAGTAAAATGCCATGGCCTCATCCCACTCATCACATAGTACAAAAACCACATCATCATTATTATGGACTCTGTGACAGACCCTTGTACCGTCAGTGCTACAGCCCACTAGCAATTTTAAATAAAATTCTCATTATATTACATTATATCGTATTTTAGCTCAGGTTCTATATTCAGACTAAAATGATATTAAATGGATCAGACCAGTAAAATCTATCATAATAACCTATAACTAGAGTTTTCTCTTTGTTTTAGTGTTAAAAAAGTAAAATTACATAAAGATCTTTGAATTTACAAACTATATTTACAGAAAATGTCAATAACCTGAAATATTTAATGAAAAGCAATTGCTTTTTAACAATATTCTGTCTGTTAGTAAATGTGTATTTGTAGATCCACTTTGATCTGCAAGATGTAACGCACACGTGTAAATGATAAACTGAGACATAATATTGTAATGACTCACACCAGTCAGGAGGAAGATGCTTTTCTTATTCTTTAATGAAAGGATTATTCTTGGCCATGACCCACGCCTTCTAACACAACAGCTCACATCTCCGTCTTTCCTTTTCAACCACAACAACAGCAACTCCAGAACCAGACCCCGTCAGGGTCACAACCTCACTCCTCTGAGTCCTTCACAATAAGATAACATACAACTGACAGAACACAATAAATTCTCCCACAACATAATCCTTACATATTCAGTTCGTTACAATATTGTTAAAATTGCACTTTTTTTCTCAAGACATTTCACGTTGGTCATGTTATTTGTATTTTTAAAGGATAATTTGTCGATGTAAACATTTTCATGTCATTTTCCTTTTTTTTCCCACTGTTATTATTTTACTGTTTTGGCCCACTTTCAGATCATAATGGGCTGAATGTGACCCTTAATCTACACCCCTGGTCTAACTTATGACATATTAGGAAAAAATAAGTATTTACACATGCCATACATTCATACTTAGCATACGGACAATGGACCAATCAGATACACACGGGCCAATCACTGATACCATTTGGCCAATCAGCTGAAACATCAGCTAGCTGTCAGCTGCCCTAAGGCTCATGCAAAAGAATGAAACAAGCATATGATACTCTGTGAAACTGTCAAAATCTTCAAAAATCCAGTGATATCAATTTTTTGGTCATACCACCCAGTGCTACTGTCAAGACTTTGTCAGACAAGTGTGTAATGTGCAGGCTCGGCAGCTCATCAGAGGAACGACATGGCAGTTCCCCTTCCACATGATATTTTGGCTTCACTTTTCCATAATGACATGAAATACCATCATCTGTCTCTACATTCAGACTAGATGTGTTTTGTCAGATTTGGGCAGGTTTTCTCTTGTATTTCCAGTGTAGCATAAACAGCTGTGTTTATTCATCGCAAGTCATCACAATGAGCCTGTTTACATGACCATAAAAGTCTGATAACTGGGAGTAATGGGATAACTGTAATAATCCGATTTATTTATTTTACATGTACTTAAACGTAATAATTGAAAAACTGTGGTTTATATGCATGTGCAGACATAAAACAACAAAACAAGTGGTGCCGGGAACAACAAACCACGCCCATTGTGTGTATTGTAGCTTATTTTAGCATCGATGATGATATCATAATGTGTGTGTGTGTGCTGATGTCGACATATCAATTGCCTCTATATATGAGCCAAGTTTGAAATAAATCGAAACAAAATTGATGTTTTTATAGAAATTAGGCTCATTATAAGTAAATGGGATAATAATAATAATAATAATAATAATAATAATAAAGATTCGAAAGTTTGACATACTTTTCCAAAAATGTAATCACATCTATTCTGGTTCACTGGCCATATATGAACCCAGTTTGGTATGAACTCAATCAACAGTTTTGCTGGTACAGACATTATACATTTTACCCATTATAAGTAAATGGGAACAAAATAAATAAATAAATCATTCGAAATTTTTACGAATTATAATTTTTTTCGAATTTGGAAAAAAGCAGTGAAGGTATGTAAATAAATATTTAAATAATCTGTCTGTTTAACATCTTTCTACGTAAATATCTGATGTCACATTATGGACACCTGCAGCTTATAGTCAGATGTGGCTAATATTCAGGTGTGTCTTATAGCCTGATAAATTTCGTAAATAGGAAGATTTTTAAGAATTAATTTAATGTGAAACTTAACTGAAAACAGACCATGAAAGTGGAGCCTCACGATGCTTCTGCGTTTTTAGGTTTTAACAGCAAGTAGAGCGGGTTGTCCAATGACCAAAGTGTTCGGATCCTGGTGCCTACTGTCCATATGTCAAAGTGTCCTTGAGCAAAACACCAATGCTCCATTTCCACTACACGGTACCGGCTCTATTCGACTCGACTCTACTCAGTATTACTCGTTACTCCGACACGGCGCGTTACTTCCGTGTCGTCTGCTCAGAGTTGCTGAAAACTCACTTGTTGCGTGTTTTCTCATCTGAATTTTTACATCGGCCACCACAGACTGAATCTACGTGACCGACCATGGTGTAGTTCTGTTCTTTCATCACGCAGACTCATGTTTCACTACTCACTGTCTACTTCTGCATCTGATTTTTGTAAATCGGTCACAGAGAAAAGGGTCTGACCAATCAGTGTCTGCAGTGTCGAGACATCACAAGATTGTGGAACCACGACAGAGGTGGTACAAAAAAAAAAAAAGATTCCAGGTCCTTTTTCATAAATGGAAACGCGAAAGAGCCATGTAGAGTCGAGTAGAGTAGAGTCGGTACCATGTAGTGGAAACGCGGCATGAATTGCTCCCAGTAGTATCTTGCATGGTACAGTATAAGCCGTCTACTGGTGTATGAGTGTGTGTGTGATTATATCTGTAAAAGTGCAGTCCATTTAACCTAGAAGCTGTTAAATATGAACTTTGACCTACTTTTCACAAAATGTAATCAGATCTAATCTGGGTCACTGGGGATGCATAAATCCAATCTGGTATGAATAGTTTTGCTGCTGAAGTGTTAAGAAACAAACAAACAAACAAACAAACAAACCAAACCAAAAACAAAACGACTTGTCTCTACTTTGGAGGTTTATTGCAGAGAAATCCAGGTGTGTTAATCCAATTTCTCATAATCTGATAAAGCATGTTATTCTGTTTACATTACAATTCCAGAAATCAGATAATGGTGGGAGTACTGGTGTGCATGTAAACAGGCTCAATGTTGATTGAAGCAGATCGCTGAACCTGACATGACTTTGTGCCCAGTTTGCATATTCAAACAGGTATTAGAGCCCACATCAGGTTCCACATGGTAATGCAAAAATATCTGCTCATCCTTGAATGACCAGAGGGTTTTCAGGACATTATTCAGAAGATCTTCCACCTTTCGCAATGTAGAGATAATCTGTATGTATGCGAAGAGGCCCAGGGCACACATGACGGTTAACATTCCCCAAAGATTTTTATTTACATAGTTTTATTACGGGGTGATACAGAGCATGGGCAGAACCTCTCTATTTAAAACATGGGAGGTGGGGATGGGATTCTGGGGAAGGGGTTATGATCCCATTAACGATACATGGTCATAGGAGTCATTTTCACCAGCGCATTTTATAGTTAATAATTTGAAGTCAATTCTTGAGATCACTGTATGTCCTTCATTGCAAAATATGCTTCGGTGACAAAATATTCCGTTTTTATAGGGACTCAATCGACATAGGACTTCATAACCATAGAAAATAAAGCTGAAAAAAGACATAATAAAAAAAAAAATTTAACCTATAAAGATGACAACAGCCACTGATGATCTCAAATGTTTAATACCCATTAATCAATACATGTAAATAATTGGTGTAAAATACAGTTTGTCATCTTTTCATGGTCAGAGGCTCTGTAGTTACCATGGAAACACTGTCATCTTCTACAACTGAGATGATGAAAACTTAGATGAAAACATGTTGATATAATGTAAAGAGTAATGGCATCAATTTATGAAATGTAAGGAGTAGAAAGTACAGATCACTGCCACAAAATGTAATGAAGTTGAAGTAAAAGTATGTATTATTATTTTTACTCAAGTAAAGTACAAATGCAAAAAACGACTTAAGTACAGTAACAAAGTAAAAATTTTGCAATGCGACTTCAGTCTGAAGTTGGCAGGTCACATTTATCTGACCTTTACATTATTGAAATACAACAAATATCACAATTCTGCGTCCCAGGAGGCGAAGCGGCAGGAATAATATTTACTTCCATAAACACAGTGCATGCCTGCATGGTCACATATCACATCAGAACCTCTTTTGTGCATGTGGCTCACTTCATGGTCGTGTTCAGTTCATACTCAGAACTGATGGAAGTCGCATTTAATGTCACATATGAGCCACAACATCAAAAAATTGGATTTCACCAAAAAATCTGAATTATCCAATAAGACTTGCTGTCTGAACATAGCCTTGGTTTGTGCTGTTAATGATATAATTTGCTGAAAAAGTCAGTTTTTCTTCATTTCTCTGTATAAGTTTAATCTGAGCTTTTATGAACTTCTGCATCATCAGTGAATTAAATATAGGAAAATACCTGATTTTTACTGTAAAAACAGAAAATACAGAGGATAATGTTATTATTAATGGTGATGTGACAATAACTTAAGAAAATGTACATATAGAGAAAAAACTATTTAGAAACTGCTTCATAAGTAATATTATAAGTAATATCTATGCCCACTAATACACAGACATTGCATTTATATTCAGATACAAGCTGTTTACATGTACCCAACATGCTTTTGCTCATTATGTTTAATTTTACTGCTACGCTGGTACATGTATACTTTATGTATTCACAAAAGCATTCTTAGCGTGAATACGATCAAGAGCGCCACTGAGACTGTGCAACTCTACATTTTAATTTGTGGAAACCCATAATCCCTTTGGGAGAAAAGTTGCAATAGTTGTTGTATTTAAGCAGCATTGTATTGAAAAGTGTTGATCTTGGAGCTTTTATTTTCAGTGCCACAGCACTAAATTAGCATGCAGTACCTCACACGTATCATTTCAGAGTGAAATTTTAATTGCATTCCGTTAATTAGATATTCTGAGTGAGGAGCGCATTTGCATAGATTTCACATGCAAGTATGACCTACTGTTATGTTGTGTGGGTTAAAAGGTTTCCACTCCCTGTTATGATGTGAATACAGTATGCGTTCACAACCTGCACAGCCAGAATTTACCACCATAGGCTTAAACTTATAAAAGCACACGAACGCATCATATATTCCAAGTGAAGATCCGTGTTTCTTCCTTTTGAGTCTTCGTCTATCTATCTAATGAAAGCAACCAATGCTTGAGAATTTCACTCTCACTGTCACATTCTGCATTGAACCATTATCATATTTTACTGCTCATAAAGGTCACGTCTCAAGTCTGTCAGCTTTATGCCAACTTTCTCAAGTGCGGGGGAATGTTATTGACATCAAAACAAATTACCAATGTCGCTCTGTATTCACCATTTTCTTTATTGTACATGAACAAAACAGAAAATGAGCTGATTGTTCCCTGCGCTTTACATTGTATTCAAATCAAACGTCGAATACAAAAGCCTGCGCTTGGCTTAAAAGCATTTGAGACAAAACGTTTCTGCATTTCCTTTATAAAGCGCTTCTATTGTCGGCTAAATGCTGACCTTTAGTACTTTTTCACAGGGCTTTTTAACTGCAAATACCATCGTTTGGAATGTATGAATCTTGAAATGTACCCCACTTTTTTTCTCTTTTTTTTTTGTGTGTAATATCCTTGGTGCAATAGAGGCCATTTTGCTATCCACAGCATATTCCCCTGAAAATACCTCTGGGGAGTCTTTCCTCAGTAACTCCTATCATCAGTCCCCTGAGTGGCTCTGAGCCCTACCTGTCCTGGCAGCCGGGGAAGCACTGGAAACGCAATGACCTGCTGAAAATGATCACACATGACGGCCTGTGTGTCTCATATCCACTGTGGAAACGGTTAAATAAAGAATTTAATAATAAACAGAAAACCTCAAGCCTCAAAGCCAATTAAAAATAAGGTTAAGGTTGGGTTTCAAATATGCCATTTTTTTTAACAACAATTACGAGTGTGATTTCTTTCATAAAACCACCACGAGACGTTCAAGTTTGTTAATATGTAAAGATTTCACAGCTGCATATTTAATCCTTTAATCTGTAAGTGAGTGTAGTTGTTAATGAAGACATTGTGTAAAGTCAATATTCTTTCTTCTTGAATCAAACCAAAAACAATGATCTAAGACCCAAAAGCAATCCCCCAACGGCACTGCTTCACTTTTCCTTTTCTTAATTCCCCGCAATCAAACATAACTGTAACTTTGAGCCGATTTCTGTCACTCTTTCTGTTGCATATTTTATTTCCGCTTTTATTCATTATTAATGTCTCGAGAGCTTTCTTTCACGGAGCACTTGAATGTTAATTTAATATATATATTTATATCTACAGCCTTACTTCTGGTTTAAAAGATGGGATGAATGTGTCAAATAATTTCACGCCTTTACTAGTAGAATTCAAAATATATTTCTTGTTAGTATTTCACTGTTGTACATTGACATGAGAATAAAATCCCCTGTGACAATTTACAGAGGAAAATCCTAATATGTGACTTCCATTCATGCGAACATGCAAAGTCATTTAAGAGCATTACAAGGTTTTGCTTGACTTCCAGTATTAGTATTAGCATTGTGAGTTTTACTTAACTTTCTTGATTGAGTATTCATTAAATGATAAAGGCCACCTCAGTAAGCTGCAAAATGATGCTGCTTTTCTCCACCAGCATAATAATTAGGTTTTAATAAGTTAATTATGCACTCAGGCATTATTTCTGTCTTTAAAATCTCCTTCATTTTTGTACCTTACTGTATTGCAAAATTACAGTTAAATTGTAATCCATAAAAATATTTGCGCTTTGGGGAAAATTAAGCATTAAAAACATACGAGTCTCATTATCAGTATTATTGTTTTTTACTATCAAGGGGGAATACACTGGCCACCAGAGCCAAATAACTGTAAATAATCCACAGTCAACTTGATTATAAGGGTTTCATCAACTTTTGAGTAGATTATTAATATATGTAAATGTGGCAACAAGGTAGGTAGAAAAATTCAACTTTATTGCAAATTATAAAGACGTAAAAATCCGTCACCGACCAAAAGCATCTACTGATCTAAACTGTTATGATATTATCAATACATGTAAATAATTAGCATAAAATACAGTTATTCATCTTTTCACGGTCATCAGATATGACCAATTTGCATGTTCAGGGGCTCCGTAGTTACTATGGAAACTCTGTCATCTTCTACAACATTGATTCACCAGTAAAACCCATGGAGTTGGATCAATGACAGTGGATGGAAACACTGGGTTTATGTTAATGAGAGAATTTGTTGGAAAACTCCCTTTTTTCATTTTTGATATAATAACCTTTGAATTTAATGTGAGGTTTTATGAACAGCTACACAATAAAAAAAATAAAAACGAACAAAAACAAAACAGTGTCAATTTGACTCTTTGATGGCGATTTTAACTCTTTCAGATCACATTTAGTCCCACTCAAAATTGGTGTTCACACTGTTACAGTAATATAATTACACTTAACAGAGCTATTTTAACTCCAATGTAGTTTAAAAATGATTCTATAATGCGTTAATATTTGTTTCGCTGCAGTGTTTATCTTCACCCTTTTACACCGTATGCTAATAAGTATGCTAATAATGAGTTCATGTAGAATTGCAGGGTCAAGGTGGGGTTGACAGATGAATTTTAGTAATTTCTTGAAGTAGCTCTAAGGGTAGTAACAATAGATTACGTGTATTATTACTATCATTTGTAAGTTGAAAGTTTGTTCTATTTGTTTCAATCACTCTGGTAACTGCTTTTACTTTGAAAGAGCAAAGGCCTCATCCCTTGTAACACAACAACAGTTCTTACAGTGACGGTCCGGTAAAGGCTTTGTTCTGCCTACAGGTTTGACTAATGGTGTCACATTCATAAAATAGAACGCCAATAAATGTTGCAAAATAGACATATTAATCTAAATAAACATTAACACAAACCGTTCTTGAAGCCCTGCACATAAAATAGAACACAATGAGGAAAACACCCAGTACCCACAATGCATTGCAGCAGACTAGCACTAATAGAGTTGAATTTTACACTGCATCTGTGCAGAACTTTACACTGACTTTTAACTTCATTGTTAGAGCTATAAATACTCTATGTATGTTAAAATGGCTTCAGTGAAATATTGGCACTACATTTTTTTTTTTTTTTACAGTGTACATCAGTGTTTCCCAACCTTTTTTGGCTTGAGTACCCCCTGAGCCTTCTTGTTTCTCCATGATTCTCCAAAAATAGAGCATAACACAGTGGTTATTAGATGAAAATCATTTTATTTAATCTTCTTAAATTGAACATAAACTTGTCAGGCTCTCTCTCCTTTTTTTAGCATCAACTTAATTCAACATAAGAATAAAGAATATATTTTCTTGGAATAAAAACATTTGACCACAGCAGACATTCTGTTGTCATATTACGAATATTACAAGTTTTTGGACTACAGTTTTTGTAACGCCTTTAAAAAACAAACAAACAAACAACAACTCCCCAAGCACTGCATACCCCCTGCAGTACCTCCGCATACCCCTAGGGGTACACGTACCCCTGGTTGGGAAACACTGGTGTACATGACCAGTGATATAGGAAAATACTAGATTTTTTTTTTTTTTTTTTTTATAGAAGAATGCAAATTATGAAGAATTGTTTTGCAATTAATGGTGATCACTTCATTTGGAAACTTCCACAGATGTAGCACTGAAAAAAGCAAAAAAAAAAAAAAAAGGAAAGTAAAAGAAAGTATATTCATTTATCTTGTCGAACTACTGAAAACACAATCACACAGATGGCTTGTTACTGTTTGAGCAGATGGACAGGTTTTTGCAACTTCACTTACACTAAGAAAACGTGAGGCACCAAAACAGCATAAAAACTGTGTGAACCACATATTGGGTTCAGGGTCAGGGATGTCTTCACATGCTTGCACTCTATTAGTTACACTGATAAAATGCCATCGTGCGGTGGCAGTTCTTCCCCAAGATCAATAAATCCAATACTTGAGGAGGTACAATTGAGTTTGAGTGTTGTTATTAAGTAAACACACTGAAGTGGACACCCTATAATCCAGTTGACAAGGCAACAGAATAAGAAAATACACATGTTAAAGAAAGTAAGAGCAGTCTGAAGCAGGCCAGACCTTTTGGGTAAACTCTGTATCTGATTCATTGTAGAATAAATTTACATAAGACCATAGTTTTAGGTAGTGAACCGTGCAGCTGCCATTTGCACCGTCAATTTTCAAAAAACACGGCCAAAAAAATAGAACATTGTATGGGTTTGGGCAAATCTGTGTTAAATATCTATATAATTGTGTCTCACCTTGTCATTTACAAATTTTGGCCAAATTCATCTTTTTTTTTGTAAAATCCAGTGAAAGATCGTCTCAAGTACTGATGTGATTGGCCTGAAATTAGATCCCAGTGCTAACCCCCTGCCCCCCCATGCATAAGACAAATGCAGCATTCAAGATATCATCTGTAAATCCAACATCAAAGATCTACACACAGGGGGGTGACACAGATATTTAGAACGGAGCCGCCAAGACTTTCTAAACTGATTTATCACCTTTTTTTTTTTTTATTGTATCACCCTCTGTATTTTGCATTTTTTGGTGTAAATCATGTATTTCCCTATGTTTCATTCACAGATCACGTAGATGTTCAGAAAAACTAATTATATCAAAACAGGGATAAATGAAGAAAAAGTTACTTTTTCAGCAACGATATTGCTCACATGCATCTCCATCCACTGTCATTGATCGAACTCCATGGGTTTTACAAATGTTTGTAGAAGATGACAGTGTTTCCATGGTAACTATGGCGCCTTTGAACGTCCAACATCTGATGAACACAAAAAGATGACAAACACCTATAGGATTAATGTTTAACAGGTATTAAACAGATCTGTGGATGGTTTGTGTCACCGGTGGCTCTTTAGGTCTCCATGGGTTAAAAAAAGGAAATGAATGCCAGCCTTTCACTGTTCTATCACTTACTAAAGATGATGAACTAACAGAGAAAATTCAATTAAAAAAAAACAAACAAATAGAAGGTCGAAGAACCTTCATGTGAAAGAAAAGAAGAAAATGCCTGTGAGTCTGAGACAGAGGCATTGTATAAACAAGAAAGTGATGAACAAAAGGTTGTGTAAGTTTGCGTTTCCCTCTTGTCAAATAATATACAGTACTTTAACAAGAAAGACGGAGTAATGCAGCTTAAAGGCCAAAACATTTGCACACATTACAAATTACTTCTTTTTATGGCTAATGCTGTGGGTCAGATAGCAATAGTATCAAAGAACAGCTGCGGAATGAATGCTGAATTGTTGAGAAAAGGCCAGAACATTTACAGTCATTAAACATTCACTGACTGGCTGTGAGCGTCTGATTGGCCCCTATGACCGAGAGGGGTGTCGTCTTGGTTTTACATCTTTCAGTAATGATTATCCATCACATAAAAAGACCGTATATATTGTAACCCCAAAAAATAAATACATATACAACAGTTTCGACCTACATGACATTATGAATGAGCGCTGTGTTTACGCTTATGATCACATTAGAGCTGAAAAAGATGAACTGAATTCTCACTAGTCAGAGAAACTGTCTAATAACGGACCCCGGGACTTCAGATTGTCTACTTTCCACATATCTCCTTCAACTCAAGCATTCAGACACATCTGCTTCTTCCTAATTGGTTCCATCCTCTAAGAAATATTCAAGTATTCAGTGTCTGTCATGAAATTTTTCAATAACACATCTGTTTGGTTCCTTTGGACGACTGAATGCGATGATGAGATCCAATAAGAGCAGTGCTGTGTATGTCAATGGCATAAACCTGTGTGATAACCGAATATACCTATTAGTAACAGGGGTCACTTTTTCATTGACCCTCACATTGTGCACATTATTATAGCTTGCACATAAAATTTACCAAATTTCTTTATTCAATTAAAGGTTTTTGCACTGGCAAGAGATGATTTTTTTTGGGTGATCATGCAAAACTGCCGTAGGAAAACCACCTCATGCCTGCGGAAGCCGGACGAAGTGGCCAGGGAGAGGGATGTTGACCCAACCTGGATAAGCGGCAGAAGATGGAAATTTTTTTTATTTATACTGTTATTTAATTATATACATGTATATTATATATAAGTAGTACTTACTATACTATTGTGTTACTAATTTTTAATAAACCTGGGGTTTTGCAAGCATTACTTAATTACCATAGGTTTCTATTGTCCGCTATACGATGATTTCACCTTACGGTCTCAACTCCGGAACAGATTAATGTTGTATGGCGGGGGTCCACTGTACATGGATGAGTGAAATGACCCTAATGACCCCATAAGGCCTTT
Source organism: Maxillicosta whitleyi (assembly GCA_029822895.1). NCBI lineage: Eukaryota > Metazoa > Chordata > Actinopteri > Perciformes > Neosebastidae > Maxillicosta > Maxillicosta whitleyi. The sequence goes on from JAPSES010000001.1 coordinate 11,503,814, forward strand.
AAAGCACAACATCTCCGGTTTCAGAAACTGTTGGAATTTTTCAATTGCCCAAACAGTGACAGGGTTAGAACCATCCAAACTGTATATGCACAGGGCGCGTCAGTGGTGACACGTCAGGTTTTAAAGAGTTAAGCCCTGGTTGGTCTGTGTGTCTCTAGCCTGAGGAAAAAACACATGACCACTGGCTATCTGAACTTAGCCACAAATTCCATGTCACTCCACTGCCTCAGCAGTGCCCTTGCCCACAGCAAAGACTGCAGAAGAAAAACACTAGCTGTTATGTCCTTAATCTAAGATGTTACAGTGTGGCCCACAGGTACCGCAGCCTTAACATTTCTTTTTCATACTATCAATATATAATAGACACTTTCTGCCAGATGTGCAAGCACTTTACTGTTCTGCTTTCCCACCAAATTGTTTATGTTTCTGGGGTCATATTGCAGGTGTGAATATATATATATATATATATATATATATATATATAAAGAAACATAATCGAAAGTTCATAAAAGTTCACAAATAGATTATTATTACTTTTCTAATATACTACTCAGAGACCTGCACAGGTTTGGGAACCCACAGGTGAACCATGGGTGACCCGTAAAAAATTATGAAAAGGGTGAAAAATGTTGCGCTGTGTCGGATGTTGGGTCGGAAGAACCAGAGCGCAGGTCTAATCTGCGGTTTACAAAACACCTACAAAAAATAAATATCATACTAACATATAAAAGTCTATGTTGTAGTGAAATGTAAACACCCTGTTCCAAGATAAAAAGTGAAATCGGATGTATGATTTTGTCTGTATGCACGCATTCCCAGGAATCATCAAGGGTACGGTTCGGGTGTCAGGTCTATTTATAGCGGTTCGGCTCGGGTGCGGAACCAAAATTTAAATTCTGTCGGTTAATGGTTCAGGATGTAGTATAATGGATTCGGGTGGGTGCGGTTTGTGAAAATTTGACCCGTGCAGGACTCTGATACTACAGTACTATGTTTCATCCAGTACAATGATAGCGGGCTGAACCAAGCAATGAACCCTGCATTAACTGCACCACTTAAGTACATCCTTCACCTGAGCACATTTTAGTACATTCATTCATTCCTTTCCATGGCCTTGTAGCCTCTTTAGACCAGGTTGTTCCCAGTACTGGAGGCTGCTACAGTTCTATTACTGTAGGCATGGTAATGCTATGTGTTCCTTGTAGCAATATACTATATTTGTGTATATGTGTATACAATATACACAATATTTGACGTCACCACCTTTTGGTTCTGATTCCAGGAGACATTCAGTGGATTTAACTGCACCAATAGTTCTGATCC
>JAPSES010000001.1:11604318-11616942 GCA_029822895.1 Maxillicosta whitleyi
GCTCTCCGAGTGCTTTTCTAGTCTTTAACCTTTCTTAACTCCATCAATTCTAATAGTATCATCTGTGTTTTGTGTTTGTATAATGTATTTTCATGCGTCTAATTTAGTGATCATGTATGTTCATGAAAGATTAAAGTTGTGGGTTATCGAAGAAAATTGAGGAAAAAGTAACTTTTTTCAGCAAAGATATCAATCACAGAACATGAAAACAAACTTTTTAATCCACTGTCATTGATTCGACTACATGGGTTTCATTGGTGAATCAATGTTGGAGAAGATGACAGTGTTTCCATGGTAACTATGGAGCTTCTGAATGACCAAATGGCTCATATCTGAAAAAGTGAAATAAATAAAATGAAATACAAATATTCATTGTCACCACAGTCCTGTGGCTCTGGATGACACAGGTAGTTATACAGTACTTTTACTTGACAAGGGTTTATTGTTAGCTTCTTAAAGTAATTATTTGGTTTCAATCATTTCCTCCTGATCCTCTGGTAAAAATCACCTTCATCATGTGATTCTACCTCATAAGATAATTACACATGTCAAGACTGAGATTCAGGCCTTGGGTCCAATCTAGCAATTATTTTCTTCAATTCGGTGAAATGATAATTTGAAAAGGCAAAAAAAAACAAAAAAACAACCAAAACTAAACATGTCTGAAAATGAAAAACAAGCTGAAACAACCACAAAAAAAGAATACAGTAACATCTATCTATCTATCTATCTATCTATCTATCTATCTATCTATCTATCTATCTATCTATCTATCTATCTATCTATCCTTTAACCTTTTGTTCAGTCAATATTAGATTTATTGCATTGATTTTCTGATATTTGTTTTTTAAGGCTGTGCACGTATTTACTTCCTGTACGTGAAACCAAAACAAAATAAAAAGACAAATAACTGCGTATGCTCCCTTCAACCCTGTAAACACAACAAACCAAGAGGCGGCCTAAGACTTTTACACAGTCCAGTGAATTTTACAGTGCAAATTCACAAAATCATTTTTGTTCATTTCTTATGTTAGATATTACTTGCTATATTACTTGCATATAATTTAGTGTGGTAAACAGAAGCAGTCCTAAAAATGGTTTTATATGTTAAATTTAGAATGTTTTCACAGCCAGAACATTCCTTTTGTGCCACTCCGCCTGAGGATTCACTTGGTATTCCCACATATTGAACACTACGATCAGCTCCAGCTATCAGACATAGATAGGGTTAAAATGATAAATATAGCCTGTCTCACACAACCATATGTAAAAAAACAGTCCTTTTAGTTTATCTGTGGTTATCAGCTTCCATTTACATTTACATATTCATGACATCAGGGGCATGATGGAGAGAGAGAGAGAGAGAGAGAGAGAGAGTCTGAAGAGGATGAGAGTGAAATCCAGTTCAGTGAAAAAATGTTTCCAATCCAGTATCTAGAGAATCTAAACATCAAAACCACGGAACTGTAAAACCACAAGTTCAACACTACTTCCACTATCCTCGCATCAACTTCATCTAATAGAACCTATCCTGTAGACTCTGACCTGAAACAGCAGCGAGTCAGTGTGACTTATACTAGTGCATGGACCCAAGCAGAAAAACCACAGTTTTAAAATAATTAACAGAGTTCATGCAGGATCATACCCCATAAAGACCCAGGGGTAATTTTGTGGCAGTTCCCAAATGAAGTTTTCACTCTATTTAACCTTTCTTAAGTCATTTATCACTATTTATTATTATTTTATCCTCTGTGTTTTGCAAATTTCACTGTAAATTGTGGTGTTTTTTTAAGGCTGTCAAAATTAACACATTAATGTGAATTAATTCATCATCGTGATTAATCTGATTAACAGTTTTAGCACAATTAACCCATCTGAAGCATAGAATGACTATGGGAATGAAAATGAAATGTGAGGACAAAAAAGCCCAAGATGGAACAGTCGACCAACATAAAGTTTTACACACACTCAGGAAGGAGTTTTATTTTCACTGAAGCACTTCCAGCTCAAAATACTACATTAATGCAAAGCATACACATGCTAACACAGCATCCATCTTGTGACAAACGCGTTAAGTGCATATATATTCCCTGCTTTCTGGAGTCTGTTTGATCATGCAAAATGAAACACGATTACTATAGATTAAAAATTAATATTTAATTGTGATTAATCGAAATGAATCCACAGCAACCCTGTGAATAATCTGATTAAAAATTGTAATCGTTTGACTGCACAACATTTTAAATATACATTTAATTTCCCATACTTAATTTAGATGTTCATAAAGCTTACATTAAATTGTAACATTACTATTTTAAAATATAGAAAACTGTAAAAAGTGACTTTTTCAACAAAATTATTTTTAGTTAAAAAGCCTTAAACTTACAAATCTGCATTTAATACCTTAAAAAAGTCTTTTTTTAAAAAAAAGGCATTTAATGTGATATAGTAAGTCTTAAATTGTGTTTCCATAAACTTGTTCACTGGGTTGTGTTTAAATGTGTTTGTGAAATGTCCAAGCTGCAACGACATTAACGTTACTCGACTCAGATCCATCTGATCGAACTCAGCAATTTATACTGAAAATAGGGACTAATTACTGCTAACTGTGCAGTGACAAATAAACCCAGGACATTTGGTTCTGTGTACAGTATGTATGGATTCAATGTCTGCTGATGTATATAAATACATTTTCCTAAAGCCTAGTCACAAATTATTTGTCAGTATGGTCATGAAATAGACGTTACATTCTGTTGTAAGTAGTCTTAAAAGATCTTAAAATATATTAAATGTAACCTGAAGGAACCCTGCATTAATGAAGATGTCAGTATTTGAGACTCCAGTCTTAGACACTTTGCCGTTATGTGTTAAAAATAGGACTTAACATATTTAGCTTACACACCACTACCTAACTAAAACACTCAAAAAAGCGGAAGGGAATACTGTATGTTCCCATTCTGCTGTTGCCTGTCAAATGTTCTCTATTATGTATATATCACTCACTGTAAAATAATTGCTTCGACACAGCATGCAGTCCATTAAGTTGTGGTGAGCTTCCTATTAAACTTGCATAATTTTTAGATGGGTAGCATGACAAGCACCTTAATGCAGTGGCTACTCTTCACTGCCAAATATGGGATATTTTTGTGTCTAACATCATTATAAAGACACGAAGACGATTCTTTGAAGAGGACGGACCACATGTATGAGACTCCCCATGAATAAATGAGAATAACACATATTTCTATTGCTATGTCATTTTAACACTTAACCATTATTATATGGTGAAGGAAAACCTTTTTACTAAATGTACATTGACGCATGCTGACAGAACATTACCATGCTATAGGGACTAAAAACAGGAGACGCTATACTTAAGGGAGGCTACATTTTACATCCGATTCATGTTATACACTTCTTTTTGTGTGTGTGTGCCTCTAAACCAATCTAAAGACGTTATAGTATGAGTTTTGCAATTGTAATCCATGTGGGTTTATCAGAAAATGCATTCAAACAGATAACTAATCTTACTTTCCTATCAGTTCACTCTTGTACTCCTATCTCTATCTCCAAAGTGAGCTTAGATCAATCTTTGCTTAGATCAACACGCGTGGACAAATACTAATTTACAGGGTCACCGGCAACCTACAGCAACCTGCTGAAGGTCATTTTTCTTGTTTGGAGTCTTTGCTTTGTGGTTTCCTTAGACAGAGGTCGTCACGACACATTGTTTTCTCAGAGGCATCCATCAAAGCCATCTCCTTTGGCATTGATTACCTTGGCTCATTAAGAAGCCCTCTGAAGACCACTCCCGTTCTTCTTTTACTCCACCTTTAACACACTTACGCACATACACATCCTGCACACAGTCACAGCTGCTAAAGTCACTGAGTGAATATGAGCAACATGAGCAAATGCATAGGTTTAATGAAAAAACTATTACATGAGTATCAGGTTTTATTTGGAAAAGCATTATATTGTAGAAATTATTGATTAATTAAACATGTAGTTTTCATAACAGCTATATTAGGTTACTTTTTTTTTTACTGTATTTTTTATGGTTTTTAAAATTATGGTATGTTTGCACTTTTTATCCCTTACACTGTGGGTGGTGAATGCCACACCGATTTCATTGCCTGCTGTTTTTGTACAATGACAATAAAGGCTATTCTATTCTATTCTATATGTTAGATATATTTAGTGTTTGACATTTTTATCATAATGTCTAATGTCACTATTATTTTAAACACAATAGTACAATTTAAAAAGGTAGCATGTATTATATATTATATTCAAGTCTATTCCAACTCTAGTCAAAGCATTATATATATGCTACACCGACTTAATTAATATTATTATGCACTTAACTACACATATACGGCTACGGATGTGCATAATCTGCCATATTGTGTTTGTAGCCTTCATCAGGGGAAAATGCATTGAAGTTGGAGAAAAGATGCATTCATTGGATTTAGATACAAGTGCTTGATTTTTTCCATCCAAACTAGCACTTCTTTTAAATCAATAGTGCCAGTGATGCCTGATTGCATTCTGTAAGAAACGCAATTGAATGGTGACTTCAATGCAACTCAAATCAATGGCATTTGTCGATCCAGGAAATTACTTGTGTCGTGAAACCTGAGACCGTAACAAGACAGGAATACCCTGCCAATGACATTTGTTCAAGAGGAAATTGTCTCCATTTTCAGGCATTGTGCCTTTTTGAGTGTGCAGGTTAACTTTAAGACTTATATCTGATCCTGTCTAACTCCAAACATGTTGTAACTTATTTAATTCCAAAATAGGAGAGGAAAAATTCATTACATGCACGTTTGCAGAGGTTGATGACACAATCCGTATTGACTGTGACTCTGATGTGGTGACTTTGAATAGGGAGATGTGGGTCCTAAGAGTCATATTAGATTTTGGCACAGCCAGGTTAGTATGACATAGCTCAAGGAGAAAGAAATGGGACTGGTGAAGATGAGCCAGAAAAGTAGGCTCAAATGGATCAGGTAGCTGGCAGAAAGACACGTCACAGAACATTGTCAAGGGGCGGGTATTTTTAGGCCCGGGAGCCACAGTTCACTGGCACTTTTACAAGAAGGATTGTAGGACGACTGCAACAGATAGGGAAAGAGAGGAGGAAGCGAAGAAGAGACAAAGAAAGACAGTGACAGGGAAGGTAGAAAAAGACAGAGGGAGCAATAATAAAGTGTCATTGAGGGAACCTTTGGTGTTAGATAACCAGTCGCACAAACACTTTCCCCTGGGATCTTTAAAGTCACGTCTTAATTCTGTGATGATGTGGGGACTCTTTGGTTTGATACTTAAGACATCACATATTTCCCCTGGTCACTGCACTGATGTGATATAAGTGGGACTCACCATGGAGATGTTTGTCTTAAACATCAGAAAACATTTGCGTCAGTAATTACAGAGTAATTGTGCTGATTCTCTGAGTGTACAGAACTAATTCAAACCGCCTTTGTCTCTTTATGAGACTTCACAGTGTATTGTTTTACACTCTTTTACAATTATTCACACTTCACTAAACAGACCATCAGCTAAAAAAAAATGTTCTATTGGTAGGAAAAGTCATCATAACTGAAAAAGATGCTATTTTATTCAATTGTATGTTCTGTTTTTGAATAGAATATAATAGAATAGAATAGAATAGGGGTATTTTCATTACTCAACTCTACAGTAAAATTTAGTGCAATTCCCTTTAGTCATGTACAGAATAAACAAGTGGTGGCAGCCACAACAAGCCCCGCCTCCCACATAGTGTTACTTATTTTAGTATCGATCCAGCTGATGTCATCATGTCTATGCATGTGCTGATGTCAGCATATCTGACATTTTTCATAATTGCCCCTATACTATTTCAAGTTTGAAGTAAATTGGAACAAAATTCATGTTTTTATAGACATTTGAAATGTCGTCCATTATAAGAAAATGGAAGAAAATTATTTAAAAATTCATAAAAATTTTAACATTGACCTACTTTTCCCAAAATGTAACCACATCTATTCTGTGTCACTGGAAATCTATAAACCCAATTTGGTATGAATCCAACCAATAGTTTTGCTGCAAGAGTGTTAAACAAACTGAACCAAAAACAATACCCCTTTCCTCCCCTTTGGGGGGTGTGGTAATAAAATGCAAAGCAAAGCTGTTATCTTAAAGCAGGGGTCACCAACCCTGGTCCTTAAGAGCCACTATCCTGCATGTTTTAGAGGTTTCACTCTTCCGACACACCTGACAGTCATTATCAGGGTTCTGCAGAGCTTGATGATAGACTTATCATTTGAATCAAGTATCCATCTAAAACATGCAGGATAATGGCTCCTCAGGACCTGGGTTGGTGACCCCTGTCTTAAAGCAACACCCTAAAGGTTCACTTTGTAGTATATAGTGACAATTAGTGCCAGAGACACATATTGCACCTTCCTTACCTACAGTGGTCACTAGAAACACAAATGTCTGCTCATTTCAGAAGTTATTAACTCTGGTTCACATTCAAATGTAACAGGTGCCAGTAACGATCCTTAATGTTGGATGGCAAGTTTTAGAAAATAGAAAAAAAGGACATTCATCTGAAGCTTCTGCACAAACATAAATAAATCATTCCAAAGGAACAAAAACACAGTAATGTATGTTTTGTTTTTTTTTGTTTTTTTATAATGTGCAGCCATAATGACGCAAATATGTAAATAATACTACACTTTTAATTCACATATTTATTTATATAAATAGTTTTTATATATTTTTTGTTTTCACCTGTGTGGTTTTCTACCCATCTTTCTCTCTGCAATTGCTTGTTGTATGTTTCTGCTGTTTATTATGAAATCTCTCCATGGTGGGATAAATCATATCATTAATGAACAAAGATGCATTTAATAATGATGAATATTATTGAATATTTCATTATCTATGATTAAATTGAACTAAATTCCTGCAAATTTTACACAGGGAACCCATTCTGCTCTATTCTAGGTAACACTAAATTAACAGACATGTCTAAAAAGGTAAAGATAAAGTCTGCGTAATGAATTTAGTCGACCTCAAGGTGATGTCCTGCTGTAATGTCTCCTATCAGCAGTGTCACATCTTGCTGTTCTAATAACCATGTTACAGGTTTGTCACAAGACATAGTTGGTGTAATGTGAAAGCACATAACATGTGTTATTATAACATTAACATTATTATAACGTGCATGTGATTTAGATCAGCTCAGTGGTGTAGTCCAGGGTATACACTCGTATACCCACGCTGGTGTACCCAGGCCGGTGTACCCACGTCTAAATCCCCCTGATGTGCACCATTCAGTAATATCTGAGCCAAATTACTAATTTTTCCCCTAGGATGGCGAATCCATGACCCGCCCTAACCTCCCTCTCATTGGCTAGCACTCACTGATTAGACTGGTTAACTTTATGCATGAGGCCTGATGAGCCAATCAGAGAAAGAGTAGGGTGGGTCATGCCTGGGAAAACTAACTAGGTAGTTAACTATCGCTGACCACCTCTGGAACATGATTGGACACCTCAGGTGCCAGTTCCACCACAGCTGATTGACAGGTAACTGCACATGTCATTAAAACATGATGATTATTACAAATGCAAAAGAGAAAGACAGAATAAATGTATTTTAAGTGAGTGACACATCGAGAGAACCTACTTTTATGGAACATAATTCTGAGGTAAATTTAAGGTGTTTTCAGAATGAGTCAGTGTTAGTCAGTGTTGAACAATAGTTCAACAGTGTGAGTAGGCTAACATTATGAAAGTCTAACACTATGAAAGGCTAACATTATGAAAGGCTAACACTATGAAAGGCTAACATTATGAAAGGTTAATGTTATGAAAGGCTAATGTTATGAAAGGCTAACACTATGAAAGGCTAACACTATGAAAGGCTAATGTTATGAAAGGCTAACACTATGAAAGGCTAACGTTATGAAAGGCTAACATTATGAAAGGTGAATGCTATGAAAGGTTAATGTTATGAAAGGCTAATGTTATAAAAGGTTAACGTTATGAAAGACTAATGCTATAAAAGGCTAACATGATGAAAGGCTAATGTTATGAAAGGCTAATCTTATGAAAGGCGAACATTATGAAAGATCCTATGTTTGCATTTACATTCATGCAGGTGTTTGTGTGACCAGTAAAACCCACCAACTGCTCCTGATCAAGTCATGATCATTTGTCTTAAAAAACAAATACTACTGACAGATTTTTGGCTAAACTAAATAGAGTAGTTTTACATGTCACTCTTTCTAAAACGGGGCATTTTTGTGGATTACTTCAAAAAAGTAGAAAAATTAGAGTATACCCACTTCTCCAGGGACCACTACACCAGTGGTTCAGCGAATACAAGAGGATGTACTGACACGGTGACACCTTTATACAAATGCACTCTGCTTAGCTTTTTCAGGGTTAACATGACTTTTCTGTAATGTGGCACATAGGGGGATGATGTCAACCTGGTGGAAATATTTTAGCATAAGAGATGACGATAATGAAAGCAAATCAGACTGCAAACTATGCTCCTCTAAACTGTCAAGAGGCGGAAAGAAAAGTAAAACCTTGGCACAAGTAATTTGCCAAAACATCTGAAGAACCAAAAGAACAAGAAGGTTAAGGTCTGTAAATAAAACAGAAAAGTTTCACCCTGTATGAAAAATGAGTTATTGCAACTTACTATTGCTTTGACAGAGACTCTTATATAGTGGAAAATAGAAGCATATAATCAACTGTCATGTTTAATGCATCATTTTTATTTAGTTATTTGACCTTTCTATTGCTGGATGCCCAGTTTTTATGGCTGTCATACTGAACGAAACTGTAGCCTCGTACATGGTGCAGTTCCATCTGTGTTGCCATGGTAATGCTATGCAATGCTTGTGACATTATGCTTATGCTATACATCCACATAACCAGAAGAACATCAACTAAAGGCTCAACAAAACTAATTCTCAGAAAATCAAACAACAGGACTTAAAAAAAAATACTTAAATGGGCAAATATCTACAATAAGCTAATGATGAGATCAGCGTATGTCATAAATAATATCATACAACAAAAAGCAATGAGATAATATTTGATGAGCTAACATTAAACCCATCCAACAGTACAATTAAAGTACTGAATACAGATTTTTTTTTTTTTTTAAGCCAAGTACCCCCAACTCTAACTTCAGTGTTTTTGATTGAATTTGTTCCTGCGCCAAAGGTGTCTGTTTATATTTTTAAAACAATATATATTTAACTGTAATATATAAATTATAACACATTTTAAGTACATTTAGTGTGCAAAATATAAACGTAAAAAAGGGCACACCTTCACTGATAATAAAAATAAGTAAATTAGTCATTAATTATTAAATGGACCTTTTGTCAACAAAGAATAATTACTTAGCTCAAATAAACTTATTTTGAATCATATAAAATAGAAATATTCTTCAAATGTTACCAAAGCTGAAACAATGTGATTGACAATAAAACTATTACATGAGTGTATTTATTGTGTTTTATATTTCAGCATTAATTCTCATTATTTGTTATGTATTCAGTGTATGATGACTTATTTAATGTATTTCTCCAAAAAAAAAAAAAACCTTCAAGTACCCCCTGGGCTTCTTCCAAGTACCCCTGAGGGTATGTGTACCCCACTTTGGGAACCCCTGGGGTACTCCATTGTTACATAGAAATGATTCAAGAAACAAGAAAAGGTTAACATCACCTTCATGATTTCATGGTGGTCTTTTTTGTCAGTCACTTTTCCATTGACCCTCAAATTGCATAAAATATAAATTGCATACAAACTTGCATAATGGAAAAATGTCAATTTTGCCAGATCTCTCATTTTTTGATTAAAAGTTTTTGTGGTGGGAAGAGGTGGTTTTTCAGATGTGGAAAAAAAAAAAAAAAAAAAAAAAAAAGGTATATCACACAAATCTGCAATGGAAAGACCTTTTTTTTCAATCATTTTTCAATGTTGTGTCGGAGAGAGAGGTAATATATAAAACTAATGAATATATCTGTAAATCAATATGATATTTATGTTTATGGAATGACTTGATATGATAATAAATAAACAAATCATCACATTTATGATTTAATGGGGGAAAAAAACGACATTAGGAAACTTCTGTTTTTTCAACATCTACTAAATATTGATAGTTTTGCACAGACATCCAATGTGCTGAACACACACGATGCAACAAAATCACCAACCATCAATGTTCAGTTCTCTTGTAGATATAGAAGATTGTATTCTGCAAAAATCAAGAATTATGCTGAGTACTAGATAAAGACAGATTCTATGAGAGTTGATGAGCAAGTACCTTCTTGTGACCTTCTTCATGTACAAAAAGAACCCAAACACTAAACTGCACTCACCTGAAGGTCAAACCGGACCCTGAGAGGAATAATTTATGAGACCCTCCTTACCTTAAAATAAAACTCACAAAAACTAGTTCATGCATTTGTTAATTCTAGACTGGACTACTGTAAATCACTACTGTCAGGATAACTCCCTGAAAAGCCTCCTGTTAATCCAAAATGCTGCAGTGAGAGTGCTGACAGAAACCAGCATGAGTGGTCATGCCTGATTATATATATATATATATATATATATATACACACACACATACACACAAACACATTAGCTTCTTTACGTAAATACAGAAATACAGAATACACAAACTTGAAATCCTTCCAACATGTAAACGCGATAGATCTATTTGTAGTTTTTCACATTTAAAATATCAAAACATGACCTAGACGTATTATTAGTGTGTCCAGAATGAAGAGTTCTGAAGTTACGCCAAGGATAACAATGGGTTGGATTAAGAGCTGAATCTATTCAAACCGACAGACAAGGGGATTTACGTGACCACCAGAGGAGTCATCTTTATTTATGTGACCACTAGAGGAGTCATCCTAAGAAGATACAGTTTCCAGAGTCAAAGAAAGTGACAAAGTAATTTCATCGCACAACCCCTGTAAGTGACAATAAAGCCTATTCTATTGTATTCTATTGTATTCTATCCTATTCTATTGTATTCTATCCTATGTGTTAATGCAGATTAATCCATCACCATTATTTGTCTGATTTTAACATATATAACATATTTTAACACATGCAGAATGACTCTAAACGTCTCTGCCAATGCATTTGGAGCAATTTGTCTAAGTAGAGTTATTTTCACGCATGAACAAAGTGTTCAGTTGGTCCAGTAGTGACAGGCAGCAGAACCAACCCATAAAGATGGACAATACTGAACAGCAGGTTGGCTCTGGATGGAATTATGAAGACAAAATCTATCTATCTATCTATCTATCTATCTATCTATCTATCTATCTATCTATCTATCTATCTATCTATCTATCTATCATGAATTTGTTTGTTATGACAGTTCATTCATTCATCTTGTGAACCTGCTTTATCCTCACTAGGCTCTCAGGGGTCACTTGAAGCCTGTCCCAGGAACTTATGGGCAAAGGCGGGGTACACCCTGGACATGTCACCAGTTCATCACAGGGCTGAACATATTGAGAGAAACAATCATTCTCACATGATCATCAACTGATTAACCTGTGCATGTGCATGTGTTTGGATGGTGGGAGGAGCCTGGAGTACCCAGACAGAAGTGTGACAGTTCTGACCTGGTTTGTTTGATTCCAAACAGACAGAAGTACTTTATTGATCCCAAGCTGTGAAATTGGCATGTAACAGCAGCAGCATACAATAGTAATACAACATATAGAGCAAGAAAAAATGTTAAATAAAGGTCATTTTTATGTACACAGTTAAAATGAACAGTAAAGTGCACAGGTATTTTCTGACTTCCACATTATGTGCGTTTGTTGTGGACAGATATTGCATATGGAAGGAAAGACCGCCTGTATCTGTGTGTCCAGTGTGCGGTGGAGAGGGTGGTGTTTGTTGATTTACACCAGTGTCTTTAGTGTCCTCCTCTCCACCACGGACTCAAAACTGACCATCCTCATACTGACCACACTGACGATTTTATCCAGTAGCTACTGACAACACAAACTAAACAGAAAACAGGGGTGATTTGTGGTTTTACTGCAGCTGTTTTACATCTAAAAACAGATCTAAGATAACAGAGCTATAATGGAAATGATCACCTAATGTCAATAACCAGGATGAAGGTTATACGACAGTGTTATATGGACTGGCTGTATCTGCCTGTGGGTTTATTTGAGTGGATAATGACAGCGTACATACAGTATGTGTACTGTGTAAAGCAATGAACTTCACACTTTATTCAGTGAAAAATACAATCTGTGCATAAGTAGGAGGGTCAGTAATCCATGGGTGGTATTATTATCTGTGGGTGCAGTCTGGTGTAACTTCCTCTGCTGGTGATTGTTTGGAAAATCAATATTAAATATACCTAAAACCTAGCGTGGGCCCGCCCATTCCGTGTCGTCACACGCTCACCAGTTCTCGGCTGCCACACGGTCTGACAAAGCACACTATTCACAGCTTTCGTAGCTCAGGCAAAATCCGGAACTCCACCCTATTTTTTGGGAGCCAATCAACGTTCAGCATCTCCAACGGCTCTAGGTAGAGGCGTGTTGACGTA
>JAPSES010000001.1:11663442-11678258 GCA_029822895.1 Maxillicosta whitleyi
TGGTACTAATGTAATGATGAAGTAATGGTACTAATGTAAGGAATGATGAAGTAATGGTACTAATGTGAGGAATGATGTTCAAAAGGATCATGTGGATGTGAACAGTCTGGATCCGCACTGATGTTGGTCTAATGTGTTTTTTTCTTGTAGTTTTTAGATTTAATGTTTGGATTCAGGTAATGAACCAAATATACTAAATTCATTGACTTTGATTTTCTACATAATAAATTTTTTTGGAAAAAATTCACAAAAGTAAGTCCTTTTTTGTGTCCTCCAATAACAACACCAAGGCTGAAACTTTGAATGTCACAGTATTTCGATAAGTGCCCTATAAAGGGTTAAGTACTATATTATTATTATTATTATAGCCAAGACTTTTTTTTGTGAGTTTTTCAGTTCATCATTGAATTCAAGTGAATATTGATATTCAATTTGGCTTTGAGTCAAGTCATGAGGTCCCAGTTACCTTGACCTTTGACCTTTAAACACTAACATTTTTTCAGTCCATTCTTCTAAGTTGATGTCATCTTTTCAGTTGACTGCACTGACAAGTAAACCAACAGATAAATGGCATTCTGTGCGCAATAGGTTTAGAAATTGCATTTCAACAGTACTGTGAATTGCAGTCGATATGTATAAAAGAATATTATATAAGACATTGACCTCTGGTTTTCCTGCAATGTGTAGTCGAATGCTTTGAGTACACATTGACATCTTTTACTGGTATAGGATAAGAATCTGTTGATAGAAAACATACATTTTCTGAGAAAAGCATGGTTTAGGGTGTGAACCTGCTCTCCCATGGCCTCCTGTCTACTCAGGGAGACGCATAATAGGAGAAAATGAATACCCCAAAGCCAAATGGAATACATTTATGTTAAAGTCATTACAGTACATTTAACGCTTCATGTTGGATGGTATACCTATATCATATGTATTTGTTTTTTTTTTCTTTTCCTTTTTCTTACATACATTTCTTGTCCTTGATTTTTTTTTTTTTTTTTCTGGATTTGCCTTAGAAATAAGCCTGTATTTCTCATATTATCGGCCTGGGATGGATATACAGTACATTACTGTCTTTAAAAAAAAAAAATCCTCAGGTGCTCACTCATGCACAACCACACACTTCACCCTCAGCTGCTCATATATGGCTGCAGGTAGAGGTTTTCCAACCAATTTTCCCAAGTGTGAGGCCAAAGGTTGCAGCAAATCTTTTGTCCTTGCAGCTACTGTGTTGTTAAATATCGTCTGAAATGTATGGTTGCTCACCTTAGTGGAAACTTAAGGAAATGGCTGAGAAAGAGCACAATCCATGGAAAAAAGAGGGGGGATGGGGAAAATATACATCAATGAATCTTTTTTCCTTTGCTTTTCCAGTCTTGTTTATCGTGTTATAAAAGGGAAGAGGAATCAAAGATAGCCTATGTCTATAATTTGTATAGAATATCAGAGAAGGAGACAGAAAGAGGAAGAAAAAGAAGAAACCATATATTCAGTCGGATAGCTTTCTTTTAATGTTTATTTCCAAAATAATGTAGGCTCTAAAAGCTTTTAAAAAAATAAATAAAAATAAAAAGGCTGTCATGTTTTATTTCATCTAGAATAAGCTTAACAGTAAGACCTTTCTAGCATAGGTCAGCATTCTAAAAAAAAAAAAAAAAACAAGTAGTATCAAACAGAATATCACAAGGGTCGTGACTGAAAACCTGTGTAAAGAATAGGTTTGTTGAAGAACACAAATCAACACTTTACCTCATCGCGCACATAGAAAAACAACTTTATTACAGAAACATTTGAAGGTTTTGCCACGTAAACCCTTCAGCTGCTGCTATTACATGCTTTTGGATGCCCGTACTTACTTGATGTGTGTGCTCTTAGTTGCTGCTGCTGCTGGATTATCCCATGTCAAGGGAGGTTTAAAAAGGTGTGTATCAATTTCACTAAGCTGTAGAAGTAGCATTGTGTGCATTTGACTTCCTGTCAGCAGTGTTTTTTGTCACTGCAGTGCAGTCAGGAAAAGCTTGTTCTGTGTGTCATTCATCCCAGCTGTGCCACGCTGTGCTTTAAATGTGTGAAGTTTGCCCTGGTAGAGAATTTTAATGCCAACGAGACTGAGAAAAAAAACAAAAACAAACCTAGGCAGCAAAGCTACGAAGGCACCCTAATAGAAGAGCTTCATGGAGACGTCTTATCAATAAACATGATCAAAAGGTGGTTTGTTAATTGATAATTTCATGATGTTGGATGCATAAATAGATGTTCTTCCAAATTAATAATGAGGATGTTATTATTTTTTATTTTGTTTGCTTTTGCTTTGTTGTTATTGTTTTTTTATGCAGACAGAGGTGGCCTCCTCATTAATCTGTTGGAAAAGAAAGAAGTGCAGGGAAAATATTTATTCTCCAAAAATTCCAGGCTGTAAATAAACCAACAGTGAAACACCCAGCACACGATGCAAAACTATACAGATACATAAACACCTTAGAGCTATGATAAACACTAAAATATTATTTTGTAGTTCGGGAAGTGGGTGTTTTGCAGATGTTATTTCTGCATTTGCTTTGTTATCTGCACAACAAAAGCACATTACCATCACTAGGAGCACTGCTGAGATTATTAGATTGGGTTTCTAGTGCATGAAGATTTCATCTACAATGGAAAATGTAGAAAGTGAACGAAACGTCTTAATAGTGTATTGTAATGATTGTAGTCCTGTGGTGGATGGGTGACCTGTATGTTCACCCGTTGTTAGCTGGGATCAGCTCCAGTTTCCATCAGAAACTAGAAAGGATTATATGTTATATGTGTACGGAACATGAATGAGTGAGAATTATTCATGTATGGAGTATAAAGGTCAACGATAAAGAAGGTATTGATTCAGCTGCGTAGTGTATATATATAAAAGAGTACAACACTCAAAATCTCCACCAAGTCCAATGCTAACCTCGTTTAATATTTATTTTGTGTCTGTTTCATGCATAAAATGAAGTACACATTTTGACCCGTACTGACAAAGAGCTGACGTTATCTAACTATTAACAGCTTGCTTTAGCTGTTGGATGATACAGAAGGATTCAAAACGACTGACTGGTATGCTCTATGTGTTCTCTGCTCATTTTTCCTGCAGAACCCGATGGGTCCTCTTGTGTGCTAATTGACTCTCCCCTCTTGATCTTTGGTTTGGTTTAGTCTAATGCTGCCAGGAAATGAAATAGAAATAGGTAATTTTGCATTTTTCAGCCCTGATTTATGGTTAATTATACAGAAACAGCCAAAAGTGTCTCCAGTTAACGAGTCACAGCATCTACCTTATAATTCTATCGCATTACTGTGAAACGAAAGGAGTGATATTTAGCTTTTTTTTTTTTTTTTTTTTAAATAGAATAATTCATTTTGGTCTACATAAACTGTACATGCTCTGCTTTGGTTTGAATTTTTCATTAATTCAACTCCACAGGTTCATCTTCAACCCTTTTTTCCTGAGTAATGATGCCAGAAAGGTGGTTCCGAATGCTAGCCCTTTAAATGCAAATGAGCCACTTCAGGCCCCGCCCACTTCAGATTGTTTAACCAGCAACTGAGCATTTTAAGTAATCAGCTCAAATTTCCGATATATTTTCAGTTTTGAATACAAACGCTGCTGCTGATAAATAATTATGTCAAAGAAATGTTCGTCAGAAGTCTTGACCTTATATGGGCAAATGCTGTGATGTAACTAGTTATAGACATAACAAATTCAGAAGGAATTAAAACAGATTGTAGAAATCTTGATTTTTGTCAAAGTTAGTATACAGATAAGTTCAAATTTAGATAAATATTAGATACATATGACCAGTTTAACAGAATTTCCATTGGTTGTTACTGGAACTTGTTTATAGGAAGCTCCCTCCAGTTCTGCCCCATGGAACCTATAATATTAGGCAGGAAAAAAAAAAGAAAAAAAAAACTGTATGGCACTCAATGGCAAGAAACAAGTAAATTTTTCACCCTGCTTTAATTTTCCATCTTTTATGCAGATTGTGTTTATCCATTTAAAACATAATTTTATATGTCAAGGAAGTTGCAGTTTGTGGTAAAACTAAAATACATGAATATAATGAGTACACACTCAGAAGTTACAGTATATAGGTAACATCATTACGGTTTTCTTCCATGATCTGTTCAGATTTCTGCCTTTTTAAATAGTTTTTCACTTCGCTCTTGAATATTAAGGTCAAATGTGCCGAGGCAGCAGCAATTTTGCGTTATTGATGTGTTTCAAATGTGATGAGACATGCGCTGGATTGAGTTTCTTTTAACACAAAACTATGTATTTCACTACTATATTTGCCATAAACAGCTTGGAAAATTATTATCTGAATAGACAAATACCACATGCATAAATGGTGGCACAATTTAAAACCAATTAAATACATTTACAATTTATACACTTCATTTTCTGATGATCAGAGTATATCCACATATTGTTAAGCACAAATTAATATACCCACACCTTTACACGACACTGTGAGAACGTTCTGAAGGAATACCACCACTGAAGACGCTTCACCTTGCAAAGAGGTGTCTTTGTAGCCCTCTGGTGTTTCGCAGCTCCTACAGTGAAGCAGAGGAGAGACAGTGATGTATATCTGATTTATTCATATGTATATGAGTAAAGGTCCTATGCCTTCATAATTTAGAAATGTAATGAATAATTTGTGACCAGTAATTTAATATTTACCGCCAGATTGATCTCTCCTCTCTTAACAGTTTCTCCAACACATCTCATCTCTGTCAGTGAGCAATTCTCACCAAATGTCGTGGCCACTTCGCACACAAATAAGAAAAGCCTGGTAAATTAGAACAAGTGGGTGCTGGCTTTCTTTTGTCTGAGATGTTTTTATGTGAAGACCCAAAAATGTCTCTTAGAAGTCAAGAGACGGTGATACTCAGCTGCAGTACTAGAGTTGATTTGGTATTTTGAAACTCTACTTTGAGTTTCCCTTTTTTTATATTTTTCGAATAAAGTTTCTTATGGCACCGTGGGTCATTTCAGTTTTCTGTGCATGTGCTGTTCATATAGGAAAAAAAAAACTGACAAATCAAGCTTTGACAAGAGAAACAAACACATGAAACTAGGGCTGCAACTGACGATTATTTTAGTAGTCGACTAATCTACAGATGCAGTAACGATTAGTCACGAGTATTCTGTGATACTGTAATGACCCAGGGTCACTGTGTGTGAACCAGGAAGTGGCAGCATGCTGGGTTCTGTGTTCGGGGGGTTGTTCAGGGTTATATTGTTAGACTTAATGTTGTTAATGCAAATGTTCTTTCTTCCTATTCTATTCTTGTTTTAATGTTTTATAGCGAAATCCTGTGTTTTTTATAATGAAATATTGCATTTTATGTTTGTGGAACCGTGACTTAGACGGCTGTGTGCCGCTATCGGCTGGCTCCAGAAATGTGCGTCATTTTAGTAATCTGTTTCCTGGCTTGTCCTGCAGTGTCAAAATAAAAGCTCTTCTTCGAAATGTAAAATTCTGCTTCCAGAAGTTCTACACCGAAGTCACCAAACTCAAATAATGTGATTAGTCGACAATGACATTTCCTGTCGACAAAATTTTATTGTTGACGTTATGGACTAATCATTGCAGCCCTACATGGAACATAAGTAAAAACAAAGATGTGTTCAGTAAATGTTTATTTCTTGTCTACTTTAATGTAAACAATCAATCAAATGTTTCTTTTGTTATATGCATTGGATAACATGGTTAATCTAGCAAATTTGAACAAAATGGCTATAGATTTATTATGTTCATTCCAATTATTGGCAATACATCCAGATGTGTAAGCCATCAGCATCAATGATGGACATAAACGACCATCCATCAGTCCATCCGTCCATCTGTCTGTCTTCTGTTTATCTGGATCAGGTTCAGGAGGACTGCACTCTCAGCACAAATGTCTACTCTTCCTACTCCACAGTTTCTTCCTCTAATCCTTTGGGGACTCCAAAGGTGTTTCAGAGGGACAGCTGGATAAGCCTGAAACCCCACACCAGGGAGGCCAGACCACTCGACCAAACCACCTCGGCTATCTCTTCTGGATGTGAAGGAGCAGCAGCACTATGAGTCCATCCTAAATGATAAAACTCCTCATCCTATCACCAAGGGAGAAACCACATGTCTGCAGTTTGTATTCACCATGTCATTCTTTTGGTCTCCTCCCATACTTCATGACCACAGGTGAGTGTATGAATGTAGGAGCATAGATCTCTTGGTAGATTGAAACGTCCACTTGTTGGCTTCACCACAACAAACTGCTCTGCTGTCACTGCAGATGTTGGTCAAATCTAATGAACATTCCAAGTTTAAAGGGCTAGTTGTGTATTTTTGACATGAATCTGTATTTCATCCCCTCATCAGTGTAGTACATCCACACTGACTTACCCCCGACAGTGTCCTGTGAGCCCAGTTCTGGTCCAGTTTTGGTTGAAATGAAAGTAGTCTGGCAAGTTTGCGGGGGTCACTAAAATAAAACGCTTTTCTTATAATAACAGCATGTGTTTAAAAAAGTGATTTATTTGCATCACAAACCAATGTCCACGAAAAAGTCACACCTCATAATCACTTGGCCCTACTTTCTCTTTCTGTGTATCTCTGCGCGCTGCCGTAAGATGAAAGCTACTCTACCTGTTTCACTGCTGAAAAAAGTTGTTGACTATTGTGCAGCAGTCAGCAGCATGACAGCACACTGATCCAATTAAACAAGTAAATCCAATCACAATCACAGATCAAATGTAAACACACTGTCCGTATTGGGTTTTACATAGTCAGCCCATTGTTTGGGGATCTGCTTACAATGACAAATAAAAATGATGTGGATTGGAATGTCCGCAGCCATTTCCTCCCTCACTACTGAGTAATGTTGAATGTTGTTTGTGATCAGATCAAGTCAAATGAAATATATAAACATGAGAGAAACAAATCCTGACGTATTCTTGGAGCTTCCAATAAAACAACACACTAACACAATGTAAACCTTTTTGAGGGTTGCATGTTTCCTTATTACCCATGGTGAGTGTATGTTGATGATACTGTGGTATATATTAGACGACGCAGGTGGTTTTTTGATGTCAGTATAAGGAAAACAATGTTTGTAGTGACTAAAATATCATATCGTAAACAACATGGATAAATACTAGCAAACAATTTAAATTAGTGCAAGTTGTTGTGCATATGTTTGCCTGTTTGACAAAGATTGTGGGTGGGCGAACACCTGCAGAGAAGTCACGTATTGTTTTACTGTCAGTGGGGGTACATGCTAGTATGAATACATACAGTATATTGTCTCCATCTGTGCATTGCTCCTGAATAAAGGCTCATTAGGTCTCCATCTGGTGGATCCAGTAAATGCTACAACCCAAGCTGCTGCAAGGCCAATTGAGCAGTAAAATTATGGAGACTTTTTGGGAATTCATTATCAACAGATTCCCTCAAATTCAGCTCCACGTCCTACTTTCTTTTTATTCTGTTGCCTTATCGTCATCTTAAATTCCAGGTATAACGTAATCTGATACAAGTTTGAGTTTTACAGAAGAGTGAAACAGTTGTCCCTCATATTCACCATATGAACGCCTCACCAACACCTCAGTTTGTGTTTCTGATTATCACCTGCAGGTTTTAAAACACAATCTTTACAATGATGACACGATGTAATGAAACATAAACACATCAGGAGCCATGAAGAATGTGTAACTGTGAATGAGCCTGGTCATTTGCTGCTGTGTTTCTCATTATAAGAGTTTAGTAAGATACCAGATGGGGGGGGCAAAAGTGTAATCCGTGGTTAATGCTAAACAAAGGCAGGCTGTCAGGGGTACATTTTCTCAGCTGAGTGAAGGCTTAAATGCTAATGTAATGCTAATTCAAACAAGGATTAATTACTGTATTATTAGCTGTTATGTTTGGGATATGAAGCACAAAAAGACACAAACTACACGTACATTAAACAATGAATGAATGTTTGTGAATTGGTCTTCTAGCCAAAATAAGATGCACTGAATAGAATACAAATTGCTTGTTTTCACTCGCTGATATCCAAAGCTAGCTAGGCAGAGCTTAAACCTGAGCAGCGATTCTACCCAATCTATTTTGAGCCAAGCCCAACTACCCTGCAGCACAAAGTAATTCATCATTATTTTGGTTGCTAACCAAAGCTCATGACCAGGGCTGAAAGGTAGATTGATTGGTCGAATAAGAGCTTCACTTTGAGGCTTAGCTCTCTCTTCACCAAAACGGTCTGGTTCAGCCCCCCATTATTACGAAGGCCACACCAATCCACAAGGCACATCACTATTAACCTTGAGTGGGCCAGTTCATGGTGACAGGGTATTAGACAAACATAAAGATAAGTCATTGCTATTTGTGTGGTATGTCACCTGACCCATGATCCAACAAGGTGCTGAGGAAATAGGACAAAGTGTGTATGCAAAATACGACGTATTAAAACAAAGAACAAGAGCGTCCCTACTTTCTACACGAGCCATAGCAGCATTTGATGAATGCTGCCAGTGGAAGAAATGCATCAAAATGCCACAGATTTTTTGTGTTATTATTATTATTATTTATTTTTTGTTTTTTTAAAGGGATACACTGCATTGCGGTTGCATGTTCATACGGTTCTGGTTAGACACAACATTATTTGGGGTTGGTTTTATGAATAGATCATGGTTATAACATTAAAATATGTACTTGTCAAGGTTAGTAGGCCGTCTTGATCGTAGTCATAGTAATTGACATGACAACAACCATGGCTAAAAATAATATGTCCTTTCAGTTTGAAAGAAAAGGTGAATAGCAGACACCTGATAAACACAAACATAGATGACATTATTGTAATTAACATGGTATTATGTTATTCTGATCATCATATCAAATTCATATCATATCTGCAGCCGTACTTTATCAGACTAACCTTTAAATGAGAATTACACTGGTCCCTCTTCAATTTTAAACAGTTATAAACCGGCTCTGAATGTGACTAGATATAGTTCCAACCAATCAGAGCAACAGATAAAGGCCAAAGATGGACAGACAGTTTTCACAGGTTGCCTCTATCACTATATCAAACCCCAATTAACCGGCCCCATATCAGATGAACAGTTCTACTTAATCTGGGCCCTGAAGGTGAGCAGTGCCAGGCTGATCTACCACAACAAAGAAACATTTGCTCTCAGGCAGATGCATGCTTTCCCCAGGCTCACTTCTCTGTTCATCACCATGTGACCTTCCAGTGAAATATGAAGCGTAAATGTGATATACAGCTGGTTCAGTGACAGCATATTAACAATATTTAAAAAAAAAAAAAAATACTTGTGTCTCTCAAAGTCTTAACCTTTTTGGGGAAAAAAATAAATAAAAAAGATCCCACCTATCATTCTGAGTTGTGATGTAGCTCAATTAATTGTGTCATTACCAAGTATGCCTGCCCATTGTATTCTTTTCATCATTTTTCTTCAGTACATGGCCAAGATTTTTTTCACGGCTATTTAAACACTATGGGCTGCACTCAGCAGCACTTCTACAATAAAAGCTGCAGAATGCTATTCACTTGTTGAGCGGAGGCACAACTAATTGTGCGGAACATCAGCAAGTAGAAACATAGAGGAGAGCAATGAGACTACAGACTGAATTTTACCATGACATTTAAACTTCTCAGCACCATCACATTAGTCACTTTTCCATTGACCCTTAAACTGTGTGATTATATCTTGCACATAAACATTTACCTAATGAAAAATGACAATTTCAATAAAAAAATGTTCGCACAGGTAACAGGTGTTTTTTTTTTTGTTTGTTTGTTTTTTTGGGGAGGCATAGCACATTTGCTATATCACCCAAAACTGCAATGGAAAGACCTTTTTTCACAACTAGACTCACATGAATTAAAAAAACAGATGTTGACAGACGTTATAACAAACAAAGACGAAGAGTCTTAAAATAAACATGGTGCAGTATGTCTAGACACACCAGGAAATAGAATCATTTTTTTAATTTAGTGCGGAATAGTGAGGGGTATAATATAAAATAATAATAATGAATATATCTGTAAATCAATATATTTCGTTGCCATGTTTATGGAATGACTTCTCATATCATGCTAAGCTGCTAATCAATGAAAAAAAAAATCATATTTGTGATTTAATGGAAAAATCAACATTACACATTTTTTATATTTAGTAAATATCAGTAAAGTTGTGTGCGTATATGTCCAACTATTGATAAAAATGAGGAAAGGTTCCCCATGTAAGGCATAATTTGACTAATTTTTGTATGTGCATTTTAACATTTTATACCTTTTTGATGATGTTTATGTTATTAATGTATAAATGCAGAACATGTCTCTGTGCAATATAAGAAAGTTAAATATATTTTAAAATGTAAAACTTCTGAAAATGAATGACCATTAAAAACCCTACCAGACAAAAGCACTTGTTGAGCATTTAAGAAAAACCTGATGCTAGTAAATGATTAATAGCGGAACCACATTGTCTTGAAAATGACTCATAGAAACCATCCTTACAACTCAGTGTTTACCTGCTGCTGGATTATTGAAAATCCCAGCATGATTTTTCAGTGTTTTTATCTTTGCGTTGGTGTAGTTGCATACTGAGAAGTTAATAGAGCCTTCTTATCCAACCGCAGGGAATGTGCACCTTTTGATTGCCCTTATAGTAAAAGTGTAAGAGTATGTAGGCACATTTTTTGAGAATTCACAATAAGGAAAAAACAGAAAAAGAGAAGTCAGAGAAATGCTTTTTTGCAATAGAAATATACAGTGAGTGTTTTGCCTACATTTTCAGTTGTGTACATCCACACTGTGTACGTGGAATCCTTTGTATGTGCTTTAAATCTATCTATATTCTCACTTTTTTTTTTACACTTATTTATTTGATTATGTGTTGGTCTTTGGCTCTGATTGTCTTTTAAGTCTGACATTGCCCTGTTTTACTACTACTACTATTAGTCTCTTAACCCAGTGGGTTGTGGAGGCACCATAGATGATTTCTTGACAATCTCCCACCATCTACAACGGTCATGAGCTACTCTTTGTGAGTCGGCAAAAGACAGTCCTGTCCATTCTTTGATGTTGTCTTCCCATCTTTTTTTCTGCCTTCCTCTCTTTCTACCTCCTGGTACTGTGCCTTGTAAGATGTTTTTTGCTAGGCCATCCGATCTCGTAACGTGTCCATACCAGGTCATATTTATTTTCTTTACGATACTTAGCAGGCTGTCATATGTACCAATGGCTGTGGATATTCTGTTGCGCACTTCCTCATTGGTGATGTGCTCCTTGTATGAGATGTTCATGATTTTACAGTAGCATCTCATTTCATGTCTGAATTTGTTTCTGGCTGTCCTTATTGAGGGTCCATGTTTCATAAGCATACAGGAATATTGTGAAGACGAGAGTACGTAAGAGTCTGATTTTTGATGGTAGGGATATGTTCCTGTCATGCCAGAAGGTTTTCAATTTCACCAATACTGCTGTTGACTGCGCAATTCTGGCCAGAATTTCTTGTTTGGATCCACTATCAGAAATGATGGCACCAAGATATTTGAAACTGTCAACAGCCTCCAGCTTTTGACCCTCCACTTCGATGTTCCGAAGTATTCCATTTGGGTTGTTGGTCATGAGCTTTGTCTTTTCTGCACTGATCTCTATGCCAGAGGCCTGTGATGTGTTGTCAAGGCGTTCCACTAGTATGGCTAGCTCCTCCTCTTTGCCTGCCAGGCCGACAATATCATCCGCAAAACGTAGGTTGGTGATAGTCCTACCGCCAATGCTGACTGATCCTTTGTGGTCTTCTAGTGTGTCAGTCATCAGCCTTTCCAAGATGTTGAAAAGGGTTGGTGAGAGAAGACAGCCTTTCATTAGCCATTCATTAGTACAGCACTTGTGGCATATCATTATTTTTTGTACAGTTTTTAATGTATTTTTTATGTTCTTTGCATGCATATTATAGTTGCATATTCCATCATTGCTTTATGTATTGGTTAAAAATAACTCCCTACAGCACAATACAAATAATCTATTCTTTATATCCTACTAAGGATATTAAGAATCTATCCGAATAAGTGTCATATCTTATCAAGAAATGAAATTCTCCAATGAATAAAAGGCTACTTTTCCTTTTTACGTGCGAATCCGGTCCAAACTAAAGTTCACAGACTTGACCATGAAGTGACACCTCTCACATGGTCCAACCTGAATACTATAAATATATAATAAATATAAATAAATAAAATATGTAATAGATATGCTGTTTGTTCATGTCGTCTTGAACAGCCAATGTCATGTTTGTTTGATTAGGATCCTCACAGGCAAAGAAGAGGAATTACTTCAATTCTAAACTCAAGGATAAGTGATAAAACACCACAGATAAAGTGCCATGCGTGAAGTTTGTATAGGTTTAAGCACAAAAAGAATTTGCTTAAGCCTGTAAAAAGACCAAAGCTGTGGCTAAATAAGGAAGTTAATCATCATGGATGCATTCTGATTGGAGCAGAGCTCTGTTATGTTTGTTCCATCTGTCATTGGGAGAAAAACACTCGTATATCATCGGGCTGACTCATGTAGACAACCATTAGACTTGATCATATTTAGTAATAAAGCTTTTCAGTTTCATTAAGAAAATTAGAAGGATTTTTTGTGGGTCGAAAAGTCCCATTTTGACCTTTTCTAAACTATTCCTGTATTATTCCTCTCTGGGTTGATTACATCTGCCAATCTGCTTCCATCCGTTTCCTCAGTCTCTTTTGCCTCATCTCACATGGGTGTCATTGCCTAGTCAGCAGTGATGCACATCATAGCCATCACAGTGATGAGGGCAGGGCACTTTGATGAAGGTAAATGTAGGCTTTAAACGGGACGCTCCTGTCAGTGGCATCCTGTACTTGCATTTTGCCCTTTTTTTTGTCAGCACGCCCTTGAATCTGGTAAATAAGATGTTTTCCTCCCCCTCTTTCTCCTACATGATGTAAATGTAATCTGACTAAAATGTTCATTTTTCTTAATGATTGTTGTTCATAGAAACATCAGAAGCTAAAAAAAAATTATAGCAATATTATCCCTTTATAGGACACTCATTGAAATCCTCTGAAATCCCAACTTTCAGCCTTATATGTTATTGGACATCATCATCCACCTCCTCTTGTCATTAAACATCTGAGCACCACTTGCTAAAAAGTAAATACAATGCAATAAGACAACTGTTATAGGATCATAAACTGACAACCAAAAAAAGCACTCATGCTCACTATTTATAGCTACATTTCTATAAAATCTGTCTGAATCACTGTATCGTGTTCTAAAAACCATCATGCTTCTGGAACTCACTGACCCACAGGACTGGCCCCATATTTAATGTTTGCAGAAATTACCAGAAATAGTCACTTGACTTGATAAAAGGTGAAATTTTACTATGATAAACAGAGGCACAAAGCAGAGCAAAGGTCATGTGATCTGATGAGTCCAGATTGAACCTGTTCCAGACTGATGGCGGGCTGTCATTGGGATTTGTAAGGTAGCACTCAGAGACAATAAAATACACTTTGGTTTAAGAAAGGACAAATAATTATTGATATTGCTATACCAGCAGAGACCACATTGTGTTACAAAGTCAGTCTACAGGCTAACTTTGTTGTCCTTGTTTGACATTTAGCCAGATGCTAGTTTTTCCATACTTAAGCAGTTCCTTGATCAGCTGAGTTTCAAGCTTCTTTTCAAACTTGCTCAGTTTTTTGCTGCTGTGTGGAGATATTTCGGAGTGAACGAGGAGGACGATGCGGTAGCAAACTGTGAGCTTTGCAAACTCGGGATCTTGAGAGGTTGAAAAACAAAGGGTTTATTTAACACAACTAATTTATTGAGTCTTTGATGTTGCACTAGGTTCTAATGTTGCACTATTCCTAATGTGAAGAAAATGTTATTTTATTTCTGTGTTGTTGTGACTTGAGACTGTAATTCAACCAACTTAAAAACTAATAATAATAATAAGGGACATCTTGGATCTTATTCTTTTCTCTTAGTTCATTTCGGACTGTTTTATAAAAGTATCAGATTGGGACTCAGTATCGGCAGATACTCAAAATCACATGACTCAGACTTGGGGGCAAAAAAACGTGATTGGGACCCCCCCTTAAAAATGACACCGTCCAACGCCCATGAGTCTAGCACTTTAGCAGTGGCAGATGCTTCAAGTCAGGTTTTTCCTTTCCATTCCTCCTTTTTATCATTTTTTAACTCAGACACAAATACAATTACTTTATTGTAAACTTTTCTATCTATGATCAAAGGAAATCATCAGTTGTGGAGCCATTTACTCTTGCAACATGAAGATGGAGAACAAAATTCTTCCTCATTGAGTTTTTCGTTATCATAGTGTATAATTAGGGAAACATCTCTTCCATATTGTAGCAAGGAACCAGTAAAACCCTAATTATACTCTGACTAGACTCCTGTAGAATGAGACAATTTACAGGGCGCATCAGGGTAAGAAGAAACATAAATGATTACCCATCATGCCTAGTGCCTGCAATACAAGCCTGTAGGGGTGGTGTTCTGATCTGGGCTGGATTCATTTGTATAGGCATGGGCGCCACTACCAAATATGAGCCCCATGAAACCATAATCGTTGTGGACCCTAAATAAATTCAGTCTCTTCTCTTCTATCGGGGGTGTAGGTGGGGGCGCAGTATATACACGCTGTCACTTTTGTTAAATGAAAGCAAAACTTCACAATGTGTCAACGTTCACTTCCTGACTTCTAT
>JAPSES010000001.1:11700803-11717027 GCA_029822895.1 Maxillicosta whitleyi
GTGTGGATCTGTTGATGTTGTGGTCAGGACGGCATGGTGGGTGTTTTGTGCCAAAACTCTGCTGCCTAGTATAGAGGCTAAAAGGAAAAGCAGTTCCAGGACAAATTAAAATTGTCAATAAAACTGACACTGGTCAGGCTACAGGTGGACTGGAGGTGTTCTGACTGAGGAGGGGCCCCAAGATAACAACAGACTTCCTACATCCTCTCAGTTTATCATTAAGTTTTTAAAAATGTACCTTTGTCATCTTGGACTGTTTTAGAGATGTGTCATTGAAGCCAACATGGATGATGACTCGGATAAGGGATGGTGTCAGACCAGCACCTCTGGCAGTTCTTGGAGGTTGGTAGTGACAATGGAACCAGGGAAACATTTGGTTATGGCATTAAACAACTGGACTTTATAAATGATGGAGTTCCCAAGAACACCCGTGGTCGGAGGGAAAAGTAGGCAAGGAGACAAGGATGAGGGGACACTGGACCCTCCAGGTGGACACTCCACAGGAGACCTGCTGGAGTGACAGCGAACTGCCTCCTGTCGAAGCCGACATCAGGCAGAGGAGTGGGGGCTTCACTGGGGGACCAGTGTCATGATTGTTGTTAGTATCCAGCTCAGAAATGACCACCATGTCAGCAGGAGATTCAGAATCAAAAAGTCTTCATCACATACTCACATGAGGACTGCCCATGTGTTTGCGTCCTGCTGTATTGGATGACTCAGTCTTTCTGAGGTGTTAATATTGACCTTTGGGTTGTGATTAGAGGCTGTATCTGTCCATGTAAATAGAGGTGTTTTCCAACAGCCAGTAAACACTGCTGGGAATTTAGGACTGGAATCCTGGATAATAGTGACAGCAGGTAATCCACTGCTCATTAACTACTGCAGGCGTGTGTCACTGAAGGGTTATGATATGTTCATGTGCTGCTCGTAAATCTCTCCTCCTCATGAAAAGAGATGTAGAGAGTAGAAATAGAAGAGAGAGGAAACTGGTACTTCATTTTGCACCTTTATGGTTAGCTTCTGCGGTGCAATGTAAGCTAAGTTCACAGTGGAATGATGGTCATAACGGGAACAGGGTGTTTAAGGACGGTGTTCAGTGGTGACATCATTAGATACCGCATACATCAGATGGCACCAGATCAACCAAGAGGAAAACTGTATTTTCTTCATGTGTTCAACCTGTAGGGAGTAGACTAGAGATTTAGAACATACAGTAGGATGTTCAGGAATGTACCCCCCTGAAACTGATGTTCAGATCCCAACTCATGTAGGTATTTTGGGGTTGGCAATAAAAGTGCATAGGATGGGAAAAGGATAGTGCTTTGGTGTAAATATTAACAAATACATGGACTAAGTGAGTAATTATCAATCATCTATAAACTATTCATCAAGTTAATTATTATCTACCAAGATAGATTGCTAGATAGATAGGTAGATTAGATTAATTTCCAATTAAGCTTTTTTTCAATTCGTATAAACATATAAATATGATTTTCTTCACACTGGTTATAAACGGAATATGCTTTTGTGAAATAAACTCAAAGACATTGCAGCAACCCTGAAATTCTCAAGGTTCCATCTGAAACTTTAACACAGGAAAAAATTACTTACGGTTTGGAGTCTCCCTGGGACCCATGCTGGGTCTAGTTTACTTCCAGTTCACATTTTGTACACGCAGCTATGCATGAATATTATTAACGATCCTTTGTTTATTTTATAACCACTTGGAATCTTTCTGCCAAACCTAGTCACGTGCCATACTGTATACAAGATTAAGCATTTGCTACAGCGTGTGAGTGAAGCACAGTGCTGTCAGGTCATAGAACACAGTTTGGGTTAAATAGCTCCGGGCTGCGTAACTCTTACCTTCTTTTGACAGCAGTCTACAGAGAAACTTGGTCCTTTTAAAACTCTACTGTAACCACTTTTAGATCTTGGCCTCCCACAGAGTTCCTTCTTCCAGTCAGCCAAACAGGAATCCCTCCTGGCTGAAGATATTTAAGACTCAGAACGGCTGATCGACTGTAAGTAGAGCTTCAGACTGCATTCTTCCACATTCATTAGATGAAATGAAATTTAGTGAAGTACCGAGGCAGGCTACCATTAATTTGTGCTCCTATTATCTTCAAATATGGTCTTCAAAATATGTAGATGGTGCTGTTTCTGTCTACTGTATCTTTGTGGAGAGTTGTCTCTTCTTCTCTGTGAATTGCACGCCTTCTCTGTGACTGATTCCCCACTGAACATTCATTCTGTTCCACTTTGTGCATGGAGACTTCCCTGTCTGAAAAATATTCTCAAAGCCATATAAAAAAGGAAATGCGATTGGGAATCCTTTTTCTTGGTTGTGGCGTGACACTAATTTACTTCCTCTCTCACTTCCAAGGCAATTAGCTTTGAAGCTTCTCAGAAACTGTTCTTGCCCAAGTCGATAGCTAGCATGGCAAATATGAATTTAAGCAGGTCCATTGGGCAACGGCTGATAAATATATCAAATGAGGTTACAGTGAAAATGAGAAACCTAAAAGAATAAAGAAAATATAATCACATTACCAGTTACGCTGGGTGCCTGGCTCCTTCTTACTGGCCAGTGGTTGCACATAAATTAATTACTGCACTGTTATACTAACTTTTGACGAAAATAAAAAAGAAAACTTGTATGAAATCGGGTGCGAATTGTTAACTTATCAACGTCACTGACTGGTTTTGTGAAATACTTTGATGCAGATGCTATTATAAGGAATAATATGAAAGGATTAAACACCTTTCAGTCTAGCTGCTTTCTGAAAGCTTTGCTGTTGCCTTCAAAACAATAGTAACTTTGAAAGTTCCTTAAAGGAACCCTGGGTCTCACAGCCTCCCCTCAGTCAGCATGCCTGCTGTGCCTCCACCCGGTATGCTTCCTTCAGCTTTCTCCTCCACCAGTTCAGACATAAAGCGGCAGCTCACCTTCACTGTCCCAATCTCCAAGCTCTTCACCTTCTATTTTAAAAAACACATTATTTCAGCTTCTTCTTAAAGCCCCAAGACCATGCAAAGCGTTGAAAGAATCCTTGCCTTGGAGCCTGAATCGTTTCTTTTCCATGGCAACCATCTTCCAGAAAAGTTTACCCTCCAGAATTGCCTTTTTCTTTGTTTGAACTGCTATTGTATTCTATTATATTCCATGGCTACCTAAACATGATGCCTTTTTTTTAAGAAAGTGAAAGAGATGATGATAATAATAATAATAAATGTAAACAATATTAAGATTATATAAAACTATTCTTCAAGGATTTAAAGCATACCGGTAAACTATGTCAGTCTGGTCATGCACTAAACTTTACTCATTCCGGAAGAGTGTTTGTCATTGGTTTTCATTGGTTTTTGGGAAGCACTGGGATCCAGATCTACTCATTGCCATCACTGGGGCTTCTAGTGCTTTACTATCAGCCAATAAATATGAGAACATCTCTGTTTTGTTTGAATGGTGATTGCTAAAAAGTGTGGAAGAAGGACTCAGTGCCCATGTATGATCTTTGGTTGGGAGAACTTATAAACATGTTAATAAAGGGACAGTGTTTGACCAGATATGGGACCCTGTGTTAGAATTTCTTCAATGAGCTGACCTTGCTGGTCTCTTCATTACATAGACTTTTCTTGAATTTATTTGATATAAGATTACTAAGTTGTAGCATATTGATTTATTGTTGACAGGACTGTGTTGCTGTAAATTCATTGGGTACTCTGAAAGTACATTTCTAGGTACCTTCATTGGATTTTTGCTTCAAATGATTAAAGAAAAAAACAACTCCTGAGCCGATGATCCTGAACACAAATTAAGCATACACATAATTAAAACATTTATTGCAGTAGCTGTATACCTGTAGAGTAGTAACAAGGATTAACTGTTTCAGTATCTGTGATGCCAAACACCCTCACAACTGACAAACATACTGCGATAAGCAAATCACTCCATCCCACTTAACTTCTTTATATTGTGACATAAATATGAAAGTGCTTTACAAACTGAAAGTCTCATTAATGCACAAATCAATTCTATTCCAACAAAATAAAATGACACAAAAATGATCAAGTTAATTTTAAAAGCTATATCTTTTAGCATGCTATTCCATTGTGTAATTTGCCTTCCATGCGTGGAATAAAACAAACCTTTTCAGACAGTGGAATGACAGACGATCTTACATTGTTGACCCATTATCTGCACATGCCATTGTATTTTTTTTTTTTAACCAATGACTTGAGTTTGTCTCTGAATTTGGCAAACATTCAATGCATAAGGCATTTATTTGATTATCAGAGAAGATATTTTCTTTGTAGCCAACATGTTGTCATCATTTAAATAAACACAATTCAGTGTTTGCAGAAGCATCATGAAGGCACAGTGATTAAAATGTTATCCTAAACCATGTTTTCTTAATGGAAAACAATAAATCTGTGTGGAAACAATATATATACATACAGCAGGTCAATAAATTGCAAGTTGCACTGAGGGATCGCTCAGTTAAATCACAATTTGAATAAAATCTATACAGTAATAAGATCAACGTTAGATAAAACATTTAGCCATTTACAAATATATTGCTATTTAATTGTACTGAACACTTCCAAAATCTGTTAATAGAGAGCTTTCAGAGCTTTTCATTTTTATAATGCACATATTGAGCACTGACATCCTTCATAAAAAAGGTCTTTTTAAAAAAAGTCTTGCCTGTGATTTTGCAGTAGTCGGAGAAAATTATTATGAAATATGGGCAACACTGAATATATTACGGGATGGAAATTTGTTCTGAAATCAACTATAGGGTTTTTAAAGAATTACGTAAATGTTTTTTGTTGTACATTATGCCACATTAAACATCATTATCGAGGTGAAATCCCATATCCCAATGACAAGCCATTATGATGACAACAGCCAAGAACTGTCCTATTCACTGTGGTTATTACAGGTACATGATAGTGGTTAATAAGTCTTATTTACAAACACACAGACAATGACAGAATAAACAAGTGTCCACTAACAGTGTTATTAGAACAACACTTTCTGAAATGTATTTCCATTTTCTTTGATTGTGTCGATTAATATAGTCCTGAACAACTCAATAACAACCACACCACAAATATCTGTATATATTGATCAGCCATGGTAGTTTTTTTTTTCTTGTAATTTGTTTTCATTTTCTCCATTTTACACATGTCCTCCCTCCACTTGTCCAAATCACACATGAAGTGGACAGGAAATGTTACACTGAAGAAATCCATGGAGGTTCATAAAAAAAAAAAAGAGAAAAAAAAAAAAGAGAAGAGGTTTCCTATAGAGGCATAGTAAAATTGAATTGTACAGAACACTGCATAAGCACTATAGTTTTGTGGCCTACATAGTACATGTGGCTAACACACTGCTGAAGCGTCGACTTAAGTGGAAGGAGATGAAACAAGAAAAAAAACCCAATAAAACAGGAAAGGAGGAGCTCGGGTGAGTTGCTTCGTCTGTCTACTGTGTCCAAATGTAAGGACTCCTCACAGCACAGAAGCAGAGTGTGTTTTATAGCTGCTGGTCCTTTGGGCTGTCAGGGCAGGAGGCTGGCTGGCAAGACTTCAGGCTCACCAGGGGAATATCCGCCATGCCGCTGCTGGTAAAATGTCCCTCTCCGCTCCCAAACTGCTTCCTGTCACCAAAGTGCTCTGACCTCCCGCTCTCATTTTTCCAGGTTCTGGTCAGAGTGTGTCCATTGAGGAGTTTGTCCTTGGGATTCCACTCCCTCTGAGATCCAAAGCTGGAGACGGGTGATTTGGGCTGCTGGTATGTTCCCATAGTCGGCGGCATCCAGCAGTTATCTGAATGTCCCAAGACGAGGCATTCTTGTGTGCACATCTCTGTAGCTTCCACTAGACCTCGAGGTCCCAGGGGGCCATCTGAGGAGACAGAAGAAAAGCCAGGACTTTATTATCGGCCTCTGAATTGTTTTCTGATCTATCACGACCGATCATCTATGAAAAGGCAACACCTTTACACTGACACGCTCCAGGATACGAGTTACACGCACGTTTAAAGAGGAGAATTCAATTGACCAACCAGCAGTAAGTCTGAAACATGAATTAGCTCTGCTTTCATGAGCTGAAGAACATGAGGGCTAGAAGGATCTTTACGAAGATGAAAGGATGAGTGAGTTCTCTTTGAGAACCATCATATGGGTCCACAGAGGAATTTACAGGGCCTAGAAAATAAAGTGTAAACAGACAGGCATGCACTATACACTAATAAGGGATGGCACTCCACTGCAGTGGTGTTGGCTAATATTCAGGCAGTAATTAGGCGACCCAAAGAGTCTGACTCTGTTTCTCTCTTTCTTCTTCTATCATTGAATCACAGTCTTTTAAGTGAGTTACCAGTGTGTTTGTGACCCTGCTCTTTGTACCGTTACAGTGTGTGTGGGAAAAGATGAACACACATATACACCCACGCGCAATGAAAATCCTGTCGGCATAAATAGGTTTTTAGACAGTTTCGATGTTTTCTACGCTTGGAGTGTGAGTACAACAATAGCAAAACCTCATTCATTCTTGTGGGTTCATGTGAGTTTTTCACCAAATAAATCATTTTTCAACCCTACCCCTAGGAAGAAAGAAAAAAGAAATGCAAGACCATGTTACATCTGACCAAATTATTAGCAGGATCATCATCTGTAATCCTCAGCCACCGCTGTATGTCAGGCTTCGCATCCATCTATTTCTGTCCTAAAATTGGAAATGACAACTATTTGCTCTAATTTGTCCCTTTGCTTCACAGCCAATTGACTACTGGGACGATTATGCAACAGTTCAAAGGGCTTTTTTTTTCTCAAACTACAGTCGAGATCTGTTTTTTCTGATTAATGTTATGTTACTTTTCAAATAAAGTAGCAATTTATGCATTTTTTTTTTTTTTTTTCTCCTTGTTATCAGGTCAACTTGACTGGGTTTTGGCTACAGAAAATGACATTTCCACTTCAGGTATAGAAAACCTCAACATCACTACTTATCTTGTTAACACAACATAAATATATGACTGCAGCTACGAATGAGTTCAGGATGGAACCTACTGGAACATGTTCTGTTTTTACAGAGCTTGGCTTAGTGATCTGCATCACCATATAATGACACACATACATGGTGATGTAGTCATACCTCTGCATTGACAAAATGGTGATCTGCATGATGCTGCACAATGTTTAGAACCAGTTCAGTTTGCTTGGTACTTCAGTGAAGGCGATACCAGGCATCTGATAGTACTTTGTAGCGCTCTCTTACATAAATGAAATGCAAAATCAAAGCTGATAGTGTGAGCAGACCATTACGTGCTGTGCACTTTTAATAGGCCTCCATCAAATATAGTGTAAGATTCTGTTGAAAGTTACTGCCCTATAATTTAGATTAGATTGTCTTTGTGTAAAACTTATTACATTGAAAGTACTCAGAAAACGGCACAAGGCCATTGGACCTTGAAAAGGTCCATGGTCATCTAGTTTCAATAAGTTTCGGCTTCATACCAAGATGCATCCACAGTGTGGATTTGGTGCAGATATGTCAATGTATTCTTCAGATAATGTGATTATGTTGTTGAATGGACAGATAGACAGACAGACTGACGACAAAACAATTGCAAGTACCTTCAGTCTGACAAACCGAGGTTATAGAAAAATGAGTCATTTTTTTATGATCTGAACAGTTACTTAATGCAATAAAATACTACAAATTTAACTCCGTCTCCCAATGATTACATAACTAGAGTTGGTATATAACTGAAACAGAACAGAAATTATCCAGTATTCAAAAGAGGGGTTATAATTTAAGGGGGAAAATTGACTTTAATATTCACTTAATATGTACGACCAGGAAAAGTTTTTGTGTTTCAGCCAGCAGGGTGAGACTGCGGAACAGATTCAGTAAAAACCATGTCCGAGCATGAAACTATTTCAACTGCAAAGACACAATGTTTAAGACGCACAGAGATGAGCGAGGTGTTGGGTACCAATAAGGATGGACAGGTATATATGTGATATGTTTATGTATATATGCATGTGTGTGAATGTACATATAAATGTTATTGTTTTGTGTGTTTATATTATTGAGTCAAAGTTATTTAATAGTATGTATCAGGCTTTAGAGTATAGATATGTTTAGACTAGGAAGTGTATGAATGTACAACAGCACTCATTAACCCCCAAATTAACCCCCACACTGCAATGTAATTGTAAATAATTTAAATATGTTTTTTTTTTTTCCCCCTCACAGTCTGCTTGTCTGTTATTTATATAGAATTTCTGCTCTTTATTATTACACTGCTGTAACTGAAATTTCCGCAGGGTGGGATAAAATAAAGTATTCTATTCTATTCTATTCTATTGTTATTAACGATCTAAGGAGAAGGGATGGGAGTTCATAAGTTATAAACTCCTCACTCCTTTTTGAATATATATTTTATGTCTAAAGTTTACATGTTTTCTTTACATGTTTTTTTACATTCATATTCAAAATAAATACTTCAATCAATCAGTAACACCCAGTATTTTTACTATAATCTTGAATAACTTTGTATCTGATAACTCTAGCCATACACTTAAAAAAAAAAAGCCAAGAAAAGCAGAGTTTTTTAAGCCACTTTATGCTGTATAATGTGAAGAAATCCAAAGCCCAGGGAGAGAATCAGTCACTCTTCTGTATGAATGTGGAGTCCATCACAATAACAGGCACACATAATTGCCGTGTGAGGAGTCTAACCAAGACACACATTATCATAGTTGCATGAAGAACCACAGAGAGCAATAATACATGGTACCCAGGAGACAGCAAGATGAATTCCTCAAATGAGATTGTAGACGAGTGAGTAGACATCTGGGGAGCTGTTAAGGAAGAGAGATGGAAGAAGGGGAAAAGAACTGTGCACATAGATGTGGTGTGCAGGGTACAGCAGAGCAGCTATTCACAGACTTGTCAGCTTTTGGTCATTTTGCTTTGTTCATTTTGTTTCCTGCTGGGGTCATTATAAAGATGATGTCAGTGGCGTATAATTAAGCTTGGTGGTTAAATATACGTGTGTAAATTTAGCAGTTTCTACTGATTACAGACAGATTAGGTAACTGGAATGTCTGTATTTTTCTTTTTTTTTTTGTTAAAAAAACGAATCTACTCATTAATCAGGGACATTTTGTGCTTTTCTATTCCCTTGGTGTAATAAACATGACCATTTGCATGTAAATTGGTACAATCAGTGGCCCCAGTGGGCAGCAGAGGATAATTTGAATCAGCCATTTTCCCTGTTAATCTGTGCATACCTGCAGTGTTAAACAATGCAGAGACAAAGTCCAATTCAAAGACCACTTGAAATATAGAGCTGTTGGGAAAAAAAAAAAAAAAAAAAACACCTCTTAAACTCTGTCCATACAGCTGCTTTATGTACAGAATGCATACTGGGATACTTGAAGAAAAGGGATAGCTGTGGATTGCAGAGCTGAGATAATTAGATGAAGAAAAAAACAATCATGACTTGGACTGAAAAAGTGACTTAGAAAGCGATCAGTGTACAACAATGTCCTTTTGGATGAATTCAGATTAGCTTTAGGCTGATATCTTTATTGGCTTATTGGGTAAAAAAAAACAAAACAAAAAAAAACTAGTGTTCACTTTATTATCTTCTGTTTAGCTATATCTGCAGAATATTTAAAAAAAAATGGCTATTAATCCTTTAACCTTAAATTATATAATACTTACACATGAACCCTATAAGGCTCCTTAATAAAACATTGTTTTTTGTTTTTTTTTGTTGTTGTTGTTGTTGTTTTTTTAGAGATTTCACAAAGCACTGCTTAAAACAACATTTTAAAACTTTACCAATATCTCCAGGATAATATCTCCACGTCTTTACCAACCAAGGCAAAGCCAGTCCCTGCTTGGGGCCCCTTGGTAACAAACTCCTGTTGTAAATCACACTACAGGACTTCCAACTTAAAAAAAACAAAACAAAACATATCCTGTTTTTTGGGTTTTTTTAGAAGTCTACCTCCCTATACTGAATATTTCAAACAACCTACAACCATTTGTTTCTTCAGAGGCATCCTGTTGACATGTATGTAGATGGAGTCCAGTCCTTAACAGCGTGCAGAAATATGCTGAGACATTTAATTGAAAGGACACTGCAAGTGGTACAGCCTTCATCCATCAGTCCTCCTCCCTCCTGACCAGACTGTCTGACAGTGTCACAGCCCCGCTTCACATCCGGTGTTCATTTAGAAACACAGTCTGTGCTCAAGTCGCACCTTATGAGCCACTGTCTCCTCCTTATTGACTTATTTTCTAACTCCCATTGACGTAATCCTCTTGTACCTTAGTGTTGTCCGGTACTTTAAAACACAAATGCAAGGATTTGTCATCTACTTATCCCTCTGTGATCTCTTGCTTAACCCTTTTTTGGGCAAGTGGCTATTTTTGGTCATTTCTGCATACATTACAAGACAGTGACATGACTAGGTCAGGTCTCAGCTGTGGTCTACAGGGTCTGGAAGGTCCGCCTTTGCTTATGTTGGTCTAGTGTTCTAAAAGTGATGTTCTAATGTTTTAAAACACATGTTCCTTTCACATTACCAGTATTTAAGTATTCACACTTTACATGTTTACAAATAGCATATTATTCTCTAAATAATCACAGTACATTAATTGAGATAATACAATATGAAATATATCAAATTAAATTTTAAAAAGTCAACATTTCTATACCAGACGTTTTTCCTCGCTAGCTTGGGTTGACCAGGCAGGAACACATTTGCATGTTGATTGGCACAGGTTTTTACGTCGGATGCCCTCCCTGACACAACCCTCTGTATTTATCCAGGCTTGGGACCGGCACAATAAGACACACTGCCCCCTTGTGGCTACAGGTATAGGGATGTATAGCGTGAAAGGGACATTCCTAAGGGCCCACCTGGGTCCCAAATCTTCCATCTTCCACACCAAAGCCAGTGGTGTTAACCACTAAGCTACCCAGTCGCTTATATATATTAAAAATAATCCTTTATTATGTTACTTCCTATTGGAAGGTAGCTGTCCCAACCGCTAACCCCTAAATGTCACTTCATGAAAATAGTACTAAAATGATGTTTCCCACTTTCCTAAGTTTTGCTTTTAAATAAACCCATTTGATTTGTTTTATAGGAAAGTTGAAATGATTAGATTGTGTGGATTAAAAAAAATAAAAAATCTCATCAAAACAGCTGTCCATTGTTTTTATGTCATGTCACGCAAATATTGTTTTTTGATCCACGTACATTTGTTCAGAACTTGTAGCTGTTTTTAGCCTAGCATTGTTCAGTTAAGATAAAAATTAGTTCATTCTTTTAACACATGCTGTTGTTATTATTATTATCATCATTATTGATGATGATGATAATAATAATAACTTTTAACATGAGTTGTATTGAATTTGTGATTTAGCAGGGAGAAATAAAACACCAAACTGCCAAAAAAAAGTAGGGCAGAGAGACTGACAGAAGACAGGCAAAGACTGAAGAATGACCCAGTGAAATACCAAGAGTATTTAACACAGGAAAGAGAGAGAAATAAGAAACTAAAGGAAGAGGAAAAGTTGAAAAGTATAATCGAATTGTCCAACAGGGAGAAAAGACAAGAACATCACAGGATGTCTGTGAAAAAACACAAAGAGATGGAGATGTTTTATTAGATTTCCACACAACCTCTGATCAGACACCAGGGCGGAGGTCTGCAGAAGGTGAGGTGTGCAAGAACACGCAGCTACAGAAAATGACAGATGTTGGAACAGAAGATAAAAGAACTTTGTTTGTTTTTCCAAATAAATAGAAACAGAACATGAGATTAGGTATTGCTTTTATAATGAATTACCTTATTGTATTGACTTTGTGTTTAATACATTTCCAACATAATGTATATTGAGTTAATATTAATTAAAAGGTGTTGTATTGTAGCAGTACTGACCGTATAGTATTAACTGAAGTCTGTGGTCACGACTGAAACACCAGCTGTTTAGTCAAAAATAAACATAAGCAGTTATCAACCAGTAGTTTATAATAATGACTGGTTCAGTGTATGTGTAATTTCAGTTATCATTAATGGTAAAAATCAATATAATCAACTATATATTTTAGAAGAAATATAGTGTTTTGATTTCAACATTATAAAATGTGTTAAAATATTAATTGTAATTTATTTAATTGTCTAAAAAAACATCTACATTATTATTATTATTATTATTATTATTATTTTAAATAGGCTGTATATGAGAGGAATGGAGAACATATTAACAGATTAATTTAATTATCTTGATTCAAAAAGGAATTTCACGTTTCGGTATTCCAATAACGTATGTAAACACAATATAAAATGTGACGGTACTTTTACTAAATATGCATTCCTTAGATCTGGTACAACATAGATATGGCCAAACCTTTTTACAAAACACCATACAAATTTCACACACTTTCAATTCAGTAGAATCCCTCATATACTTTTTTATTTATTTATTTTTTTTTTTTTTTGCCACATATGGACAAGGAACCAAATATGGTAACTTCACTGACCTCAATTATCTATATGACCATAAACAAGTAATAAAGTCTTATGTCCTCCAATTATACACTAAGGTTGAACTTTGAATTTCTATGATTTTCCTTTCTATGAATGTCCTATAACAGATTAATATTGCTCTACGATTAAATCCTACTTGACAGACACAGACCATCAAAGTGTATTAGCAGCCTGCGACTTGTGCTGACCTTGTGCCAGAGAATCCAGAATCAGCCCGTTTACCTCATTACGGTCGCACCCCCTGCCCTGTGATCAGAACGGTGTCTCGTGTCATGTGAATAGGCGGTGATTGAGCGTATTGTTGTGATTATTACTGCACCGGCTGTCTGTTCCATGCGTAATAACATGGCTGCACGCGCAAATAATGCAATCAAAAATCTGTCACTGTTAAAACCGGCGTGACTTGAAACAAACCCAGAGAGTGTCAAGTGACATCCAGCTAGTCCTGCTGAAACCTTGAAGAGCTGTGGACTGATGATAAGCACTAGCACACCATGACACCACAATCGTAGATAAGAGACTGCTGGGTATGCACACCATTGTACTTTTGCTTGGAGACAAACAGGCCCGACAGACAGACACGTTGATTTATTCTATTACAGAGAAGGCGAGGCGCAGAAACCAGTGCATTCCTGTCTGGAAATGAACTTCGGTTTAATCGTATCATCATGCATATTCATCGCATTTAAAGTTAAAGCTTTTCTCCATAGTGGTAACAGTACAGTTCCATGTTCCTTTTATTCACACCGAACGCTTTTGCATTGTTTAGCAGCGCTTTGTCTGTGCAACGCATGGTTACTGGGCTGAGGAAGTCAGGTTTATCCCCCAAACACACGCAAGAAAGAGCAAAAAGCACACACACACACACACATACATACACATACACACAAGCAAATAGCCACTGGCTGATGTTTGGTGCAGAGCCCCTGAGTGCTTTAAATAACATTGAGGCAGGTGTTGAGGAATGCAAGGGATTCAGAACTGTGTCAGATGGTGCTGACTTTTGCTTACAGCACTGTGCAAATGTTGCAGATGTCCACAAAGACAGATAACGTTAAGACAAAGAAACCATTAGATTGCCTCCTGATATGGAGTCATTAGGATGTGCCCGGGGCTGTCTGTTTAAGTCTGCAGAAGCTGTTGAATAAATGTGAGCCATGAGCGATCGCTGTTTAACGATGGACACTTTGACCAAACGGCGTACACATGCCTCACTTTCAGTCCTCCTACTCAGCATCAACAGATCACAGAGGTTACAGAGGGGGAGTGGATCACCCTCGTTTTTTTTTGGCCAGAGGTTGTTTGCAAAATATAAGGGAGTATTCTTGTTTTCGTCTGACGGCTATTTCTAATGAGATAACGTTGGGCTAATTAATTGGATGCACACTATCAGTGGTGATGCGCCGGTCCCACACCAACAACAGCCTTCAGAATAGCAAAAGGGGGGATGCGGAGCGGGAGTGAAAGTGATTGAGTACAGGGGATTTAGTGTCCATAGGGCTTGTTTATTTATCCATGCTGTTAAGCCTGCCCAGATGTTGTTATTTGGGGATGAATTAGGCTTTGTTTTGGTCCAACATGGAGGCTCCATGTGCCATATTGCCGTCTCCAGCTGCAGCTCAAAAACCCACATGACATGGCTGACAGAGTGATTCTCTATTCTTTAAATCAGCAGTTGGTTTTCTTTGTGACCCTTTCATCCTCCACTACAAAGCATACATACAGAGATATACCACCAATTCATCACTGCCTACGGAAAACCAAGCCATGTAATGATATATACACTATCATAAATATAGCCTGTATTCACAAAAAAAAAAAAATCTGACTCGCACACAACAGTAAATATATTGCAAATAGCTTGGGGAAATTAATGTGTGGTATGGTGGTTGGTGTCCAACAAGCCATGGAATTACAGCTCTATACAACTTGGAAGTGTTTTTGAAAACAGGTTGTGTGATCTAGAGAAAAGGCCATCAGGGGTTGGATAGATATGATAGTGAACAGAGCAGAATAGGGTAACACGCCGGATGCATCCTCCAGAGAATACCAGTCTGGCTGATGGAGCCTTTCTACTGTTACTTTTGAGGCCTTGCAGCTTCTCACGAGGAGAGATGAAGGGCAGGAGGGAGTTGAAACAGAAAACACAGACGAAGCCCGAGACTGGAAGTGAAGAGTGGTCAGAGAGGTAGACAAAAAGTGTTGAAAGAGAAGGAAAGCAAAGCGGAAGCAAGTCGAGGAACACGAACGCACGCCGCCTGTCAAAAATGAACATCATTTACATAATTTTTGTGATCACTGATAAATATTATTGGCTTTGACGCTGCTTATATAATGTCAGATGGGTTTGTTATTCAGATATTTGTCTGTTGTCGGTGTAAAATAAGCTCCTCAGAGCGACGTGTGAGGACACATGTGACCAAGTGGTGCTTGCGTGATGCATGTGTGATGGAAATGTGACTATTTCCAGTCTTTTACCAGTCAGAAGACAAGTCACTTGGTGTTTTCTGCCGAGCAACTCCCATGATACCTCCTGTACACACTATCATGTATTATAAATACGTACATCTACTGTATATGCTGTCGTGTCACGCTGTTTCAAAATCCAGAATAAGCTATTGAAAAAGGAATTGTTTCTTTCATTTTTAAATTTTTTTTTTATGTTTTACATCTCAAATTTAAGTATAATTTAAGTATTATTGGCTGTTGTCTTCAGGCTGTTTTTGTAAGCCCTGGTTGATGCTTAAATTATTCATATGTAGAAACCAGTAGATACCAAGTGGGTTTTTCGCTATTTTAAAGTGAACACTAGATTATTTAAAGGGCCAATAGTGGGAAAGCTCAGTAATCCAAAACATATTCCACTGTTTTCTTTCCTTTAAACCCCCAGAGTTGT
Organism: Maxillicosta whitleyi; assembly: GCA_029822895.1. NCBI lineage: Eukaryota > Metazoa > Chordata > Actinopteri > Perciformes > Neosebastidae > Maxillicosta > Maxillicosta whitleyi. The sequence goes on from JAPSES010000001.1 coordinate 11,716,294, forward strand.
CTTCTGCTCCCAGGATTTCTCGTTATTCCCCACAAACCTCCACAGCAAGACTAACTTCACATCCACTGTAAGAGGAATATCTGATCAAAGTTGTTGGCTTTTAGTAAATTGAGATAAAATATTAAAAATCAGTTTCAACATCAAATATATTTTTGCTTAATCCTAATTTAAAGGATATCTTGACATTTCCTCTATATAGACTAGTCATCATGGTTCATTTACAGTGTTGTTATTTTGTAGCTCCAAGAAAAACTGCCAGAATTTTGCATTCATAACAAGCCAAATTCTCCCAACTTGATTTAATGTACTAATTATATTTGTTTGTCATCTGCATATTTTTTATGTAAAAAAAAAGGGAAGAAAAGAGGGATAATATGCTTTGAATCACATATATTCAGTTCTCTTTCTCTTTTTTTTCTTTTTTTTTTGGGATAAATATAATGGACTGGCCACAGAAACTGCAGAACACTGTGTCAGATATGCTGCAGAGTACAGTACACACACACACACACACACACACACACACAGGAGCATCAAACAACACCTGACCTTTCCTCCATTTCATTTGCAGTATCTGGGTTGTGCCACCTTTTAAGTTCTTGGGCAACTCCTGCTTTTTAGATTGTAGCAGCGAAGCAAAAGAGACTAAAAAGAGAATGTTGTCAGCAGCATCAGCAGCGAGGAGCTTCAGCAACCTGACAGGTGTTGAGCAAATAGTTCAATGAGAACCACAC
>JAPSES010000001.1:11722122-11738348 GCA_029822895.1 Maxillicosta whitleyi
TGTCACTGCTCAGTGTCACAACTAGATTATGTGGATTGAACAGATTGGTGTCAATATTGTGTGTGGGATTTTTCATGGAAGATTTAGACGAAAAGTTAAAAAAAAAAAAAAAAGACTAAGAGAGATTTAGATGAAATGTAACGAGTAACAGCATCAATTTCTGAAATGTAAGGAGTACAAAGTACAGATAACTGCCACAAAATGTAGTGAAGTTAAAGAAAAAGTATGCATTATTATTTTTACTTAAGTAAAGTACAAATACAAAAAAAAAACTACTTAAGTAGAGTAATGAAGTAAAAATACCTTGTTACATTCCACCACTGCATATATGATTATGTTCTGGCATGTTTAAGGTCTGAAACTCTTTTGTTGTTGACTGGGTTGATGTTGTTTCACTTGAGGCATAAAAATATGAACTAAGACATAAGGTGATTAACTATCAAATGTAAAGGTTATCATATTTTAGACACATTGTAAATCATTCTGTATCAGTTTGTGTCCATGTATCAGATCTCACTGCTTTATCCATTGCTATTATATCTTGGCAGTAAAATGAATCAAACATCATCTGGCTATTAATATCATATAAACAGGGACAAGGAGACAGGGTTGACCCTTGTGGTTTACCACGATGCATGTAATGCATATGATGCTTGTAATTGACCGTTTATTTTATGATCCCAAAGGACATAATAACACAGTAACGCTAACGTCTATTCATACCATGACAGAATATACAGGATGGATATTAAGGATTTAATTATGATGGTAATAGATGCAACACCTATTTTTGTTTTTATACACTTCTATTTAAGAAGATAAATTGTCAATATAAATGCTACAATAAGCCATTATGAGGACTGTGAAGGCTAAAATGTAACAGAGGTTTATGGTTTTCCTAAAGCAATAAACATAAAGGGGTGAACCATAAACATCAGACATGGCCCTGTTGACATGATGCTTATATGGACGGATACGAGGTAGGATGCTTGAAATGAACAGGTAAATATGTATTATGCGCTGTAGATATGACAGATATTAGCATTTCTACCTCACTTTTACGGATCACCTTGGTTGGATTGGTATTGACTTAATTTCTGCCAGATATGCTTTTTTTTTTTTTTTTTTTTTTTTCTTGGCCGGGGAACACAAATATAGGCTCGGCATGCACCTTCTCTTTTTCAGAAATTCAACATTTGATCCTTATAAAATCAGAAAATAACCCTAAAATTATTTGGCAGAGATGATTTTGTTGCTTCTGAGATACATGCGGATCAAATGGTTTCACTTCATATTTTGAGGAGTGTAGATTTCACACATGTAACCGTGTGCCTTTAGTGGGTAAATGTATGTCTAATGTTGTGAAACTGTGAGTATTTCTCTGGGTGGAAGTCTGACTGTGATAAATACTCTTTATACTGTATCTTAGACCTAAGCTATCACTCCCACCACATGTAGAAGCTGAGAGTATAGGTTTTAAGCCCTGATCATTGTGTGTGCGTACACGTTTGTGTAATTAACCTGTGGCTTAAATCTCACTCCAGCCAGGTTCCCAAAGTTGGCAACCCTGTCAAAACAAAGTAGTGGTAAAGCGAGGCAGCGCTGCTCCTTTTCAGCCGGCGCTCTCACTGCTCTACGCTTTCCTATTGTCTTCTTGTCACATCAGCACAATCGGACTGAGCACAAACACCCACCGCACTTATGAAGAACACCAGCTATTTAGCAAATAATTCTTAAAATATGGAGTAATGAATAAAATAAATGACTACTTGAATTTTGTGGAATACTGCAGCCTCTCATTTGTCAAAGAAATTAACCACTTTTATTCATCACTTCCAATGGTTCATATATATCATGCAGGTGATAGTTTTTTTTTTTTTTTTTTTAGAAAACTGTTCAAGTCTTTTCAACAGTGACGAGCAGTGTTGGGAGTAAGGTATTACAAACGTAATGCATTACAATATATTACTTGTTGCTGTAAATGCAGAAAAAGCATTCAGGAATATTTTATACACTATTCATCCATTATTTAATTGCTTAGAAAATAAACCAAAACAAATAAAAACAACCAAAAATCCCAGCAAGACTGAGAGCTTTAGAAAGCATTTAGAAATGTGGTGTTAACATTCCATTTCCTGTTGGTGTTCAGTGTTGGTGAAGATGTATGTTCATTAACCCTAGCCTGCTTTACAGAAACAAGTTAGCATGTTAGCTAGTTAGCATGTTAGCTAGTTAGCATACCCCATGTGATCAGCAATGATAAAGGTTGTTGAAAAAATGTTCCTGCTGGGATTTGAATATAGACTGTAGCATTATTTACTGTGTCCCAAGGCTCTCCTTTTGTTTTGTTTTTGTTGTTGTTTATTTTATTTATTTATTTTTTTTTATTTATTTTTTATTTTTTTTTGGGGGGGGGGGGCTGCATACGTACGCAGTACAGGGTATGAGAGTCAAAAGTACAACAGTAATATATGGTAATGAATTACATTTAAATAACAGAAATAACAGTAAGAAGTAATCTGTAATGGATTACAGTTTGGAAGTACCTTCACAACACTAGTCTGTAAATGTATCAACAGCAGGTAAAAGGACTTTTTCAGACAACAGCGCAATAGATACGGTGGTGGCTGTTCCTCACATTATTTCAGAATCCTTCTCAGGCCTGTGCTTTTCCTGCATAGCACACACACACACACACACACACACACACACACTCATTGTCACAGTACATTTGCATAAAGAGTGAGGGGATACAGCATAACTGCTTACTCGTAGAGGTTTAACAAAATGGGTTTTGAGAGAAAAAAGTGAAATATTTGGAGAGACAGACAGACAGACAGACAGACAGGCAGGCAGACAGACAGACAGACAGACAGACAGACAGACAGACAGACAGACAGGCAGGCAGGCAGACAGACAGACAGGCAGACAGAGTGGAGTAGTGACAGAAAGATATAATTCTCTGTGTTGATCATTACCTTGAGCCTGAAGGAATTTGATAATAAAACAGAACCTTGTTAATCCCCCAGGAGCTCTGTAATTGCAATGTTGAGGTACATCTCCTCTCTGTTATTAACTGTAATTTCAGAGCATGCTCTGCCTACATATACATTTATTCATAATTACCTGAGGGAGAGTATACTGGTGCGCTGTCTATTAAAAGTCTACTGAATTAAATGGATATAGAGTGTGCTTGAAAAATTAAGGCCAGGATGTATTGATTTGGTGCAACACAGCTTGTTGCTCCTATTTCATCATACATGTGTAGTTTATACGTCTGCAGGGCACATTGATCATACATACAGCACAGCACATACAGTATCCATACCATACCCTCACAGGGCAAGTAAATCATTTGCGACTTAAACAGACTTAATCCTTGATGTGCATGTTGTTTTTTTTGCAGTTTAGCAGTAATTATGATCTTTCTGCTCATCTTCTAGGACTGATCATAAGCGTGTGCCACAGCTAAATGGTGTCATGTAGTCTGCTGCCTTGCCTTTGGGTTAAAATAAGTAAATGTGTCAATATTTGCAAGTTACTAAAGCACCAACTCCAGGATGGAACAAAATTACACCTCTTTTTGATAGTGTGAAACAAGAAAAAGTGGTGTTAAAGTGTAAACTGGAGACTGCAAAGAGATATTTATGGATGTTGGATATTTAGTTAATAATCTCAGGACTAATGAGAAAACAATGTAGTAAACAATGTATAGTGTTTTTACAGCGTATTATAAGATTTACACCTACACATTTTTCACGTCACACTAACCTTTTTTTACTCACTCACACACACACACACGTAACATTTGCGTGTCGTATGTGTGCACCTGATAATTTGAAAAAAACTGACAAAGTGAGAACATTTTGTTATCGATGTGATAATGATAACATGAAGTGTGACTGATAGCCATATGTAGAAATCTGCTCTGCAAGATGATGAGTGCACTGGGAGGAAGTGGAGGTCAGGGCCTGGCAGAGACCCCTGTTGGGTGCAGGTGGCGAATAACTTCTGTCAGCCAAGTAATTAAGTGTCCATCACATCCTCGTGGGAGGTCTTTGCAACCCAGAAGCCTCTTCCAATCTCCATCTGTGAGAAGCTGGAGCTACAATATGGCTCCACATATGATGATTATACCTATACCAATGAAAGATGAAAACAGTTGTACGGAAAGGTGCAATTAAGAACAAAGGTGTGAACCTGCGTCATTATATATTAAGTGATATTCAGATGAGAAAAGTTACAAACAGCATCAACATAAATTCCACAGTAGGAGTTCAGTTACTGCTGGTCAGATTTTTAATATATGACATTTATTATAAAAGCTGCTTAAGTGTCTTTTGTTTTGTTAAGGTAACATGACTGATAATATTTTTTTATATAATCTGGGTTAAGAAGAATTTATTGTCTCATGTAATCAGGTGCTACTTATTATTACTTATTTTTTTCTTTCTATTTAACCTTTGTGATTGTAATATTATCTTCCTTATTTTGCATTTTTCAGTCAAAATCAGATATTTTCTTATATTTAATTCACTGATCATGTACATTAAAGCTCAGATTAAAGACAAGGGTTATTATATCAAAAATGAGAAAAAGTGAGTTTTTCAGTAAAATATATCATTAATTGAATATAAACCCAGTGTCTCATCCATTGTCTTTGATCCACAGGTTTTACTGGTGGATCAGTCACTCTTCTGTTGGACATCTGCACATATTTATAGATATTTACTAAAGGTCGAAAAATCCGAAGTGTGTAATGTCAGTTTTTCCATTAAATCACAAATGTGATAATTTGTTTATTTATTATCATGAGTTGACACAAGAAGTCATTCCATAAACATGGCAACCAATGTAAATATCATGTTAATTTACAGATATATTCATTATTATTATTATTATTATTATTATTATTATTATTATGTATTACTCCTCTATCCTGGACTAAATTAAAAAAAAATATTCAGTCTCCTAGTGTGTCCACACATACCGCACCATGTTTCTTTTAAAACTTCTTCGCTTGTTATAACATCTATCAACATTGTTTATTTATTTATTTTTTAGTCATGTGACTAGTTGCAGAAAAAAGGTCTTTCCATTGCAGTTTTGTGTGATATACAACTAGACTAGCATCATCTCTCTCAGCTTTCAAGAAGCATGTAAAGACTCTCCTCCTTTAAAGACTATTTACTGCACTGATGTCTGAGCTGCCCAGACCCAGGGTAGACCCTGTGGTGTGTGTATATGTTGGTTTACTCTACCTGACCCCGTGAGAAAACACAAAAAAAAAAAAAAAAAACCCTACTAACCCCAGTCTGCAGTCACACCTATTGTTCTGTATATTTCCTGTATCTGCAAGTACTATGTTTATGTCCTCTATTGTAAGTTGCTTTGGATAAAAGTGTCTGCTACATGTAATGTAACGTAACGTAATGTAATGTAATGTACCATTGGTGCTACGTCCCAAAAAACACCTCTTGCCGGTGCAAAAACTTTTAATCAAAAATTGAGAGTATTGGCAAAATTGATGTTTTTCCCTTAGATACATTTTTATGCACAAGTTATATTTACACAATTCAAGGGTCAATAAAAACTAATGTTGTAGAAGATGATGGTGTTTCCATGATCATAAATTTACATGTACTGTTAGGATTAGTGGATCAACAAATAATAATCATTTAAGATCAGTAGATGGTTTTGGTCACTGATGGCTCTGAAATTATAATAAATGTGTTTTTTAAAGTATGATATACTTAGATATACTAGTAAAAATATACGGGCATTTTTATTCTGTAGCTGCTTCTACACTGCAGCTTAACTGAAAACAGCAGGAACTTTTTTTTTTTGCAAAGCATGGCACAGGATCATCATTTTATTATTTTTATTATTTTTATTATACTGTCCAAACTCACCCTCTGCAGTGAGAAGAGATCCACTTACATTCACACATATTAACTGTACTAATATATATATGGATGTAATTGATTATGACCTTTGATGGACTGTCTGGAGGCAAAATGTTGGAAAAAAAAAAAAGAAAAGAAAACACAAACAGTGTTACTATACCAGCAGTTAAGTGCTACAGTGTGTTAGTACAAGGAAATGATTGCTCTTTTTTTTCTATAATTTGGCCATGATAAACAGTTGCACAACACGGTTTTTGACTGGAACAGATATGTGTGGTTACTCTCATTCTTAATGTCGTAACATGTGTGAAACTAATTTGTTGTTTTTGAAGATGGCAGCAATTAATCTCTCAAATGACCTGGCTAGATTAAATGAGAAGAAAGAGAGGATGCTAGGAAAATAAATGCCAGCATTAGGGAAGAAATTACAAGATGACCTTACTGAACAATGATTTATGGATTCCCTAGTCAAGCAATTACAGCAGGTGATACCTTTGAAATTTCAAACCATGGAAATTAAATTTGCTCCTTTGCAAACTGTGCACTTGTCAAGGACATTTTAACTGTTACCTACACCGGGTGGCTCCTCTGCAGTCATCCCTCTTCCCTTGGACAATCATTCAGCATTCAGACTGATGGAGCATACAGCAGGGTGGACAAAATAATAAAAACATCTGACATTACATGAATATCAAGCACAGAAGAACACAAGGACAGGTTACGGAAGGGCTGGGGAAGTTGGAAGACTGTCTGATATAAAAACAGAATCAGCATTTTAACAAATGTGCATTTTATTTTCAGTACAATATGGCCCACTCCCAGTTCACCCCTTACCCCTCCCCCCTTGGCCCTTGCGCTTGGTACTACCCCTTGAAACAGCTGTAAAGGTTAGGGGTTGAAACATTCTCCTATGGAATGGGACAACCCTTCACGGCCTCTTACATCATCATCATCAGTCACCGATGTTACTATTAACAGATACGACAACTTTGTTTGTTAAGCAGCAGCTGTAACTATTTATGTTCCACAGGCTTCATTCATCTTTTTAAGTCTATCAACTATAAACTGCACCAATGTGATCTATAACACTGAAACAGCATTAAACGGATGATCAAATGATTAAGTTGTTTATGAGGAAAATATGCACATTTGTGTGTTTCTTTCATCACTGCTGCACTTTATAGGTGCGTTTACCTCCAACGAGTCAATGACTCAAACAGAATTATGGGAAATTTGTAGTGTGGTCCTGAAAAATCGCAGTTTCAAGGACTATACAACCAACACTACCACTTCACATGTATGCACAAAACAAAGGGTTAGGGGTAAAGGGGAGGGCCAATGGGTGAGAGTTTTGGAAAGAAGGAAAAAAAAAATCCTGTCATATTCATCAACTCTTTATCAGGCAAGTGACTATTTGGGAGTGGGGTTACTATAGTTCATACTGAATGTCTATGTTGACCTTGTATCTATGGTTCCACATCCAAATAAATATATGTTATAAAAAATTAAAAAAAAGATGGAATGTTTCGACACTTGAGCCCCTTCATAAAGCGCAGGTTTTTTTTTACTCATGCAGTAAAGGAGGTCATTTATTGTGCTTTATGCTTTCTTTTCCACTTCCCATTTTATTAAAGAAGATCATAAGTACCTGGATATTTTGAATTATGTTTGATAGAAAGAAAATCAACCACACCCATCAGGAGGATCACAGTCTCTCATTGGTTGTGTGAGAGTGCTGTGATAATAGAATACTTTTATTCCACTGCTGATGCTGAGCAGGTAGCCACTGGTAAATCTGAACATCTCTGTCTACTATTGTGCCTTGTTGTAATGACTTTTTCCAGCATGAAACAGCAGAACATGGAACATGGGGATGAAAGCAGAGCTGCACACCACTCAGGTACATTCAGAACACATGTCTCAGCCCTACCATATGCCACCGGAATCTGAAATTACCAGACACGTGAACACAGGCTTTCATTAGTAATGAAGAAGCTCCACTGAGCGAAAGATCAGGTTGAACTAATGAACGTGGTCTTCAAACACCAATACAATATAAAGCAGGTATTATCAAGGCAGCTGTTTTGCACCTGTTTTACGCCATCAGGTGGGTAATTATAACAAGTGTAGTGTTGTGAAAAAAAAAAAAAAAAAAACATTATCCTGTAACTTAACATCCTAGTTGCAAACTCTGACTACAATGAGGTCTGAATGATTCTAAACCCTTTAAACTGCACTAGAATAGCTCCACCCCCTTGACGACAAATTCACTAGTTTCTATGTTTTCATGAAAGCAACCTATGTAAAGCTAAATTTAATGCATTTACTTTCATTGTCAGACAACTCTAATGTCAACTATAATGTAAGTAGAAGCTACATTTTGCATGTTTTACCAGTAATTATAATATCCTGAATTGGCTCAAGTTGTTTATTTATGATATATTCACATACTGCCATGACAATGTCAAATTAATTAAGCAGTTCATTTTAGCAAAAAGTGTCTAATGACAAAATAATACTAATGCTAATACCACTACTAGTTATAGTAATAATAATAAAAATTAATCATAATAAATGTCAGAGTTTTTTTTTTTTTTTTATGTTATTTTAACATTGTTGAACACTTAAGTTCAGAAGTTAACAAATTAGGCTTATAGACATTCTAATACATATACGGTGCTTAACAAATGTATTAAACCACCTGTTATAAAAACATGAAAACATAAATAACTTCATAGTTTATCAAAAAAACTTGTTTCTAATGAACAATTTCATTGTTATTCATTAAGAAAATTACCAATTAAAATAACAATATAGTCCTTGTTGACAAATAATAACCAAAAATGTCCATATTTAGTGTGTCCATCTTTGGTGCAGATAACAGTTTACATTCTTGCTGCCATTGTTTTGATGTAGTTTTACACAGGAATGAAAGATAATAACTGTAATTGTGCAACTTCATAAAAATATAGTAATTTGCTGCTGCATTTCCCTTTACAATTTTGGAAAACATTAAACTGGAACATTTATGGATAGCAACAATAGTTAGATTTTAGCATCAAAGATATGGTTTTGATGTAAAAAAAAATAAATAAATAAAAGATATGGTGGATTAACCATTATAGAAACATAAAAACAGATTTAGGAAAACAGAAATACTATTAAATTATGGCAGCAGTGGAAAGCACCTTATACTGGGTGGTGGTGGGATGATACATTTATTAAACACTGTAGGTTCATAAAATAGTCTCAATAAATGACAAATATATCTAGTTACTGGGTAGAAATCCCCACAGTAAAATAATACATAATGCAAAAAAATAGGTAATAAAACATTGTTGAGTAAAATGTGAGTAGAATCAGTTTGTGTATGTACTGTGTTGTGCTAATATTTGAGTTCAGAAGTAGGTTTGTTATTTGGCAAGGTTAAAATAATAGATTATAAAGTGGACTAAGAAAGAATTTCAGTCACAGGAATGAGATGGAACTGAAATATAGAAGAGCAAAAATAATTCCAAGTATCCAACATTTAGTGTGACCTTCCTCTGTACCGAGTACGTCTGTGAACAAATGCACCAGTGTTTTCACCAGGTTTCATTCAACATTCCTCACATTACTTATTGTTTGGACAACTTTCTCTAATGGGAACAGATCATACTACATACTGCAGTAGAAGCCATATAGTTTATTTATTTTATTTTATTTTTCATGTTTTTTTTTATTCTGCTCACCTTATTTATTTTTCTTGTATTTTAATTAAAAAAAAAAAAGATTTGAGTGACAGATATTGTTCTTAATACAACTGTGTAAAAAACAAAACAAAAACAAAAGTCTTCTGCACAGTCTTTTATATATGTACTTTATTTACTTTATGTCCATGAAAACCTCAGAATTCACTTTGTCTATTCTCTATGAAAGGCCTTTGAATCTAGGTTGTTTGATGTGTTATACAAGAACCAAGAACATTTCAAATACTTTTTTTTCCCCTTTTTTTGACCAAAACAAAATGACATCAAAAAGAAAACTGTCAATAGTTGAAGTATTGAAGAATAGCAAGTAAATTGTAAATGGCACTCTGTCAAAACCCATTCCTTGTACGGCCCTCTCAGTCATTGGACATTTGATGAGTAGCTTTCTCTGTTACCCTCTCAATGTCAAAAAATCAGCAGGCACTCTGACTCTCTGATAGGGTCAAAGACCTCTGCCGCTGTGAGAGGGTGACCATGGTGAGCCGAGGACACGTTTTGTCATCACACACATACACGTACAGACACACACACACACTTTTGTGGCGACAAGTGAAACTGCATTAGACAGTGACTGTGACATTAAAACAAAGCACATCAAATGAAATGTACACTAGATAGTATTACTTAGCTAGCATCCAGACGTGTGGTGTCATTTCTGTGTGAGACCAGAGCTGTTATTTTTATCCCGCATTTGAATCCTGTGACACATTAAATAATGCAAATCTAAATTCACTGACAAAGGACTGGATGTGAAAGGAAAGACATGTATGGGACATGAGCAGAAAATGGTGCCAGCGGCCTCATCATTTCATTTCCTTTAGCCCATCTATAAATGGCATGCATTTTAATCCTTTTAATTATGGATTCTCGCTACAATTACCTCAAATTAAATTACTTTGCAAACCTCAGAAGGATACATAGCTAACTGAGAAGAAGAGGATCATTCTGTCAGGGATTTAACCTCAGTTTCTGTGTGACACACTGAGCTATCACCCCCACCTCCTAAATCCAACTCCATATGGAACTGAAATATTGAGAATGCCTAACAGCCTATACTGTACCCATTCTCAAACCCAATCAGCCCTCAAACTCCTCCAAATCCCCTCTTTCCCAGTCCTACTCTATTCATAGGGCTGTAGAGATTACAGAGAAGAACCCTGCCTGGCAGGCATGCCACACTTAAATAATCTCTGGGTGAAATCCCAGTGTTAATGTGGGGTTTCTGGATCATGGCACCGCAGTGCGCTGTGGCGCTCTGTGGCACGCTGGTCGCAGATGACGGGCATGCACCAGGAGGCAGAGGATGCACAGACAGACAGAGGGCTGGAAGATTAGGATGAAAGGAAGATGAGGAAGAAGAGTGATGAGAACGGAGGGTGGGGAATGGAGAATAGGAGGAGAGTAAAGAAAGAGAATACAACAATGTGGCACGCAGCGCTGGCGTAGATGAAAAGAACAGGCCGCGGAGACATAGAAGGAAGAGAGAGAATGAGGGAGAGATAGGACTGTGGAGGCGAGATAGTCCCCTGAGTGGGCCACAAGAAGCTTGCCAAGGTCTAAATGACATTACTCTGCATGTTATATACTTCATGGCCTTGGGTGGGTGTCCCATGTGCCAAGAGATGCATAAAATGTTGACTGCTATTCTTACCCTTCTCTACAGCTGACCCATAAACACACTCATCTCACACTTGGAGCGTGGCATCAAATCAAGTATGCTCAACATGGAAAATGAATTAATTACTTGATGTTTCAATTGCAGCATAATAATTGCTTTAGTCAACAGGATAACCAAGAAAGTGAGAAGATAACATGTGCCAGTGAAGACGACAGCATAATGACAGGATTAGTGTAGGTCTTAAAGACTCCATCCTCCACAGATACACATGGAAGGAGAAGGAAGAGACACACAGAGAGAAGAAGAAGAAGAATGTGGGCACAATCACATATTCAGTGCACCAGCAAATGGTGCGTGAGTTACTGAATGCATGCTTTGCAAAATGTCTGTAAGTGATCCTGAAGTGTATGCTTTGAAATAATCATCAAAAAGAAAGTAACATAAAAAGCCCGTGAGGATGTTCTGCCTCTGTGATCACTACTTGGTACAACTTGTGCCAACTTCATCACCTGGCCTTGATTCCTCCTACCCTTAACTGCTCCAGTGGAATGAACTTCCCACTCAAGTCAGGACAGCAGTGTTACTCATCACAAGCAAAAACGTGTCAGAGCAAAACATATATTTGCATCCCCATTTCCTTCCCCCTTGTGGATGACTCATGACTGAATGATATCCTGCCCCTCAACCTGCCTACATGGGCCCTCCGAAGCTGAAAGCAGGAAGACAAAACGGCACACACATGCACAATGTTGTTCCACATAAATATTTCTATTTGAAATGTTATGGTGCTCCTGACCCATGCACTACTCGATGGTGCTTGAAATGCCTGCGATCCGGGCAGTGAAAAATATTCTGCAACTCTGGCAGCTTACTGACAGAAAAAAAAACAAAAAAATAAACCAATGATATTTTATCTTTTATGTTTTGCCAGTTAGTATAGTGCAGTATTAATTCAGTCCTGAATGTTCTAATAGTGGACTAAAGGTGAAAGGTGCAGTGGAATAAATTTAACCCATACAGACCCAGTGCTACTTTAGTGGTAGTTCCACTAAATGTAACATTTCTGAAGAGATTTATCATTATTTATTGCAATTTCATCCTCTGTATTTTGCATTGTTTTTCTAAAAATCAGACATTTTCCTAGATTTCATTCACTGATCATAGATGTCCATGAAAGCTCAGATTAAAGTTGAGGGTTATTACAATCGCAGGAAAAATTAGACCATCAAAAATAATCAAAAACAATGGTTATGCAATCATGTCCTAACTCTTGAGTGTATCATGTGACTAAAACAGACAAAAATGAAAACATGGAATGTCTAAAAGCACTGTTTTTGTCAGTACAATGACATTGATGTAACAACTGAAATGATTTTGGTTTTTATCAAGAAAAAACAGAAAATTGATAGATATCAGCTCTGAAAATAAACTATTATGAGCTGTTTTTTAGTTGATATCATTATATTTGTCCAAACAAATGTGCCTTTAGTTGTACCAGACACTAAAATAAACAAGAAACTGACAAAAACAAGAGTGGTCTTATAATTATTATTATTATTATTATTATTTAAATCAAAAATAGAGGAAACTGAACAAAAGAGTGACTTTTTCAGCAAAATATATCAGTAACTGCACATCCACCCACTGTCATTGATCCAATTCCATGTGTTTTACTGGTGAATCAATGTTGTAGAAGATGCCAGTGTTGCCATGGTAACTACAAACCCCCCGAATCTCCAAATGGGTCATATCTGATGACCACAAAAAGCTGACAAGCTGCAGTTATTTTCATATATTGATAGAATGAGTGAATCAACAGGTACTTAACATCATTTGGGTCTTCATGGGTTGAGTCGGAATAAAAAACTAATACACATACAACAGTCTGGCGAACAGAAAGCAGCAGTAATTAAGAGTAAAGAGTATAACACGGGGCTGTGTCAAGGTCTTTGACACTTGTAATTACATTTATTTAAAGATTTGACCTTTTGGTCCCCAGGATAATTCATTAAAAGGTGCTGCAGTTGACAATAGACGTCTGGAGTTAAAGAACACAAGGTTTGTGTGTTTGCAAGATGTGGAGGTCTAGCATGGGCTGTTGTGTATGGGGGGGCAGTGGGGTGAGGGGAACAATCTGGGCCAGTTAATTAGCACACACAAGGGGGCATCAGGTGTGCCCTGTCTAAATCCTCCCCTTCATCTCACGCCACCACAACAAGGCCCACTAGATTAAGCTGCTCCTATCATCATCTTAGCCAATTGAGTCGTCAATACACAACAGCGGAACGCAAAGTCTATGTAAAACACACTTCAGAGAGGATTACCCTCCAACAAAAGCAGGGAATTTTCATATGTTATGTTGCCAAAAACACTGGAAGATACAGAGCACAAAACATGTCCTTTAAACTCATAAGGACCCGGTGTGACTTTAGCAGTAGTTACAAAATTATTATTTTTCTATATTTAACCCATACAGACCCAAACATCCACCAGAGACCAAACTATCTACTGATCTAAAGTGTTTAATTACTGTTCATCCAATAATCCTAACAATACATGTGAATAATTGGTGTAAAATACAGTTTATCATCTTTTCATGGTCATCAGATTTGGACGTTAAGGGGATTCTGTAGTTACCATGGAAACACCCTCATCTTCTACAGCATTGATTCACCAGTAAAACCCATACAATTTGATTAATGGCAGTGGATGGACACACTTGTTTTTATGTTCAATTATGTTCAATAATAATATATCTACTGAAAAAGTCTTTTTTTTTTTCTCCCATTTCGATATAATAACCTTTGAATTTACTGAGTTTTCATGAACATCAAAATTAAATATTACAGTGAAAAATACCAAATACAGAGGATAATATTATAGAGTTGGATCAATGACTGTGGATGCACACACTGGGTTTATGTTCAGTTAATGATAGATTTTGTTGAAAAAGTCCCTATTTCTTCCTTTTTTTCTGGTTTGATATAATAACCTTTGAATTGACTGTGAGGTTTTATGAACATCTACATGATCAGTGAATGAAATATAGGAAAATAGATGATTTTCACTGAAAAATTGTAAACTGCAGATGGTAGTATTATATTCAAATCATTTAGGAAAGGTTAAATGGAAAGAAAAATGTATGTGGGAACTGAAACAAAAGTCACACTTCCTATATGATTTATCACTATTTACTATATCATCCTCTGAATATTCCCTGTTTTCCAGTGGAAATCATGTATTTTCCTATGTTTTATTGACTGTCATATAAATGTTCATAAGTGCTAAGAGTAAAGTCAAAGGTTATTATATGAAAAGTGAAGAAATAATTACTTTTTTCAGTCAAGTCTATCATTAACTGAACATAAACCCAGTGTGTCCATCCACTGATCATTTATCACATCCCACGGGTTTTACTGGTGAATCAATGTTATAGAAGATTACAGTGTTTCCATGGTAACTACAGAGCCTCCGAACGTTCAAATGGGTCACATTCGATGACCACGAAAATATGAATAACCTCTATTTTAAACAAATTATTTACATGTATTTATAGGATTAATGGATCAACAGTTTAGATCAGTTCATGCTTTTGGTCGACTGTGGGTGTTTAGGTCTTTATGGGTTAAACTTAAATAGAAGAGAAAATAACAGAATTACAGCTGTGTAGTAAAATCTGTCTCATATTGATAAAGAGTCGACTGATTAAAAACCTTAAAATAACGATTTTTGAATTCAGTGAAGGAAATGTTAAGTAGGATTAAGAACTCACATCAGATAGAGCCCGTCTTGGATTGGATGTAGAGCCCGTGGTATCATGTCACTGCCCTCTAAATTCAGTTTGAACAATTATTTTTCAGTTTTAACAAGGGCGTATTACTACTTTAAAGGCGTGGGTCTACTCCCAGGACACATGACTCATGCACTTACAGCAGAAGATCCCTAGTTTCCTGATTTACTGCAATAACAGCTCCATTATTTTAATTACATTTTCACACAATGATTTGACTAATTGCTGCATTGTGTAAAACATATGGATGTTCTAATGTTCCAGTCTTTAAAATAAACCCCAGCCTTTTTCATGCACTGGTTGAACATCTCCTGGGATGTAAAGAAAACACAGGATATATGCACAGGCAGAGTGCATGCTTTTTCTTCATTTTTCTCTGTGCTTTATTGTAACCCAAGGCTCTTTCTACTGCGTTTCATCTAAATGACTACAGATCCAAACAGTGCTGCCATTTCAACCTTTATCTTCGTTCTAAGTCCCTGAACAAAGTTTGTTGCAACCACAGAGTAACCTGCTCTCACACTCCAACTTTTTTTTATTTATCTTCTCATAATAATGCCAGGGTGAACAAAGGTTAGGCCTTTTTAAACGCTCAGTGGACTTTAAATAACAAGGAGGAAAGTTAGTCCGATTCACACAAATATCTTAAATCAGACCTAGACTGCGTTATTTTGGAATTATCTTCTTTTATTATTGTAGTGGTTCGTTAGTTAGTTAGTTAGTTAGTTAGGTTTTTTTTCGAGTACATAAAATCATCAGATAACATAAACAGCTTTTTTGGCACTCGAAAAGGAATGGTAAAAATATAACTTCTAACTGACTCCCACTCCCTGTTTTACAAAGTAATGATTCAGTTAATTCCTCGTCCTATATTTTATTAAAACACACTTTTTTTTTGTTTTACAATAACACAAAACATCCATTCGAACCACTCATATACACTTTTTAGTCACCTCACACACAATCAGATTTACATATCAACCTTTTTTTAATAAACTATAATATTTATATGCAGTTTAAAGTGACACATAAGGTACTAAATTCAAAATGTCATAAATTTAAAAGCCTTCGTATCAATTCCTATAAAAAGACTATTATCAATCTGATCATTTTCAACAGTTGAACCAACTTTTGGTGACGACAGTGCGCTAAATTCACGGATC
>JAPSES010000001.1:11742655-11758323 GCA_029822895.1 Maxillicosta whitleyi
GTTATCTGCTTTTCACCATTCTGTATTACTTCTTCCACTCTATAGTTTCTGCTGCTGTTTTTAAAGTGTAGCAATCTTAAAGCAAACATCTGCCACATTTACGCACCAAGAGTTGGGACGCTATCCAAGGCACATATGGCCCCCCTGATAGTGTAGCTTTACTCTTTGTCTCTTCTGTAAACCCATCTGCTGCTGTTGTTGTTATTACATCATGTCTTTTCGCACTCTTCGATTTCATTTCCTTCTCCAAGGAGCCATTTTTAAGACAAGGGTTGTGTGTTTAAGACAGTTAAAACATTTACGTGTAAGGTTAGTGAAGCACTCAAAACTACAAAAAATTTCAAGGTCTGTAACTATGAAATATATATTGGTGTATATTAACGATTAATAATAATATGGAGCCATTTGATGTAATTTATATAAAATGATTAATGTTGAATTATTTGACAGTGAATTTTCAGTTAATTCATTAGTTTGGTTGTATTATTACTATCACACTTCTAATTTTATGACATTAAAATGACTCTAATACCAATAGTGTATAGATATAAACATAGTAAAATCAGTTTCAACTAATATTCAGTTCCTAATCTATGCATGTGAGACTGACTACAAGGCTTTTTTTTATTTTCTGAATACTGTATTTGTATTCAGGGGCACCTCTGAGTTGGTACTTGTGATGTCCTTAATTAAAGGTCTGGCATGTGTTAGATTTACTGGGATTTAGGAGGATCTGAATGGAATATAATGTTCATCACTTGGAACCGCACAAAGAGCACAAACCTGCACAGATGCAGCTAAACTCACCACAAGAACATAACTAGCATTGATCCATGCAAATTTATGTAAATCACCCTGGTATTTTTTTTTTTTTAGGTATTCTGGAAAACAATGGAGAAAAATGCCTAAATTAAAATTTAATAAAAATATGTGCAATATGTGTCTTGAGATATTTTTAGAAAAGCATTGTTCATGACATAGAAAGTAGTTTTAACTCATGTGAAAACATTTACTCCTGATTTAAATTAGGTGATATTTTCCCAAACCCGCTTTTATTAGTCTGTGGTTCATTTATTTGTGTATTTGGAGCCTAAATAATTCATACAGTTTGAGTTTGAAACCTCCATGGGCTGTAAACTTATATTTATATTCATTTTGGAAAAAAATGGAGTGGACTTCTACAACCTGTTTGAACCCTTTCATGCATGAATTATTTAAACCTTAAATCAAGATTTTTTTTTTTTGTATTCCTCTTTAGAAATGAAAAACACAATGCAACTAATTTTTTTTAAATTTTTTTTTTTTTTTATCATAAACCTATTTTTCATGGACTTGCAAAAGTGTCCACTCAGTTTGACACCATGTATTTACTGACATTGTGTGAAAAGTATGAAATAACATTTTTAATGTTGCTAATCCTTTTAACATACTCTAATGTTACTCTTCACTCACTTCATGGAGATACTATGCAAAACAACAACAACAACAAAAACAGCCTTTTGTTAAAAAAACAAACAAAACAACCTCTTAATTACAATCTAATAACAGTAACAAAGAATTGATTTACACTCAAACATATTACTGCAGATCAGGCTTAAGAAGAACAGTAAAGTTACAGTAATGGTGTGAATGATATATATGATGATGCATTTGTGGGCTGATATGGAACTAAAACAATTAAACCATGAATATAGAAGAGAACAGCTGTAGAATAACTGGGATAACTGTCCACTGTAGTGACCCCTATACATGAAAGGTTTCATTTCTGCTTAATTTGTTATATCTATAACTATATCTATATCTATAAATGAAGTTATGTGTGTAATTATATGTGATTATGTGGTAGCTTAGTGGTTAATGCCACTGACTTTGGTGCGGAAGGTGACCGGTTCGATACTCAGGTGGACCCTTGGGAAAGGTCGCTTTACGCTATACATCCCTATACTTGTATCCACAAGGGGGCAGTGTCTTATTGTTCTGGTCCCAAGCCCAGATAAATACAGAGGGTTGTGTCAGGAAGGGCATCCGATGTAAAAACCTGTGACGAATCAACATGCGAATGTGTCACTGAGTGGGGAAAGACATCCAATATACAAATGTTGACTGAATACACCTAGTTATGTCACAGCATTAGCACATATAAGGTTCTCTGAGTACAGAGAAACCAGACCATCAACAACCTGGAGGAGGAGGGGCATGAAGTGACTTATTTGTATTTAAAGGGCCTTTCTGGTGTCATTACTCAGAAATAGGGTTAAAGATGAACCTGTGGAGTTGAATTAACGAAGAATTCAGACCCAAACAGAACATTTATAGTTTATGAAGACGAAAATGCATTATTCCATTTACAGAAGAAAAAACATGACCCCTTTAAAACATCTGTATACCTGCTATCACCAGGACCGGAACCCAGACCAGTCTAGTATCAGAATGTTAGACTGCCACAAACACACAAAGAAAGGCTGGTAAATTAACCTCTATGGTGGAGAAAATTATGTTTTAGTGTGTAATCACCTGAAAATGTGAATTCTTCTTTCGTTTCCTTAGAACAAGGCATTTTTATCTACAGAGGAAGCGAGTCGTCATTTCCCTCTATTGCAGGAGTCATGCAGGGTTACTGTCACTTTAGGGGACGTATGTGTGTATGTGCTTTTTTTATTTATTTTTTTTTTTCTGTAGTTGAGGCTGAATCAAGAATGCCTCCACCACAAGATCTGACTTCCAAATGACTCTAAATATGTCAAATGTCAGAACCCCTGTCCTTTACACAGAAGTGTTTATAATACACAATCAGGACTTGAAATGCCTTTGTGTGTCAAATGACCATCTTAAACAGTATGAATCTGACCCCCGTATCACTTAGCATGCATTAGACATCACTGCAGCAAATAATAGCAGGCATCACACGACAGACAAAATGTGCTTCCATTCATTAGATGATATTTGCATACTGTGTGACACCACATTACTTTCAAATTAGTTTCAAAATTAAAATATGCAAATTACAAACCACATCATGTCTGACGACACTGCAAACGGATTCATGTCAGAGGAATGGATGGTGTCTGTGCCATGTTTCACTGTCACATTTAATACTGCTGTCTTTATTAGAAAAATTATATTGTAAACCCTCACAGTATATAGAATGAGTCAGTGTTTGCACAGAGCGTGTTGTAAGGCAGTTATTGTTGAAACTAAATCAACCATTCATAACAACTCACTACAAAAAAAAAGACTCTCTAAAAACTAGATAATATAATAGTAAATTTAAGGAAAAGGATACTTAAAACAAGTGAAATATCTGCCCACACACCAAGATAATTTCACTCGACAAGGTTTCTCAAATTCAGAGTGTTAAATGTAGAAATAAACAAGATGTAACACTTAGAAATCTAAATTTGTTTTCTTTTTCTTGGTAAGAACCATATAATTTGCACTGTTAAAGGCTGGTTATTTTTATAACATACTCACACAAATGCCAGGCACTACAAACCCCGCCCCTCACAAGTATTGTAGCTTATTTTGGCATCAATCCAGCTGATGTCATCATGTCTATGTGTGTGCTGATGTCAGTATATCACCTGCCTCTATACTGTATGTGGCAAATCTGAACTAAACTGAATGAAAAATGTTGTTTTTATAGACATTTGAAATTTCACCCATTGTATGTTAATGGGAGGGAATTATTATTATTATTATTATTATTTTTATATTAATGTATATTATATTTAAGTTTGACCTACTTTTCTCAAAATGTAATGACATCTATTCTGGGTCATCTGCACTCTCTCTATCAAACCCAATTTGGTATGAACTCAACCAATAGTTTTGTTGCTACAGACGTTTGAAATTCCACCCATTACAAGTAAATGGAGAAAAAAAAAAAAAAAAAAAAATTCAAAATTCATTAAAAAAATTAAACTATATGTGGCAAGTCTTAAGTAAACTGAATGAAAATTGTTGTTTTTATAGACATTTGACATTTCACCCATTATATGTTAATGGCAGGGAATTATGTATTTATTTATAAACGAATTTGAACTTTGAACCTACTCCTCCCAAAATGTATTCACATATATTCTGGGTAACCAGCAATCTATATTTGGTATGAACTCAACCAATAGTTTTGATGCTAGAGTGTTAAACAAACCAAACAATATACAAAAACATTTTTGACACACACTCACGCTTCAAGAGCGGCTTAAGTCTACAATGCCGCAGTTAAACTCGTACAGCCTCTCAAGCCCACTTCGGCCAGAGTTCTGTCTATGTTGTCATGGTAACACTACACTACAGTTGCGGCAACAAACACGTTATACATCCACATAACCAGAAAAACATCAGCTAAAATCTGAGCAAAATCCACCTTTTGGAAAACGGAACACAATCCTAACAAGTCCTGAAAACCAGCTAACATTCTGAGAGCCGCGTATGTCATCAATAATTTCAATAAACATCCAAACTGGGAGACATGGTAAAGCTAACACTGAGCAGATCCAACTGCATGAGTGTTATTTATCTACCGCTAAAGCTCTGTGAGCTGAAGCAAGGCAAAAATAAAGGTCACATTATCAGAAGAATCAGAGTCTGGTTTATTCACCAAGTGTGTGAACACATACAAGGAACGTACAATTTCAACATGAAGCTAAAACAACATGAACCCAATCACACTTGAATATATCCAGGCAACTGGATAGCTTAATTTGGTGCGGAAGGTTGCCAGTTCAAATCCCAGGTGGGCCCTTTACGCTACACATGCCTAAATACCTTCTAAGTTGCTTTGGATAAAAGCATCAGCCATAATGTAATGAATATAGACCTATTATAGACACACATTCGACCAGAGACAAGGACGACGATGATGTTGAAGTGTACATTGTAATGATCATAATATTGTAAGTTCACATTATTACACTGTAATTATGACTTTTGTCTTATCTTTGTTGTTTTCTGATCATAACGTGGTTTTATATGAAAAAAGGTTCTGTTGTTGTCGTTGTGACACTGAAATGATTCTGACCGGAAACAAATGACCCAGACATTAATAGGTTAAATATTGCATGTCTCAGCTCATTAACTAGTGCTTTAAGAAGTATGATCTAATCCCAGCCTTAAGCCTTTTCTAGGGCTACGCATGTGTCATATGAATTACATGTTCTGTAAAATGCGCGTCAGTTTGATCCACTGCAGTGACATTCAGCCCTCAATATTTATCCCTTCTTCAAAATGCAATTGTGAACCAACGGGAGAACGTTATAGGTACAACAGAGGTAAACTAATCACATTTTGTTTTGGTTCTCTCGCTCTGCTTGCAGACACACAATATCATTAACTGAATTTTTTTTTGGCTGCTGTGTCTCTTCAATTCATTTGCTCACATCGCAGCACAGTAGGAAATACTCTGGTGTTTTGACTTAGCTCAGATGAAGTTTTTTTGACAGACGCAGGGTCCCAGAGCAAACAAACAAAGAACTGGAAATAGATTAGAATTTATGCGGTCAATGTAGCCCACGGGTGTCAAACTAATTCTAGTTCAGGGGTCGTGCACATGAATTTGATCTCACTCCAGTGAAATAATAATAGCATTTTAACCTATGAATAAAAACTCCAACAATTTCTCTTTGTTTTACCACAAAAAAGTAAAAGTACAGTCTTACCAATATTACACATGTGCATTCCAACTTATAGAGTGGATCTGCAAAACATTTACCAACAGGCAGAATGTTGTTCAAATTCCACATATTTTTAGGTTGTTTATGGTTCACATTTTTATGAAATATACTTTGTAAATGGTCCCTAAAAACACGACATGGGGGCAAAAAATTCAAACCAGATTAAGCAGGTTTGGAAGCACTTTGGGTCTATTTAAAAATTTACCAGGATAAAAGGGAAACTTTTAAAGATAAAATACATATTTCTATTATTTTATATAAGAATCCGCACGTAACATGATAAAAAGGACACAAATTACCCACTACTATTCCTTCAAATATCTTTTTATTCTCTCTCTCTTTCTCTCAGGTACATTTTGGGAATTGACCCACTTATGCAACGCAGAGTGTTTCCCAAAAATGACCACTGCAATTTATTTGTGTTTAAATGTGCAGGTTCTGCATGTAATGTGAGCGGACACGATGTGTTACACACGAAACCTAGAATGAGACTGCCAATTCACAAAAAACCTGCATGTCTGGATTGGAAAAACCACTAGAATTGACAAATTTATCAGCATCTTTATTTATAACGCTATATAAGACCATGTACAGCCATGTTTTGCAGATCAAATGCACTGACACCTATAGGTAGCTTTTCTTGTCCCAATTTGGTTATATTTTTGACCCCAATATTTGACTAAAAATTCATAAATTGTAGGATGGCTTAGAGCAAGAGTATAATATTTTTGCATTTATCTAAGGTCATCAGAAGGTACATCCTGGATGGAAATATGTCTACATTTCTTTTTATTATTATTATTATTATTATTATTATTATTGGGTCTAAAAAACGGGCAAAGTGACAGGTACCAAAATGAACCCAGTTTAATAGAAGTGCCCAAATGTGAACATTTTCATCATGTAATTTTACTTTTTTCACACTAAAACAAAGAAATATCAGGAGTTGTCATTATTTATTGGTATTGTTTTTCCACCTGAGATCATATTGATCTGTATGTGGAACCTGAGCTGAAATTATTTCAACACCCTTAACTGTTCATATATTCAGTGTAGTTTCACAAATTCATCCTATGCACCAAAATAGACCCTTTGTTCGGCCGGTTTTGGCCCCCAAGCCGCATGTTTGACACGCCTGATGTAACTTATCCACAACTGAATAAGCCGGCGTTCTCCTGTAAACAAACCCACTCATTAACAACTACAACTTAGCCTTTGTTAAAAACGACAGATGTGGACACCTTGGTGTGTGTGTATTCATACGGCGGTGATGATAATGACCAACTTGACCTTCGCTAGGTCCGAACGATTCCCACAAGTACGCTGTTTTTTTTCCATTTTGTTATTAATTTTTAATTTTCAATGTTCTGTTTCATTAACTCTTTTTTATAATGAAAATGCTGTGAAGTCCTCGGAGCCGTGCATGTTGGAGTAGCCCCCAGCTGTGATTATGGACTCTTCGCTTAAACCCCTTGCTTCATATGGGTGTGTGGGCGTACGGTAGTGATTTAGTGACAGAGGAAGTTGTTCAGTGGATAAACAGCTTTATAGTCTCTTTGCATACTGCATTTTCAGTTTTATTTATTTTTTTATCAAATCAGTTGTAAAATATGACCATAACTAAATGTGACCTTATAGTAGTTGTGTTTGTTGAAAATATATGACTATATGGTAGCAGCTGTTGCTTGTCTTGCGGTTGATGTTAAATAAAGGTCATGTCCTAATATCTATAGTGACACTCTGCAGACAGGCTTCCCTGTGGAGTATCTCCTTTCAGCAGCCTGGAGGACAAAAACAGGTTGTCAAGGAGATTCAGCTCACCTGGTCCGACTACTTGCTGCTACTTATAGGTCAGACTAAAATGTGTGCTGTGTTTCAGCCAAGGCGCTAGTTGGCCACTTTTTATTTATTTATTTATTTAATTTATGCCTCTGGACACAAATTGATCTGATTGAATTTTGACCTCTGAAGTCGTGAGGTTCTCCGGTGCCCAAACAATTTGACAGGGGTTGGGATTGATCATTGCCACGACCAGTTCTGACCACATTAAACCAGACACCGGGTTGAACTCCCATGTATGCCATTTGTTCCTGCCCTGTGATATGACCTGTAGAAGTACTGGATGAATTAGTGCTCCTACTCGCAGGAAAAGAAGAATCTCTACCGCGCACAACAAGAAAACATACACAGTCACTGTTATGTTGAAGCTGTCATATTGTGGCGGTTGGCATCTAGAAAAGGTTAGGCACAAAAAATGCTGATTGAAGATGAGCAAAGAACATTGATTAGGGGGGAATGAAGCAGCGGTTCAAGATCAAGATCATGGTTGAGGTAAAAAGCAAAAAAAAAAAACAAAACAAAAAAAAACAGCAGCAGGTAATATTTACTTACATTTACTTAAATCCATAAAGACCCAGTGGTACTGACTGTTCCCAAATGAGTTTTTGTCTCTATTTAACCTTTTCTTAGTGATTTATGATAATACCATCCTCTGCATTTGGTATTTTTCACTGTAAATTATGTATTTCCTGATTTTCCTGTAATTAGATGTTCTGGAAAACTCATAGTAAATTCAAACGTTATTATATCAAAGCTGAGAAAATGGAAGAAAAAGTGACTTTTTCCATACATATATCATTAATTGAAGTGTTTGCATCCACATTCATTAATCGAATTCTGTGGATTTTACTGGTGAATCAATGCTGTAGAACACAGGTGTCAAACATGTGGCCTGGGGGCCAAATCTGGCCCGCCAAAGGGTCCGATCCAGCCCCTGGGATGAATTTGTGAAAAAATTAAATTAAAGAAATGAACAATAAATGGTGTCCACATATGGACAGGTGGGTCAGACCAGTAAAATATGATCATAAAATCCAATAAATAACAACAACTGCAAATTTCCTCTTAGTTTTGATGGAAAAAAGTAATAATTACATGAAAATGTTTACATTAACAAACTATACTTTTACAAAAAAATGTGAATAACTTGAAATATGTCAAAAATAGTCCTTTATATAGACCCTGATCTGTACGTTAATGAACACGTGTAAATGATAAACTGAGGCAGAATATTTTTAAAATTGTATTTATTTTTCTGAACACTTCAAGTTGTTCCTTTTTATTCCGATTTTTAGTGAAACTTTGTAGATGTGAACATAATTCTCATAATTTCAGCCCCCTTAGATCATATTGGGCTGAATGTGGCCCCTGAACTAAAATGAGTTTGACACCCCTGCTGTAGAAGATGACAGTGTTTCCACGGTAACTACAGAGCCTCTGAACGTCCAAATGGATCATATCTGATGACCATGAAAATATGAAAAACTGTATTTTACACCAATTATTTACTGGTATTGATAGGATTATTGGAACAGGTAATAAACAGTTTAGATCAGATGCTTTTGGTTACCAGTGGATGTTTGGGTCTTTATGGGTTAAACCAAATGATTTTCTGTACTGATGCTATAAATTGTCAGGGAACTGAAGTGGTGACAAAGGAAATAACACAAGAGATCAATCCACTGTACAGGTAATATGTATCCAAAACCCTGTTTAGCTTATTCAACTGAGCAGCAGAGCCATTGTTAACCAAAACATAGATGAAAACACATCGCAGAGCCTTGCTAATGCACTGAGCAAAACCTTTTTTTTCCTTCTGAAATGGAAAGCAACAATAGTTTTTAACATAACAGCCCTTAAGCCTAATAATGGCCATTTTGTACAATTTCTGGAAATTGCAGAGGCGTAGCTATGTGACCCCAAAAGTTCATAAGCATGCATTATGGCCTCTGTCATAGGGGACTCCTCTTCAGGCTATAAAAAGTGTATGCAAAGCCCTGATTATGATTACCACATGAAAACTTATTCTGTTCATAACACTGAATGAAAAAAACATATAATGAATATAATGTGAAAGGTGAAATAAGTATATTAAAGAAGTTCCCGGGTGTATATAAGCAGAAAATTGACTGGTTGTTGGTTTTTTTTTTGTTTTTTTTTTTGTATTATGTTATTTAGTTGTGTGTGCAGATGCAGGTGATATGCACATGGTGAGTATTTCTATCATTTAGTAGGATTACTGCAACACTCTCTCTGAGTTTTGTGACTGTGTGAGAACAAATGCATAGTAAACAAATGGGGTTATGCGATCTGGTGTCGGGCTCCATGACATCGTTGTGTTAAACCCCTTGTTGTTTTTTCTTGGCATACTTCAAATTTGAAAATACAAACAGATATTACAAATAAACAGACACTAGATCTATTACATACTTTTATATTTTTAAAAATGTTACCTTTTCATATGGTAAACCTCACATTTGCACATATCTACTGCATGCCATTTTATTTTTTGTAAATATATATGTATTGTGTTGTTATTTAGATTTAAGTACTCTCACTAGAGACCACCTGCAGTTTCATTGCACAATTGATTTAATGACAATAATGCCCATTCTATTCTATTCTATTCTATTAAAAAAAGTAAACAAAAAACAAACTGCTGAAAATGAGGACTACTGTATTTCGTCCACGGTTCCACGGCAGATATGAGTTGGTAACGTACCAGCATACAACGCTGTCAAATCATCTTTTTGGATTTGTTCCCTCCCTCCCAGCAGGTTAACCGTCCCCAGACAATGAGCCTCAGCTCTGCTTCAGGGTCTACAGAGTAGGGACACCAGACAGACAGACAGGCCTTGTATTCAGGCAGAGCCGATAGGCCTGGCAAGTGTGTCCTGTTTGGCATTTAAAACACCTCCGCTCACTCCTATGTCGTGGGAGAAGTGACGGACCTGACAGGCTTAGTCCCTCAGGAGCCACTGGGCCTCTTTCCAATCTCCCTGGGTCAGTGCGGGGGTGAGACGCCAGTGAGGAGCTCCTGGCTAGAAACACTAATTATCATGGCTGCCTTGCATTTAGTAGTACTGTGCTGGGCACGAGGTAGCGTGCACCTCCTGGTCACGCTGTCAGATACCTCACAGGACTGGCTCTAATTGTGAAGATTGTAAAGCTATGGGTGTTTAGGTTCAGGCTGCCAAAGGCAAGTCTCTGCATCGCTGACTTATGTAAATAAATGAGTAAACAAACAAGTGCTTAATGCCCCTCCCCTATTTCGCTGGTGTTGTTGATATTGTTTGTGCGACTTGTCACTAATGGCCCTGTTTTAATTTGTGTGAATTTTTTTTGATTGGTGAATCAGGGAGCAGTCATGTCACAGATCCTGCACACACTACCATAGAAGTGCACTGCTCTCACCAACACACACAGTAATGCCTCTGCCCAAACTCATGATAATTTAATAAATGCCTGAAGGCAGAGTTTGAGGCAGTGGACAAATATAAATATTAATTAACACACTAGGGACTCAAGTAATGTGTGAAAACTTCTCTGCCTATTGGCTGCTGCCATATTAAAAGGAAACTCTGGTCAGATTTTTAATGTGCTTTAGAATATGCATTAGAACTTCAAACATTAACTTCTAAAGTTAACATCTTCGCACTGATATCGAGGCTTTAAGTTGGAAAATAATTTTACTTGCAGCTAGTACGACACATTTTTTCTTTAGATATCCTGTATTTTCCATGTGCTACATACACTGAGTCACTGCAACTTTATGAAAAAAATAAAATAAAAGAAAGACACACCACATTAAATTTGATATATCTGAACAGGGATAGTTGACAAAACCCACATGTTGTAATTAAAGCATCTGATCAATGTGAAACAACTGCCACTGTCATTGCGTGAACACATTGTGTGAGTTAATTCCCAGATCTGTTATCATTCCTTCTGCCGCACAACACATGATTTCCTTCAGTGAAGATTCCCATTCTTGGGATACTGAGCATCAATAATGTGCCCCCATGACAGGTTTGAGGACCCTTTGGCGCTCTGTACTCCCACACTGTCTGACTTCATAGTAAAACTGAAATAGTGGGCAGTGTGTGACAGGTAGCGGTGGAAGAGGTGGGCCGAGACTTGACATTGCCCATTTTCTTTCTACCTCAACTGTAGACTGTGCCACCTCAACAAACGTCACCCCCTCAGTCATACTAGATGCACTAATACTGCACGGTATTTCATGTTTAGTATTAACCTAAACAGTATAGGTTCAGTGCTGAGCAGATCAGGACGGATAAACAGAAATAGGGAAATAACCTTCAGGAGTAGCCTGGGAACAGAGATCTGTGCTTTATGAATGTTTCTGACTGTGTAACTTACATTATGTTACTGTCTAACACACACACACACACACACACACACGGTTTTGCATTGGTTAGATTTTATATATAAACCTCTCCCTGGGCTACTTCCTTCTTATCTGAGGACAGACATGTGTAAAACCCAAAATCAATATAGTCTGTACTCTCCAAATATTCTCCAAATGTTGGTCCCCAGAGTCAGAATACAGTAAGAAAGGAAAGGGAAAAATAAAATCCACTAGCCCTTCTTTCTGGAATAATTTACAGAAGGAGCAGATGTTGTCAGAGTTGGTTAATATGAGAAGAATTTAACTGAACATTTAAAAGTGAAACTGATAATTCTATTAAGTCATTACTCATGTGTGAATGTTGAAATGACTCGTTTGTCTCAGTAATTTTATTTATTTATTTATTTTTTGTTTTAACAACATTAACACAGTTTCCTTGATAATTCCTTGATAAGAGGATTGTAATGTCTTACCGTTAAATTAACTGTATAATGAACAAAAAACAGTGATTGAAACATCACCTTTTGGAATCCAGCTGTCATACTCATGTAGATACACCACACACACACACACACACTTCATACTCATACAGTATGAAGTAACAACAAACCGTAAGCCGCAGCTTAACCTCTCTGGAGGATCACGTTTAGATTCCATATTACAACATCATGTAGTCTTGTCAGTGGAAAGGCTAAGACGAACATTACAGGAAAGTCCCAGGTGATTGAGCCAGCGCTGAACAGGTGTAGAAGCGTATATGTTCAGCTTAGCTCTTCCATGTGAGAATTAGAAAGTCAGACACACACAAGAAGCTCTCTGATCTCTGGTAAGGAGAAGGCTGAAGTGCCAGGTAGAGAGAAGACAGATGGGTATGAGTTTTTCTGCCAGCTGTCTATACTGCCTTGCTCTGTACCTTCACAGTTTGGCACAAGAGCTAAGGGCTCATGTTTTTTAAGTAACGTCTCTTTCAATGAAAGTTATGGCTACAGGTTGGCTCTGGACACCCCGGGTGTAAATCGTCCGGTCAGCACTTCGACATGGGTAAATCCACTGTAAAGTACAATAATGATGTGTGTGTGTGTGTGTGTGTGTGTTTACAACTGCATCTCAATAAACCCAAAATATTATGAGGGGGAATACATTTTAAGAAGTGAAGGCCAGTTTTACAGCACACGCAAGAGTTCTCTGAGAGTAAAGGACAAAATCATGAAGATCAATCAGTCTGGGTAAAAATCTGAAAGAATTCACCAATAAATCAATTTTACAAACTCCACATAAAGACATGGCACGGCATAAATATTATAGTTTTTGAAAGGTTGAACGTATTACCAATAAAAAATGTTCAACGTTATATGCAAATGTGTGACAAACACATTTCAAACTGCATTTTTTTTTTACTGCCTTGTTTGTCAAAGCAGCTGCCACGAGTGCATTGAACAGGTGGCACAACTTATTTAGAGATGCTGTTAGAATAAGGAATAATAAATTAACTATCCCAAGACTTTCCTCACTTCACAAACTGAAGAAATTACGTTAAATTATAATTTAAAGCTGAGTAGGGCAGCTCTATTGTAACCTACACAGATGGTGAACATTTTAGTAAGCACCGAGTGGTAAAACTCAACCACATATTTATACTTTTTACCCATATTCATTTCATTCAAACAGGTTTTCTTAGAATATATAGTATGTATTTTAATCATGTTTTGATTCTTAAATCTGTGCTAGTGTTTCCTGGAATTTCCAAGGGAAATGCTGAGTTTTGGGGAGTTAAAAGTTTGAGTTCAGCCCCTTGAGGATTGTGCTCCATAAATCGTGGTGTAACTCTATTAAACACTTTATCTGGGTAATACTGTCTACCATGCAAAATTGCAGCTTGTAATGGAGGGTAGATTAAATGGAATCACTCTCACCTAGTGGCAAATTCCACACCAGTAAGCAACAAATGGCTTGCCAAGCTCTGGGTGACATTTCTAGGGATTAGCTGGAGATGTTAGAGAGGGTTGAGGCAGGACCCAGTAGGAGGGACAGTGGCTGAGTGTCATAACATTCACTCACACCAAATAATATTTATTATTTTTATGGGAGACACGTAGTAAGTGCCAAACAGTAAGTAAAAGAAAAACCTATCTATTGGGGAGCTCTGGTTTCTTCCTGTTCTACTGCTTTCTTCAATGCATCCTCAGAATCACATCCCATAATGTGTAATAATCATTTAAATGTGAATTACATGCATTAAGTGTAACAATGCAATAATCTTTTGTCCTGCAATAACAATGCAATATTTATCAAAAAATAAATACACTATTTTTATATAGACCTGTTTGTCGGTATACATACTGTTCCTTTTTAGGAAATGTATATTATTAATAGATATACATACTATTAATACACATTATATATCTATACATACATACATACTGTTTTTATAGTAAATACATACTGATATACATGCTGTTTTACATATATACTATTTTTTATGGGAAATACATATTGTTAATAGATATACACACTGTTTTAATAGGAAATACATACTGTTTTGCATATATACTATTTTTATGGGAAATACATATTGTTAATAATGTTAATAGATATATGTACACACTGTTTTTTTTTATGGAAATACATACTGTTAATACTATATACGTATACATGCTGTATTTTTTTTCTTTTCTATTTTTTCTTTTCTATTCTACTAGATGTATTTTTATGTTACTTTGTTAAATTGTAAATTTGGATTATATTTTCTTTTAATTTTTGTAATTTTATATTTTGTCTATTCTTATTTCTGTAGCACTGGTGCTTCTTAATGTTGTTTCACTGACTGGAGTGGCACTGCTAATTTCATTAACAATGAAAAAAAGTCTATTCTATTCTATTCTATTCTATAGCATACTAGATTAAAATGTTGTTACTGTGTGTAGGTAAATCTAAATACCTGCGTCGTGTATACATAAATGATTGTCAAAACTGAGATAATTAAGATAAACCTGAAGCAAACAATCAGAAAAAAGACATAATATACACATAGAGCTTGTTTTTCTGTTTGATATCTTTTTTTTTTCACTATTTAAAAGTGCATGAAATGACTTTGTATTTGTTTGGTTTATCTTTCTGCTCTAATTTGTCCTCCTGTCATCAGGATGCAACTCACACTTGATTGGACTCAAATTCATCTACTGTATCTCATTTTAACATCTTACCATCAGTTCATCTTTGTGTGTGTGTGTGTGTGTGTATGTGTGTGTGTGTGTGTGTGAGTGAGAAAGAGGGAGGAAAGAGAGGAAGAAAAATAAAAATGATGATACCCCACAAGTCAGGATAGAGCACAAAATCAAGTAGGAAAAAAACTCAACAGCTGCTGATGGAGACATGGTCTGAGTGGTGATGCATGGAGAGCACCGAGAGGTTATACCAAGCAGAGGGAGGGGGCAGATAAGTGAGAAAAAGGTGACAGGAGAAAATGAAAGGAAGCAATGGATGAACGAAAAACAGGCCCGGTATGCAGGATGTGGCAGCTCATCTCTAGTCCCAGTGTGAAGCGCTGGCATCACCACCATGACATCAACTGGGTCAGAGTGACGTTAATCAACTATCTGTCAGGAAGTGAGTGATAGGCAACATCCACTGCTCTGATACACACCTCTAATGTGAAAGACTTCTGATTTTATTTTTCTACCAGCTTTGATCCAGGCTAACAGTTAAAGAGCTCCTTCCACTAAAAACCACTTTGAGTAGCTGTTTTTACAATGTGGTGGGTCACAACAAGCAGTATATGTACGCAGCAC
>JAPSES010000001.1:11765666-11776267 GCA_029822895.1 Maxillicosta whitleyi
AATGCACCAATCATGTAATAATTACAAAAACTCAGATTAAAGATGAGGGTTATTAAATCAAACACACACACACACAAAAAAAAAAATGAATAAAGTGACATTTTTGGTAAAAAAAAAAAAAAAAAATCTAAAAAATATTAACTGAACATAAACCCAGTGACTCCATCCAATTGCATGTGTTTTACTGGTGAATCATAGAAGAATCATGATGTTTCCACATTCACCTCAAAGCATCTAAATGGGTCATATCTGATGACCATGAAAAGATGATAAACTGTATTTTACACCAATTATTTACATGTATTAATAGAACTAGAGAATCAACAGGTATTAAACATTTTATATCAGTAGATTATTTTACTCACTGGTGGATATTTGAGTCATAATATGGACAAAAGGCCACTTTTGTTTTGTTTTTTTAGATGTGCAGCAACTTTCGCAAATGTTTTCCATCCAGGGATGATGATTTTTACTACCTGCTCTTTCCCGCTACAGTATAAAATATATTCCATAGCAAAACTGTCAAAGCTCTCTAATTCAGAAGCTATCTTTCTACTCGAACTCAGATCATAAAATTCCCAGGCCTGTAAGTTTCGCCTGTTGCAGTGTCTTCTAAAACAAACGAGTATTAAATATTTTTTTATTGGGTCCATATATGCTAAGACAGTAAATTCCCACTTATTGGTGATAAACAAGACTAAAAATGTCACCGAATTTTAAAAGTGATTAAAAATTTACTAGAGTCCTCTTTTCTAAGTCATTTTTACTGACTCAATATTTTTAATTTAATAGTCTTAACCAATTGAATTGAAATGATTGAATGTAACATTAATGCACAGATCAAAACCATGTACTGAACTAAACTGTTTAATACCTATTAATCCACTAATCATATTGATACATGTAAATAATAGGTATAAAATACAGTTTGTCGTCTTTTCATGGTCATCAGACATGACCCATTTGGACGTTCAGAGGTTCTGTAGTTACCATGGAAGCACAATCATCTTCTACAACATTTATTTTTCCATAAAACTCATGGAGTTGATGAATGACAGTGGATGGAAATGCTTGGTTTATGTTCAGTTGATGATATATTTTACTGAAAATGTCATTTTTTTTCTGCAGTTTTCTGTTTTTGATATAATAACCCTCAATTTAAATCTGAGCGTTTATGAACATCTTCATGGTCAATAAATTAAATGCAGGAAAATACCTGATTAGTACTGATAAAATGCAATTTTTTGATAAATAACTTCAGAAAGGTTAGAGAGGAAAATTTCATTCGGGAACTGACACACAAGGAGCACTGTTTTTTTTTATGGGTTAATGTACATTATTATTATTTCCATTTTTTAAGTGGTTAATATCTATCCTTGCAGCATAGATATTTACCAAAAAAATAAAGAAATGCATAAATAAATAGCCAACTCAGCCAACACAGTGGCAGGAAACCCACAATATACCTGCCGACGTTATATTATAGTAACCTTAACTTTTCTCTATATGTTTTCTTTTCACATCTATTTAGTTCAAACCATTATTATGTGAGCTTTAAGCACCTTTTGCATGTTTTCTTTCCACAGCCCACAGATACTGTATGTTGTGTAACCATAACCTTGAATCTAGAGCTGTTGCATTATTTGTGTGTTGTTTTTTGTACCATCTAATAGCCAAGCATCCTGTCCACTATCCTGCCTCTTCTTCAACTCATGCGGCGATAATGAGATAATCTTTGCCTCCCACCCCATTCCCAATCTGTGAATGTAAATTGAAATCAGCAGGTATAATAAACACATGAATAAAATTGATAAATTTTTTGCCAAAATTTTTTGGGCAGGAAGGTGAGGTTACTGGGATTATGTTCAAATGCAACTTTTAATCACTGAAAGGTAGGTGTGATATATATTTTGGCATAAATTCCACTGATTTGTGTGCATTGACGCTCAAATGAACACATCAAAGGATTAGAGAACTGGGGTTGACGTTCTGTCACCATGCACGAGTAGGTTTCAGATCCCCAAATATTTGGATTTTAAGCAGATCTTCTGCAAAAAACATATACAGATCATGTAAAGACAATAACAATGCACGCAGTAGAATTGTGTATTTGTTTGTGAGCCTGTGTGTATTTACCAGCAGTCACTGACCTCTGCCTGTATTTTCTTATATTCCTCTTGTAGTGCTGGGGACATTTCTAGGTGTAGACCTTTTGGCAGTGAGTGCTACACAGGGGTGTGCAGGTAGTGACTCCAGTTACATCTCCGTCTCCTCTCTGCAGGTTTGTGTGTCCATGTGAGCGAGAGCAGAGCTACACACATACACAAAGAGCTGCACAAACCTCTTGGACACAGCAGACAGTGTGAATCATGTGCTTCAAGTGCATCGACTCAAAACCTCTCTGCAAAGTTGTGCAAACCTGCGGTCCTATTTATATGTGATTTAGAGCATAACTGCTGTGAAACAATCTGATTCACTCACTAACTCGGCTCCCTCTCTGCATCCCCCTCATTTGTTGGGCGGGAAGGAAGAAGTTTACCAACAGCACTGACAAGTACTATAGAGTAAGGAAGGTATAATTTCAGTTAAGTTTAGGTTAAAAAGGTTAACACTTCATTATCCATGCAGGGAAATTCAGCCTCATTTCACTCATCATAATACACACAGCACTTAGCATTAGCAATTACCACATTATGCTGCCCCCGAAGGTACTCAGGGACTTCAGATCTACATCAGTCCTGTGGTCAAGGACATTGACATTAACCCTAATCTGTATATACTTGTTTATGATGGTGAGGGAAAGCTGGAGGGAACCCATGTGACATGGAGAAAACCTAGCGATCGAATACAGATCGTTCTGGTCTGTGGTGGAAATGCTAACCCATGCACCATTCTACCACCGTAACTACTATGCATCGCCTTTAAAGGAGTGATATTTAGCTTTTTTAAACGGAATTGTGCTTTTTCAAACACTTGCCTGTGGTCTACATGAACTGTAAATTCTATGTTTGGGTCTGAATTAGTCATTAATTCAACTCCACAGGTTCATCTTCAACACTATTTCTGAGTAATGACACCAGAAAGGTGGTTTGGAGCGCTGGCCCTTTAAATGCACATGACCCCACCCCCTCCTGGTTTGTGCTGCTCTGTTCTGTTCAGCCAACAACTGAACATTTTAGGTAATTGGCTCAAAGTTTGGACATATTTTCATTATGAACTATGACTGCTGCTGCTGATAAACAATTATATCATACTCTGAGAAATGTTGGTTGAAGTCTTGACCTTAAATGTGCAAATGTCGTGACATTAACTAGTTATAGACGTAACAAATTTTTACAAAGGTTGTAGTAATCTTGCCAAAATGAATATAAAGATAGTTTTGCAGCCGCTGGAGGGTTCAAATTCAAACTGTATGAACTATTAAGGTCCAAATACACAAATAAATGAACCAAAGGCTCATAAAAGTGGGTTTAGATAAATATGAGCAGTTTAAACATTTCTAAAATAGGACTTTTGACATAAACACCATAAAGAAATGTAGAGTATAACATGTTTCTGCATATCCATTATTATAATAGTGTCAAATAAATCTAAAAGTCTGTGGAGCCTAATTATCATTGCAATATACTTACAAAAACTAATTAAATAATGCTATTTGCATATATATATATCAGGCTAACCACTTCCCCTCTAAGACATTCAAGTCTCAGAGCACAAAGTGGGCGGAGTCTTATGAGGGTACAGTAATTAACCACTTTACTTATAGCACAAATAAATCCCAATTCTGTGTCCTCAGATCGTTCTCCGCCCTATTGTGACTAATCATCAGCATAGAAGAAACTCTTCATCAGCCCAACCGTCTGCTCACCCTGGCTGTTGGCACCGACTGCCACGATAATGACTGAGGCTACTCCGAGACGATGTTTACTAGCTGACAGCAGCACCCTGCTCCGTCTGTATGCTCCAGCAAGCATTTCCATTTAGCTCACTTCTGAAGCTCCTGCCTAATTTCTCTTTGGAGACAGAAATCCTTTAAACCCCATTGTATCCTGGGGCAACATATTTACTGAGGGCTGGCTTTCCAATACCTGAGAGAGATTAACACTGCTCCCTGATTTATGAATCCATGCCACCCACCCACAGGCTTGGTCAGGGGCCCTAGCTCCCCTACCCTGTGACTTCCTCTTCACACAATGGGATTTAGGTATCAGAGGGAACACACAAATACACACTTCCCAACATACAGCAGAAGTAGGTTTTGGGAGACTTTAAACTGTGAATATGCATAGATCATCCTTCTGAATTCCCCTTAAGAAAAGGGAACACTGTATTTGCACGGGTAAATCAGTCTGTCTTATAGCCCTGTTGGGTTGAGTCCGTAATATAAAACTTCTCTAAGACAACATAAAACTTGACAATGTTCGCTGTAAGAAACCGCATGTTGATTTACTTTAGTTAATATATAGATATGGGAAATGTAAATAGGTACACTGGAGCCTCAGTCGAAGGATCTGTGACATCCATCTACTGTTTTTGGCATCTCACCATCTCACTGGCATCTCTGGCTGTCTGTGACTGAGGTGGTCGGATGGCTGCCAGACTGAGTGACAGCCTGGTATTTGTTTATCCTGAATAGTCAATTGCCGGGCATCTGTACTACAGAAACAACAAAGCTGCTGGCACAGAGTTCAGTGTTTCAGTGGATGTGTCTGTTACTCTTATTTATTTGTGAGAATGCTTTTAAACTGTCCTAATTTCTTTTATAAAGCACACACAAAAGGCATCATGTCATCCGTTTCTGGGGATAAATGTGCCACAATAAAATCAGACAGATATAGAATTGGTAATATCTTTCTTAATGCACTTTATATCAGTGTAGATTTAACAGTGTCTGTCAGAGCGGTTTTCGCAGTAAATCAACCTGCTCCTGTCAACGGCAAGAGATGGAACCGAGATAGAAGGCAGTAGACATTTTTAGTCTGGATTTTAATTGCATGTAATGGCTTTTTTTTTTTTCCTACTTTCGTGATTGTATCAAACATATTATGTGAATGAGATTGTTCTTAAAGGAGGCATGTAGATGTGCGAGTTTAATTAGCTTCTAAACAAAGAGGTTTTTATTGTTTGTTTGATTTTGTCAGTTTTGCTGTTCTGCTTTTCCTGTCCGCACAAATTTAGATTTTAAGCATGTACTTTTTGTTGAAGTATATGCAATATAAGCACCCCAAAGCACTTGACATTACATGACATTAAGCACACAAATACTGCAAGAATGGATAGGGAGACAAGACGTCAAAAACACCCTAAGTTTTACTAGTTTAGCTTGAGTTTATGCATTTATTTTAGCGGGATTAAGTCATGTGAATGTCCAGTACTCTGTGAAAAGATGCTTTATACAGCAGCTTATCTGGGTTCCTGGTTTACATGAAGACCACGCCCTTCGACAACCGTCTCTGATGTACTTAGCTACAGTACATAGAGCCAAAGCCCCGCCCCTTCCGCTGTGCCCCATGGGACCTAACTATATGACAAATCTATAATGTTTGACAGTCTAAAAAAAAATAGCTTTTTTACGAGGCAAGAAAGTCACAGTTTTTGTCAAAGAAACATCTGGGTTAGTGTTAAAGCTCAGTGGACTGCATCTCTACTAATAGTAACACTACTACTACTACTACTACTACTACTATTAGTACTATTACTACTACTACTAACACTACTACTACTACTACTTGTACTGCTATTACTACTGCTATTCCAACTATTACTACTACAACTTCTGTTACTACTACTAATACTGCCATTACAACTAATACCACTACTATTACTACTATTACTACAACTACTACTACTAGCACTACTACTATTAGTACTATTACTACAACTACTATTACTGCTATTACTACTAATACCACTACTATTACTACTACTACTACTATTACTACTAGTACTGCTGTTACTACTGCTACTACAACTATTGCAACTACAACTTCTGTTACTACTAATACTACTAGTGCTATTACTACTATTACTACTACTACTAGTACTAATACTACTATTACTACCACTGCTATTTCTACCACTACTACTACTATTACTATTACTACCAGTATTACTTCTGTTAAATGGTAAATGTTCTGCACTTCTATAGTTCTTTTCTACACCTTGGTACTCTTTACAAAGCCTCACATTCACCCATTCATACACACACACACACACACACACACACACACACACACCAGTAGGCGTCTACTCTGCTACTGTACCATGCCCTATACCACCCTATACTGGGAGATATTTAGGTCTTGCTCAAGGACACTTCGACATGTGAACAGTGGGAGCCAGGATTTGAACCGCCAACCTTCTGTCAACCAACTGAGTCACAGCCGCCTTATCAGTTACTACTACTACTAGTACCAGTACTACTACTTATCTCACTTTGAGAGTGAGATCAAAAAGTGAAAATCATAACTGTTGATGTCGGAGCTGCAAACCTCTTCAATTTATGACAACGTCGCTTCTGTAACCTTCAAGCGCTGCATACTTTTTGTATTTATGTTGTTTTTTTTTTTTAACAGTCTGATACTTGAATAACTTTCCAACAAACTGTGACTTTCTTGACTTGAAAAATGATCTTGTAAACATTACAAGATTAAACATCATGTATGAAAATTAAATCCAATTTATTTTTGCCATAATACGTTTCTATGGAGCTCAATGGACGGGAGCAGGATGCTGTTGTGACTAGAACATCCCTTTTCTCTCTTACGTCAGTTCAAAGCCCTCTACCGCCTTCTTTTCTATTTGTTTCCTCTCCTTCCTCCTCTCATTACAGAAACCTGAAGGTCAAGGAGGTTGTTGAGATGTACCCCCAGTCTAAGCCCCCCCAGTGAAAGCCCTTCATCTTCCTTTCACACATGCAATCACATTCGTTCCTTAACCTCAACCCGTTATTCATTCATTTCTCATTACAACCTGCTATTTAATACACACTTTACATGTATTATGTCTTTGAGCGGTATCATTAAGTTCGTAATCACTGAAGTAGTGATTTCCAGCCTCCTCTGCTCTTAACCCGTCAGCAGGTGAAACTGAAGAAAATAACTTAAATATTCGCTTAATTACTTTATCATGATATAATTTATACTTTATAAGGGAATAAGCCACTGATATTGATTCTTGCCCGTTTTTTATTTTAACACAATATTTTTTTAAGTGTCTAGTGATCTAAAATGTTTAATCCTTTTTGAACACTGCAAATAACTCAGATAAACAGATTAAAAATGTAGTGGATGTGGAAATATTGTCAAGTTCTGCAATAGAGATAATAAAGCCTGTGCAGTTTTACAAGTGAAAGTGTTCCTTAGGTTCAGTTCACGATATGTTTTGCTGAAAAAGTCGCTTTTCTATGGTTTTATTTAATAACTTTTGAAAATTTACTGTGAGCTTTTATGAGCATCTGCATGGACAGAAAACTAACATTTAGGAAAATACTTAATTTCACCTGAAAAATACAAGATGATAAATCAGTAAGGAAAGATAAAATGTGTTAAAAAAAAATTCACAACAAAAATAGCTGTAGGTGTTTATGGACATGCTACAGCAGGGGTGTCAAATGTGCGGCCCCGGGGCCTAATCCAGCCCACCAAAGGGTCCAGTCTGGCCCTTGTGATGACTTTGTGAAATGGTAAAATTAAACTAATATATTAACAATCATTTTAGCTCAGTTCCATGGACAGAACAATTCAATTTCACGTGGGTCTAATCGGTAAATACAACCATAATATAAAATAAATACAACTCTGTAAACATTTACACGTATTTACAGCAAAACAAAGTATAATTTTGCAAAACATGTGAATAATGTGAGGAAATATGAACAACCTGAAATGTTTTAAGTGAAATTATAACAATATTATTATCTGTTATTGAATGTTTTGTTTATTTGTAGATCCACTGTGATAGATGTGAAAATGACAAACTGAAGCAGAATATTGTTAAAATGACAATTTTTTTTTTCAGTTTGTCCATATTATTCACATTGTTTTAAATCAAAGTTTGTAGATGTAAATATTTTCATAACATTACTTATATATTATTATCTTATTATTTGATTTCAGATCAAATTCGGCTGAATATTGAACTAAATTGAAATGAGTTTGACAGCCCTGTGCTATGGTGTTTTTTTTTGTCTTTCAGGGAACACAGTGAATGATCATTTCATCCATCTTTTGGTTTAGTTTGTTGTGTTTTTTTTTCAGGTTTTATCCTTTAAGATGCCGCTGATGGTCTCTTTAATCGTGTTGAGGGAGAGACTGCCTCCACAGTGCTGGTACCTGCATATTGACCCTTTGTTTTGTTTGTTTGTTGTGGTTGCGATATGAGCTGCTATACCATTAAAGATGGGATTTGGCTTCAATTCTCCTGGTCCCATTAAATCATGACCATCCCAGAAACTAGAACCAAGGGAATCTTGCTAATTGCTGCTTTTTGCTTCTTCTTTTTTTTTTTTTTGCTTTTTTTTCCATTAAAGCAAAACGTTACTTCCTGTAGTGAATAATTCTGCCTCTTTGATCTGTTATCTATTCACATTCCAAACCTACCTTGAATGATTTCTGCAGCTAAGACAGAACACATTCCCCTTTCTTAAGCAGTTTTTTAAACAAAGGATGTCCTAACCCTTGTTCCCTATAGGCTATTACTTGACCCAGATTGTTTGCACAAGGACCACATCATGTCCACAACCTCATTTCTGCACCACTGCAACATGTTCATGGCTGTGACACTTAAGACCTATAGCTCACCCAAACTGCTGCAGCACATATCGTGTCCACCCAAAGCCAACAGGAAGCAGAGTGAGCTGTAAAAACGTATGCGCTTTTTTTATTTTCTCTAAGAAAATGAGCATTCCTGCATTCAGGCTTAAATCCTCCATTTCCACTTTACCAGAAATAGATTGAATGCAGAGATAACAACATTTATTACATCATTCATGGGGTAGAATTACAGGAGTAGGTCTGTTAAATTTAAGCAAGTTTTTTTTTCTTTTCTTTTTAAAGCGGGGTGAGAATATATGAATATTCTATATAAACTAAAAAGATCGAAACGACCAGAATCAGTCGTCACTGTTGAAAGATGTAGAGGTTTGTGTGGATATTTCATCCAAATGTTCAGTCAATAATAACAAGCTTCTGTCATTGCTCAGCATGATTTTTGCCGTGTTACTTTCAAACGTGTGAAGGCATGAGAAGTTTGACAATCGGTGCATTCTAACATAAGAAAATAAGACTAAAACGAGAACAATTTAATGCTAACCCACAGTGTAAGTTCAAACAAAAAAAATAAAATAAAATAAATAAAAATATCAGTCCAATACGGTTCAGAGGCTTTTTTGTTTTCATCGTTTGAGGGAAACTGACAGAAATCTGATAGAGCTGATTTGTCAGTTATCTTACATAGAAACAGCCCTCCAGTGGTTCCTTCATTATTTGTGAAACTTTCACTGGATGGACAGGAATAAAATATGAAGTAGCTATCTTTACATATTGATAAAGATTGCGGGAGCCCAGTCAGATTTTTTTTGCCCGTTCATTCTTGAGTTTGTTACACACTGAGTGTGCAGTGTTGGGCTTCCAGTAAATCAATCCTCCCTGCTGTGAGTTACAACCACTCACATTTGGATTCTGTTGTGTATGAAGACTAGTTTTCTTTACATTTTCAACAAATGCAATAGTAGGAACTTTCTAACCTTATGTGAACTGAATATTTATCTTCACTGATTCAGGTATAGTGTGTGATATTTAAAGATTTACAGTAGAGAAGTGAAGCGTCAACCAAATGAAAAGCAGTGAAGTTTATATTTATTTAGTCATATCTGCCGTTTTAGCCAATCTGATCCACACGTGAACATATTAGACTGTAATCCACTTCGATGCAGGGCGTCATCTGTTATAAAACAGGACAAAGAGGAATTAATCCATTTTAAAGTTACTATAGAAACATGGTAGACTGCTCATGGTGAGATCTATGTTTAGATATAAAAAGTTCATTCTATGAAAAAAGGACGCTTTATCTGCAGGCAAAATATATACTAAAGAAAACACATTTATTTTATTTAGGTAAAGACACATTAAAGTATTTAAGTAAAAACACATTGAGATCAGGATTTCACTTTCAAGTGTGATCTGTTCACTATCAATTCATAAAGACATACGTGTCAAACAATCAATATATTTACGAAACAGATACATAAAATAATAAATATGTTAATAAATACAGTTAAAAATGGAAGAGATTCAGCATGAGCACACCATAGAA
Organism: Maxillicosta whitleyi; assembly: GCA_029822895.1. Classification (NCBI taxonomy): domain Eukaryota; kingdom Metazoa; phylum Chordata; class Actinopteri; order Perciformes; family Neosebastidae; genus Maxillicosta; species Maxillicosta whitleyi. Next base: position 11,775,981 of record JAPSES010000001.1, read on the forward strand.
GTAGCCTCTAAGTCTCTTAACAGTGTTTCAAAACTAGCAAAGGGACAATTAACCATCAAAAAACAATACTGCCTATGGCTGTTTTTCGAAAAAAAAAAAAAAAATAAATTCAATAAATTTTTGAATTCTCTTCCCTAACTGTATGCTTTTAAAAGGCCAGAAAAAGTAGAAGTTCTCTCAAAGTTTCTTGATCTGAGCCAATAACAATAATAAATATAGACCGTGTTTGTTAACAAACTCACGGGCAGCTCCCACGTGGGTATTAATAGTTCATTCTAAAAGTTTGT
>JAPSES010000001.1:11785299-11795957 GCA_029822895.1 Maxillicosta whitleyi
AGATAGATAGATAGATAGATAGATAGATAGATAGATAGATTGATTGATTGATTGATTGATTGATTGATTGATTGATTTTCTGAGGAAAGTTTAGAATGAAGTGCTGTTAAATGTAAAGTTCTTATGTAGGAATGTGGATAAATGTCACTGTTAGTCATTATACAGAGACAGATATCAGACGTGACATTTCAAATGAAGATGGTATAATGGGGGGAAGAGACCTCTCCTTTGTTTGCGTGGCAGCTAAAATATACTGATTAGGCAGAGCAGTTTCACCTAGTGTGAAGTAGACGTAAAGATCTGACATGTTTGGTGTTTCTACACTTAATTAACAATAGCTAACGGTGCCTTCTTCCCTACTGATGCCAAAGAAATTGGCCTTAGGCAAGGTAGTCATCTGGTTGTTAGTGTGGTGTCAAACTAGCAACACTGACACTTAGACGTGTTCATGTGTGTGCTTGTGTGTGGGTTTTATTTTTGTTTTTGTTTTACAGAAATAATCATGTAATTCACAACAATAAAATGGTATCACAAATCAGCTCTGATCCCACTAAGTGAGGAGCTTTCTAGGCCACATGTTCATCACATTTAGGTTAAGGAATCTGTTGTAACTGGGGAAATGCAGCAGCCACACTGAAGAAACGACTCTTGCTTGACGAAAGGAACACAGAATCCTAATTTTCAATTAATCACAATATAAGACATGTCAAATGTGATATTAGCAGCACTGTCTTCTCAAATGCATGACAAGTACAAGCAATAATTTGATTAATGTGTGTATAATAACTCTGTATGTAATTTGCTTTGATTTTGACTTGTAGGAAAGAAAAAACCAGGCTTGTTATTGATCGGGTTAACAGCTGTAATACATGCTGTCAAACACTGCTGCACCGACAGGACCTTAAAATGAAATCTTTCTGCGACCTAAGAGGTGTCATTGTGAATCGTTTGGGCTGAGTTAAATGTTTAGCTGTAAAATTATGTGATATATGCATAAAATAAGAAAATAATTTGAGGCTTCTTGATTAAAAAAACCTAAAAATAAATAAAATAAAATAAAATCACCTCAACCTGAGGTATGTCAAGTAAAACAATTTGACATTCATTTTATTGCATTAGAAGCTGAAACTAAAAAGGTCCAGTTTAAAATTCCACGCACAGTCGATGTGTGTGTTTTCTGTGGGTGTTTTTGGTGTTTGTGAATGTATTTACTTGTGGGTTTAAGCACGTTTGAAGATATTTGTATTTCTCTGTTGCTGACAGTCACTTGTAGTAATATTAGCATAAGACCAGCTTAAACTATCCCTGCTGCCAGTTTACAAGATATTATGGCTTATCGCGCCTGCTAACCCTTATTATCCGCTTGTTTTTATAATTTGCCTGACCAAACACTCTCACTTTAACAAATACAAAGCAAATAGCGGCACTCTGCTACTGGAAGGCTTATATAGCAAGCCTGCAAATTAACAAAAAACACCACTCGCCTTCGGGTCTTGCTAAAGAGGACGCAGCATTAAAATGAAAATAAAAATCTGACATAAAAGAGCAAATGCCAACAACTCAAATATTTGTATAAACTTTCTGCAAATCATGTTATTGAAAACTCAGTGTGGAGTTGCTGTGTCTGTGGAAACGGCAGCATAAAGCAGATGGTAAATTAATAGGGAAATAAAGTAGTTTGTTACCATTACTTTATGTACAGAATGGAATGTCTTTTAGAACAATCTCACTGAGCATTTAGGCACATCTCAGCACTGACAATATCTCTGATGAAAATCACAATTAGCGGGTGAAATACACAGATTAACTGTAGAGAAAAAGACTCATCCCAGTGTAGCACAGAACTGTTATAATTCTGGTTTTATGTGACGCAGAAAACAAATAGGGATAGGACTTATGACTCGGAGCAGCGGCTTTCTCTGCGCCTCGCTGTCTTCTTCCTTCTGAGTGTGACCATATGGAGCACAGTGTGCACGTCAAAAACAACTTCTGTGTTGTATTGTGTTCCAAATAACACTACAATTCTATGAGGCAGACATTTAATGAGGAGGAGACCCACACTGAGCAGGAGCGCATGCACACATCCACACTTCCACACACGGCCAAAATAATGCAACCTCCTCACCCCCACAAATAATCTTATCTAACAGCAGTCTGACACCTGCGGTGAGAGAACACTTCCCACGAGTCCGTTCTCACAATCAGACCACTGAGGGAGATCAGTCAACCAGGAAAACAAAACTCACAAAAAGATCTCTTTCTCTCCCTGCCTTGCTCTGTCTCTCTCTCTCACTCTCTCTCTCCTTCCCTTTGAGACCAAAGGTGCTGTGCCATCTGCTGGCCACCTTTGAAAATACATTTCTACCAGTAGACATCCAATAACGTGATCATCTGCATTCCACCGACGCTGCTCATCCATCTTTCCTTATACTCTTTCTAAGTCTTTCCTTTCTGTTGCAACTTTACTCTGCAAGACATAAACACACCGGGAGCTGCACAAAAGAGCAAACTGACAAGTCTTAGATGATATCAGCGCTCCTTAAGTAAAACAATATATGTCTTGTCTGAAATGTTTTATCATGTTTTTCAGTGTGTGTCACTTCCTATTCCCCACAGTTTTTTTATACACACCCCTGACAAGTTGTTATATTCCATAAAACATCAAATCAAGTGATGCATTAGCAGCTGATAGTCATTAGCTCTTGTCAACATTACATTCGGATTTCCTTTGGGCCCATCCAAAAACCGCATCAAAATCTCAGTCAGGCAGGTCTCTATTTTGATGACATAAACACAGTCAAAAACAAGCCTTTCAAACAACTTATAAAAGATGAAAGATGCCGAGATAAAAAGAGTTCCCAAACTTGCATCTGTAAGCAACACTCAAATAAAAGTGACAAATAAATCACAATCTCTCTTGTCTTTGATTCTGACTTTAATATTGACGTAGTCTGCTCCTGCTGCCTCTCCTGAGTCTAAGTCTGCTGCCTTCTGCTTTTCATCATTAAATCATAGCGCGGCAGTTCTGAGAAACATCTGCATTCTGCCACATCCACAATGAAGGCCGATCAGTCACTCCCTCGCTCGTTGGTTCACCACTAATAACACACGCAAACACAGAGATTCATAAATCTAAGTCAAATCTGACCCATTTCCCAAATTGCAAGCTTGTAAGAGTGGACATGTACGTATGTGAGCGTGTGTGTTACTGTTAGTCATTTACAGAACACTTGCTTAGCATGTGATTATCAGCACAGTCCATCATTTTGACTTTTTCTAGGCTAAATGATCTTATGCAGATTTATGGAGGCAGTATACTTGTTTATTTATTCATGCTCGAGTCATTTATTCTGTAACCCAAATAGGAGACACGTGCATATTTCTCCTGGTAAAAGAGCATAAATCTACGTTTTTGTCTATTTTGCCAGACTCGTGCTCTCACCTGTCATTGTTCTCAGATGAGTGCGCTGAAACTATTTTTCCTATGGCTGACGCCCTTCATGTCCAATTTGCTTCATCTGCCAACGCCTAACTGATTAACTCCATCTCATCCGACTTCATATTCAGCGTGAGCAGCCCTTCCCTCTCGTTTTTGTAGATATTTTTTATTTGCCTAATTACCTCCGCCAAGGACGTTATGTCGAGCTATCAACAGGATTACACAAACACTGAAACATGATCGGAGGGAAGGGTTGGGGACACTGACAAAGCCTGGGATTTCTTACATGTTAGAATGGTTAAATAAAAAAATAAACTCCGCATTAGTGTCCAATCGGTGGTTTGTTTGTGGTTTAATAATATTGAGAACAACAACAAAACTGGACCATCAGCCTTGACGGGGCTCTGCGCTCTCCGAGATAATCCATTTCTAATTAAAAACATGCAGAATCATCTCATAATGAGCAATAATTACTTTGATTTCGGAAACTGCTCATGAAACTTTTAATTTATGACAAATATTTTAAAACATAGACGGATTATTCATTTAGTATTTGGCCATTTGGCTCCAGTGTAACTACCTCATCAAAATATCATTATATTGTCATAGTATATTATCACCGTGAGGTAAATGTGTGAACAATTTAGCAGATACATTAGCATCCATTGTCTTTTTATCTGTGTGTCTGCTCCATGACTGCTTCCCATTTTCACAAAAAGAAGCATCATTTACATCATGTTACAATGGTAGACATCATCTAACACACTCTTAACTCATGGCCACATTTTGTTACATAAAATGCAAAATCCCAGCCCTGTTAACCCATAAAGACCCCCAACATCCATCACTGACCAAAAGCATCAACTGACATAAACTATTCCATACCTATCCATCCATTAATCCTATCAATTCATGCAAATAATTGGTGTAAAATAGAGTTTGTTATCTTTCCATAGTCATCAGATATGAGACATTTGGACGTTCACAGGTTCTGTAATTACTGTGGAAACACCATCATTGATTCACCAGTAAAACCCATGGAGCTGGATCAGTGACAGTGAATGGAAATGTTTGGATTATGTTCAGTTAATGATATATTTTACCGAAAAAGTCACCTTTTCTGCACTTTTCCCTGTTTTTGATATAATAACCCTCAACTTTAATCTCAGTTTTTTATGAACATCTACATCATCAGTGAATTGAATACAAGAAAATACCTGATTTATACTGATAAAACACTAAAATGCTTCTTTTTTTTTTCTTTTTAATTATTTATCTAGACAGGGACAGTACACAATATACATTAACCTTAAACAGGGAAGACGTAGTGTGCCAGATTGCAGTACTAGTGCTCATTTCCACCTGTAGTCTCTGGACAGGCTGATGTTATCATTAAAAAAGCAGATATTAATTAAAACTAAGACATACAAGGCACAATAAATAAATAAACTGTGATAAATACCTTAACAAAGGTTAGATAGAGAGAAAATGCCATTTAGGAACTGACTGATAAAAGTAGCGCTGGGTCTTTCTGCGTTAATGTTAACGCTGATCATGTTAAAGCTGCTAACGTGTAGGGTTTGACTAAAGGAAGAGTCTGAACGCAGCTCATCTCCTATTTTTTTTATTAGCCAAAAATAATCAGAACAATTTAATAAATAAATCAACACCTAGTGGGTGTAGCACGGGATATTTTAGTGCAAAAAAATAAAATAAAATAAAAATGACTTTCTAGGCTAAAAAGGAGCAAACCTTCTAGGATTAGCTCTGTCGACTTCAGATTAACTCTCTAAGTATCTGAAGTTAGGCTTAAACTGCAGCTAACAGGCGCTGTGGTTGAGCTAAACAAGTCTGACACTACAGGCTGCCTACAGCTGAAAATATGAAATGAATATATTGCTTAAGCATGCATGTCTAACCGTTTTATACAGTGGTTACATCTATGTAGCCCACAGTCTTCTCAGTTTTGCATGCCTCCTCAGTGTTACATATGTGGGTGCTGTACAGGCGGTGGTTATTATTCTGGTTTGATGTATTGGTGACTATATCCAGGGAAACACAAATCACTAAATGAAATGGAATGTATCTTAAGCTTCTTCAGCTGGCTTTGATTCATAATGGATGTTATCGTGTACCATCTGGGGATAGATCAAGGTGTTCCTGAGGTTTTTTTTTTTTTTTTTTTTTTTCCTCTGTGCACTATGGTGACCCCTCACCTTCTCTTATTGGAGATTCACCATGTCTCCCTTTACATCTTCATCTCTCTTCATCTGACTTTGTTCTCGAATTTACCTCATCTCTGCTAGAACTGCAGAGACTGGAGCTCTTTCGACCAGCTTCTCCTCTGTGCCTTAAGCAGCGCTGAAGAAACCTGTGCAACTGCCACAGAGCATTAGCTACAAAGTTAACCACTACTGACTCACTCATTGGTTCAACCCTCTGCCGACATCCACAGCCATAAAATGAGAGACACAGCAATTCTTCTCTATGTGTGTCTCCTGCATCAGGATGAAGGATTTGACACTCAGAGACAGTTAACTACAGAGCGGAGCAGGCTGGGCCCTGAGCACTGAATGGGGAAGCTTGATGTGTTTATGAGTTACAGTCCATGTGATCTTGGTGCTGCAGTCAGCTGTACACACCAAAGACGCTGTCGTGTGGCACCATGTACTATGTTGTTTATTATTCTTATTTTCTGATTTATTTTACATATATTTCTAACCTAGTGCTCACACAGGTGAATCCAACACAGATAGAATATTATCATTTCCTAACTATATATTTACTTTGTGTTCACGTAAATCCAGCGTTCTTCATGATCTAATAACTTACAACCATATTAGCTGTCATGAAATCCTATTTGTGATTTCATTACAACAGATAGGTACAGAAGCACACATTTGTTTAGTTGGATCTCTGTTTATCCTGTGGAAATAATAGCTATTTACACAGCCATGATTATCCAGCTTTGAGAGATCAAATGTAAATCAATGCAGCATGGAGGGTCTGGTTGACTTTGGCAATCAAGGATCTGGGTTTCTCAAGTCTTTTTTTTTTTTTTTTTATAGCATTCAAACAAAAAAATAAGGATTGCGAGGTTGCTTTTGTTTGTTTCCAGGAGAGTTAACAGAGGGATAAATCTGGGTGAATTAACTTTGCTTTATTTATTTTTTATACTGACAAGAGCCGAAGAATAGCTAAATATTTTATAACCTCTCTGGGCTCTATCCAGTATCCCCTCTCTATTAATTCAAAGTAATGGCCACAAAGTTGAGCAACCGTGCAGGGAGGATGTACCTTTTTGCTTAGATTAAAATAAGGATATCTGCAAAATAATATATCAATCTGCAAAAAAACACACAAAAAAAACAACCATAATCATATTCACTGATGACATATTAGCATTGTAATGCATACACAAACAGAAAAGCCTCAATCACTTGGTTAATTCAGCCTTTTCTTCTGACAAAACAAATGCAGATTCCATTTTCATTTCTAAAATCTTTGTAGTTAGTTGGAACAGAGGCTACATCCCAGGACCGTCTGCCTCTGTCTCACCCACTTAACATTAAAAAGATGTTGTTGTTTTTTTGTTGTTTATTTATGGAAATAAGGTATTATGAAGGGGGTGTTAATCTAATAAATTGACTTTGGAAATATGCAACTAATCCACATATTGAATTCACAATCTTCTACATTCTCATTTAAAGCCTGACTCAAACTGAGTGGAAAACTAGTCAAGTGTTACAAAGTGCTAAAACTAATGACACGAGCAACAGCTGATTATTCCGATAGCTGGGCTTCAGTAGAACGTGTATGAATACTCTAGTATCTGTTTAAAGATATTAAAGAGATAAAACATCGGTCTGAAGGGACATTACTCAGTGTTTTTAAGTTGCATTCTGACAGTTCATTGATGAGCTTTTCTAAATTATGCTTGACTTTAATACATTCCAATTGCTGTTAAATAGTAATAGAAGGGCATTTTATAATCTGTAGTCATGCACGGTAACTTGAAACCATTCCCAACGCAGCAGATGTTCATGCCAGTTTATAACAGAGAAGAAGTGATAACAGAAGGAATGTTTGACACTGAAGCATCACGGCAAGGTGTTGACAGCGCCACCAGATATCACTATTGACACCCTGCATTTGGTATGTAGGTATAGGCTGACACCTAAGAACTGTACATTTTGAAAGCTCTTGTTTGTGTATGCACAGAAAAGACACATCATGCATTGTATACAAGGTAGGAGTAGAGTGTGCTGTTCTGTTGGTATGTGCTATAGTATAAGTGTAACTGCAATGATCTTCTGTTCTGCAATAATAATGCAGTGTTTATTCAATATTTAGCAAAAATAAATACACAGACCTGGTACGTAGGTATACACACTGTTTTGTATAGGAAGTACCGTACACACTGTTAATAGACATAAACTGTTTCATAGATATACACTGTTATTTATGGTAATATTTGGGTGAGTGGTTACATAGGGTAAAAAAACAAAACTGTTCAGATCCTACATTTAACTGGTATATATGTGTAATACATGGATGCAAACAGTGTTTCTAGTACTCTGAGGCCATGCAAACACATTTCACCAAAATGTTTATGAGAAACATCTTGATTACATAGTTTAAAAAAAAAAAAAAAAAAACTGTATCAAAAAAAAAAAAAAAATCATCAAAATTTGGCAACATTTTTCAAAAGTTGCTGTTTTCCCTTGAAGTTGTCAAAATCAACATACCATAGTGTCTGGTATATAGTTGACCACAACTCCTGAAATTTGGAAAAAAAAAAATGGAAGGGAAGTCTAGTTAAAGTTAAAGTCTAGGTAAAATGATCATGTTTAACAGGCTAGTAATCAGAAATATCTGTCAAGCACAAATTATTTAATATTGTCCCAATATCATACTTGGAGCCAATAATTATGAGTAAATAATGGTAAATGGACTGCTCTTATATAGTGCGATATCTACACTTTGGTACTCAAAGTGCTTTACATAGGCCTCACATTCACCCATTCACACAGACCAGTAGACGGCTACTACGCTAATGTACCATGCCATACCTACTGGGAGCAATTTAGGGTTCATGTGGACAGTGGGAGCCAGGATTTGAACCGCCAACCCTTTGGCCATTGGACCTGCACCTGCTCTACCAACTGAGCCACAGCCGCTCCATGAGTGTAAACAATGTTTGAAACTCAATCATTAAACTTGAGATATTAACCAGTCATCTCTTGGGCGAGTAAAGTATGTATAAACATGTAAATATGGATGTCAAATATAACCTTTTAAAACACTGAAAACCAAACTGTTCTCATTTTTTTCTAAACATCATTTAGAAACAGTACAGTTGATTTTAGGACTCCCAAACAGTTATGTATCAGCTACAAATGACAAAATCAGTCATTAAAGTTTTTTTTTTTTACCTAACGTGTTGGTAGTCCCCTGACTGTGCCCATATCCTGTTAACACTGTTCATACACATACTTTTAATACAGCTAGTCCTCAGGTTATGATGTACCCGGCTTATGTTATTTCGACTTTATGATGTCAAAGTCTCGTCCGCTATTACTATACGATGCCAAAATTTCGTCCGCCATTACTGTACATATGTCCTGTATACTGTACATACATTAAGTACAGTATCTTATTTTTTATTTTATTTTATTAATATGAAGTATAATACATGTATTTGGATAGTTATTTAGAGATTTAGGGGGTATTTAGGGGTTAATGCCGACTTACGCGGAAATTCGGGTTATGTTGACAGCGTAGGAAGGGAACTCGTTCGTAACATGAGGACTACCTGTACTGTAAAATGCACCTATTCATATTTTATCATTTTTTTTAAAATTCTACTAAGCTATATTCTTATGTCACTTTGTTAAATTAGATTTTTTAAATCCTATTTTCTTTTTCTTATTTTTTTTTCATTTTTGTAGTTTTCTATTCGCTCTATTCTAATTTCTGAACTGACTGTTGAAGTCCTAATTTCAGTGACACAATGACAGTAAAGGCTATTCTCTTCTGTTCTATTCTATTCTATTCTATTCTATAGGATGTGTGTACATGTTCTGCAGCTGTAAGGAGGATTTGCAAACAGTGGCGATAACAGCAAGTTGTAAATAAGCCATGCTCCATTAAAATGTTGTGATGTTTTTTGACGTGGCACATGGCTGAAGGCCTATGCCAAGGCCGGGCTGGTTGTAGAAATACATTATGTCTAATTTACCAGTAAATGGAGGGAAAGCATATATTTGGACTCAACATAAATGAGAGAACAAAATCTTAGTTAATGACATGCAGAGATACAAATGGCTGTGCACAGACACATGTAAGATCTATCAGCTCAGTATCAGTACACTCTATACATGTCATCTGCGCAACGGTAGATGAAACACTTCTCTACAATGCATCAAAAACCACGGACAAGCGAAGTTGCCTCTTTCTAATCATCACTGCTGTGCACTGGGGTTGTAAAATATAACGGTTACAGACCCGCTGATTTGCTATTTCACCCATCAGGAAATTAGAAACTAACTTTTTCTGAGGGGACAGTCACAGTGAGGGAAATACAATTAAGCCCAGACCTTAATAATTAATTTTATGGTCAATGATCTTACCAACAATTATTTCTGATGCAACTAATCATCTGGAAAATAAGAATCACCCAGACCTTTTTCCATTTGTTTTGTTGCCAAGCAGCCGGCAATTTCCCTCCAACAGTTTCTAGTGAAAGCAAGGCGCCAGCATAATGCATGGTGGTGGATAGTGTGTCGCAGTGCATAATTTGTTTTTGTTTGTATGTGATCGCCTGCCGTTTGCATTTTGGGAGAGTGTGACAGAAAAGGAACACTTCTTTCTCTGTGTATTTTCTCTGGTAGGAAAACTGTTGACCAAAGCAGCTTGTTTTTTTGTAGAATTTGGACAACACGTGAAAAATGCGATACCGTTGTTGTTTTTAGTTTTATTATTCTTGGGAATACGTAGGTAAATTAGCAAAATATCAACAAAAATAGAGTCATGAGACAATTAATGAATGAGAATGAGCATGGTAATGGGAGACTTTTTTTTTTTTTTTGCTGTGTGCATCATCCTCAGTCTTCATCTTTGACTTCATTGGAATATACTGTTCAGTTTTCAAGCACATTTATTAAACCTGTAGACCTTTTTCCATTTGTTTTGTTGCCAAGCAGCCGGCTACCCCCCC
>JAPSES010000001.1:11808518-11831160 GCA_029822895.1 Maxillicosta whitleyi
CCCCCCCCCCCCCGGCAGGAAGATAGACGACTGTGTGTTTGCATCCGCAGAAAGCTCCAGGCTGCTGTGAATCACACATGTAATATTGCCATTTCCCCTCACACTAATTAAAGACGTTTGGATTTTTCTATGAGTAAGAAAGCAGAAGACAGAAGGAGACACAAATCTTACACTGGGTTTTATTCTGTACAGGGAACACTGCTACTGCACTCCACAAACTCCAACCCCCATTTCCTCAGATACTCCTCATGGACACACTACAAATACATCCCACGTGCTTGCCAGCACCACAAGGGGGAAACATTGTCCATCAACTCCAGGAGCTCCATACTGTAGAAGCATTTTTTTTTTTTTACCTTCATTTCCCCCCCAGTAATTTGTCTGATTGTATGTTTGTCTTTCAATCTGTTCCCTCACTCTCTCTGTAACATAATCAATACATCCCATTGCCGTCAATCTAAAACTTAAAACTCACTTACATCAAAGACTCGCATCCATCATACATCTCAAGGTCACAGATGGACCGAGGATGAGGGGCTGAGATAAATGTGAGTGAGTGTTTTCCTGTAAGTGTGTGCAGAGAGAGAGAGAGAGAGAGAGAGAGAGAGAGGGACCGAAGATTGAATGTGTGTCTGTCTCGGAGTGTGTGGAGAGAGACAGACACAGAAACAGTGACAGAGACAAAGGCAGAGACAGCGGTGGGGGCGACTAATGGAGGAGTAGTACAGAGCTCAGCACCACCCTAAGAACCTTTGTAAGCCAGACTGAGTCGTGGTCTGAAATTAGCTGATTTTTCACTGTGAGCACTGCACATTATCTGGGTGGGGAACGGGGAGAGGAGTATAGAGCGGAGGAGCACGGAGCGAGGAGGTGGGGGTCGGCGTTTAACTTAACAAGATTAATATGTTTGCCTCATCTCTCTGGGTTTTATTTCCTTCTCCTTGCAGGGCCCTTGTCAAATCTCTTTGGACAGGCTCTCAAACATGACGCTGAAAGGAGACCTGAAGGACACTCCACAGAGTGTCAAGAAAAAGGAAGAGGCTCCATTTTGCGACTTTGTGATTAACATGGATGTAATGCACGTCAAAGCATGACAGGGCTCCTCACTGACTTTCCTCACTTTTTCGCTCGACTAAAAAGACGTCATTCCTGAAACGTAAATTAACCTTTAATGTTAAATGGACATCCGGCTGAATATTTCATGCATTTCTGGAGTATTTGTGTGTGTGTTTGTGTGTACATATGTGCATCTGAGTACCCGCACAGATGTTTGGTTGTTAGCCAGATTAGTGAGCAGTAATGAAATCAAATCTGAGGCCCAAAAGAAAAATGAAACGTGCGCATTTAGACCATATATCCATAATGATTACATTCAGAATAACTATGTATGCAGACAGAGTATTTCTCTGAGGAGATTAAAGAATAGGTATGATGAGATTAAGGAGAGGGATGAAGCGATTAAGACTGACTACTTTAAAATGATTATGAAAGGCTTAGAAGGGTAGGTCGCATACAGCATATTAGAGAGACAGAGAGAGGCAGGACACAGAGCAATCTGGAGTTTTTGATCCATGGAAACAACAAAGAAGAGCTAGCTGTGCTTGTTATAGTCTTATGTCAATAGCATTTTCAGCAGTGTTGCTTGATATTACCAGGGAGAGAGGAAGAACAGAGGAGGGAAAACAAAAAGAATAAAAATAAGGCGTATGCCTTCCCACATGACCTAGGAGAAACAATGACAATCAAATGGCCTGCAGCAGACTTTCCCCTCCCTCTTTCTCTCTCTTACTACTGTCTCTCTCTCCTTTTCTGTGTACTTTGATGTACAAAATAGCCCCAATCCATAAACAGCACCATTACTTTCACTGCCTACCTACAGTGCTCTCACTCTCTTTCTTCTCTTTCTTTCCTCATCACCCTTTACTCTCTATTTCACACATATGCATACACACACTCACACACATTTACACTCTCCAGTCCCTTCATAGCTACTTTCAAGGTATATTTTGCCAAAGGCTTTTTTTTTTTTTTTTTCTGTGGTCATGGGTAATATAGAAGAGAGCAGAAATTTATTAAAGAATCACACATGACTGGCACTGACATATACTGTGGCAATTTTTCACACCTCCCCCATTCTATCAGCCTACCTCTCCTTTATTGTTCATCTTTTTCTCAAACCTGTCACACTCTAACAAATAGAAGTGCAATGACTGAATGGCAGGGAACATACAGATGATATATTCTAGCATCCTCATATTTTTACATACATACATATTTATGTTGTGTAGGATCTAATTACAGCGATCAAATGTAATATGAATAATTATGATTTCATTAGCATGTAATCCCCCAAAATAAGAATTGGTTCGTTATTGCTGTCTTTGAGCCATTTACATCTACATAGAGAGTGAATTCCCTCCAAGGACGCTGCCATATTGGACAGTATAGCTCAGAACAGACTTCTTCTTTTACCTGGCATTCAGTATTAAAGTATCGTCACCTGCTATCTCTACAGCACTTTGAACATTGAACAGAATAATATCTCCAAATTAAAATCCCCCAAATAAACAACCAAACTGGCTCTAATGAGGGCTTTTCTCATTTTTAACGGCCACCCAAAGGGAAGGTGCAATGGGGGGTAACCTTTAATGATGAAAAGGTAAAGGTAAAATGACTTAATTATTTACTAACTGTAATATGTGTCTTTTCACTGTCTATGATTGATGGGTATTAACTTCTAAACTACCGGGTGGGTGGAAGATGTTACAAAGTAGCCTGATTTATACAGTCTTAGAAAAAATGATTAGACCATCCTTGTTTTCTTCAGTTTCTTGTTAATTTTAATGCCTGGTATGACTAAAGGTACATTTGTTTGGGAAAATATAACAATAACAACAAAAATAGCTCATAATAGTTTAATTTCAGAGCTGATATCTATCCATTTTCCATGTTTTCTTGATAAAAACCAAAATCATTTCAGTTCCTAAATCAATATCTATGTCTTTGTACTGATAAAAACAGTGCTTTTAGACCTTTCATGTTTTCTTTTCTGTCTGTTTTAGTCACATGATACACACAAGAGTTAAGACTGGATTGCATAACCACAGTTTTTGATGACTTTTGATGGTCTAATAATTTTTTTCCATGACTTTAGTCAAACAAAAGTGTCCTCAGGGGAAAAACAAAAAAAATGGCTGAAATTAAGTAACTTCTTTTTTTCCCCCAATTGTTTTGTTTTCGTGAAATTTTCATGTACCACTTGCAAATTATTACGAATAACTAAAAATACTGATTAAAATAATGACTTGTCGTGAAAAAAGACAAGAGAGCGGTGCAGTTAAATGGTGCTTACTAGATACATGTTGGGTTATATGTTACAGCGTATAAATAGGTCCATCATTTTTCTTGGAGCATAAATATGGACATAGTTAGATGTGGGCAGTGTTCTGAGATTTTATTATTAGTAGACCTTCAGGGATTGGAATAATAGTGTGTCTTGTGTTAATCAATATTTGAACTCAGTGTGAATTATTCTTATTTTGAATGAATAGTTTACAAACTTATTAGAATAAATACATAATACAATGCAGTATCACACTGGGCAAACAATGGAGATCGATATGCATTCGGCAGTACACAAATATAGACCTCCATTCACTTACTTTTCTAAGGTCAAATCATCTGAACGATCTTTCTTAAATTAAATCCACTATGCAATATTATATTCAATAAAAGTAATACATGAAAGAGAATAACATTCAATAAATGTGACAAGAACTCCCAAGAAGTAGAAGAAATTCATTATTTTATTTCCTTTTCCAAGTGGTGCGCCCTCTTTTAGATATCCCCCTTTGTGTCAGTCTATTTTTCATACAGTACATATGTGATGTAACAGGTTCAGGTCTTTTATCATGTTGAAGGTAACAGATATTGAAGAAATCCGATTGGATGGAATGACCATGGAGCAAATTTAATTAAATATTTTCAGCGAGACAACGAACATCTTGAGAAGCGAGGTTAAGAATGGACCAAAACTTGTTAGAAGTACACTTAACTAACTCTACATACAGAACAGATGCCATGAAAACCGAAGGAAACCAGCAGTTTAAGCCCACGATTATGCAACTATTTGCACTTGAGAATCTTTGTGATTGTCAGCGGCCTATAACAGAACAACATGAGTCACCTGCAGGTTTCATTTAGCTGAATGGCCTCCTTGTCACATATCTAAGGACATTGGTGCTGGCTTGGCAAAATGATATGGATGAGTAATGGGATGCCGCCCACATCCGGACACTCTGGGAAGGTGAGTTGCTACTGCCAAGCCCCAGTCCCTGTTGACCTCTCCTTCCTGTGCACTCAGCAAATTTGCCGATGACACCCTATGGGCCACTTTCACCAGCAGTGACATATGTCAGCCATTTTTATTCTTTTGTAATTCGGTTATGTGTTTGCAACGCCAGTTTGAGACTAGAATGCAAGAGATGTGTCCGTGTAATCGCTACAAAGAAAAACCCCATCATCAACAGTTTGTTAGCCATTCAATTACACCAATGAATAGATGAACAAACATAAAAACGAGAAAACCATGCGTGTCACCTCACAGTGTCCACACGCCAGCTTCTGTTCAATTTTTTTTTTTTTTTTCTTTTCTGATGAGCAGAATTTGGATCTCACTCTGGGCCAGGCAGACACAAAAAGGGCCTCCTAGCACACTGCTGATTCAAGGTTTTAGCCGAGCAAATCTTAGGCAGGGAGCTGAGAGCAAAGAGCTGGCCATTTTGCAGTTTGCTCTCATCTGCCAATTTCTTCCTGGGGCTTTCAGAGTCAATCAAAGAGCTACCAGAATGCTCACACCAGTCTTTTAATTATTCATGGTAATTCTATGCCACTACACACACTCTCTGCAGCCCCTGTCGCCTCCCCCAAGCAAGGTGTGCTCTGATGTGTTTATGTGTTCTGAATATATAAAGAAAAAATCCTCCATCCATTACAAAACAGACTCTCTGCTCTGCCCTGTGCTACGCTGGCAGCTTTTTCAGGGTCGTCTGGCTTCCACTTCTATGGGAAGCTGAGCTGATAAATGTTTGGTTCCATGAAACCCCTTTTCTGCCCTTTTTATCTTTTCACTGGACATGTTGAGCACCTATATCCAGCTTTTACACCCTTTTTGTAATATTAATATTTTTTAAATGGCTAGCATGCCATTACAATTTTTCACATCTTTCGGGGCAAGTAGTCTGACCTTTTGATACAATCAGTGTTTATTGAGGCCATTGAAACAGCTCCAATCGTTGATAATTGTCCTGCCTAAAAGCGTCTGTTGTAAAAGGCCTCTCTGTCATCAAGCCTGCAGGGGGATTGGAATTTTTTGATAAGCGCTAGCCTTGCAGAAATAGCATTCATTTCTCTCTATGAGCTAATTAGCAACTCTGCCATTCTTGGCTGTCCATCAACCTGCCAACAACCATTGACATCACAAGGTAGATGTCAAGTTCTGCCTTTTGTGTCTGAGACAAGCCTATTACCAGGAACTGTGAGCAGGAGGTTTTAAGTGTGTAGAAGGCAGTGGTTTGATGAAATCAAAATGTCTTTGAGGAAATTAGCTCAATTACAATTGCATTTCACTTACACTTCCATAACAACTTATCATCTACTAAGACACTATAAAAGAAATACTTGTGCATGTGTGCATTCTACAAGAAAAATGACACACTGACTGCAAGATGCTTCTGCTAGAGTATATACTCTTGATGTCCCTTCACAAGACTCATTTCAGGAGCCTCAAAGAAGGTGCTGCTGCTGTTTAGGCCTTTGAGGGAAAAGGTGATCTCTGCAGAGCAGAGAAGCTGTTATATTTTGTTGGTTGGCGGTTGGAGAAAAATGGCACAGCTCCTCTCTCTGACTTGTCTTCACAAGCCTTGTCAGAGATTAAAAAAATGGGGAAATGTTTCATGTCTCCTGTCTTTTCCTGCCAAAAGCAAAAAAAGGAGGGCAAAAGAAAGCTGGGATAGATATAGTGACATACCAAGGGAGGATGTGGCAGGGATGAAAGCATGTCATTTTGTAAGGGATGATCATGAAACTGCCCCCTTTTTTCCCTCTTTTTTTTTTCCTATTTTTGAAACACAGTTTGTCAGAATTTGAAGGATATATTGTTTTTGCTTTGCGCTACCACTCGATACAGGAGAGGGACTTTGAAATGGGGTGTTTACAAGCAAGTCAAATGCGTCCTTTTGATATAAGTGACAAGAAACTGTGGAGCAAGACTGAAAGGTCTGCGATCAGCTGCAACCAACAATACGTACTGTTGTTTAAGCTCAAAGAGAAATCTCTAATGTATTCTTTTAGTTTAGTCAATTCATTTTGATAAATGTGCAACATCCAGTGGCTTCATATTAATGTGTCTGAATATGCATACAGACTCGGTTGGGAACACATAAAATATCCTTGATCAGTGCAGCTCTTGTTCTATCGTGTTTGTGTTTGTAGGACACGGACATAAAACAGAATGCTGTTTCTATTCTTTTAAGAGGACACATTTGTCATAACAGCTCTCATTTATTTCAGGACCTCTCCATCTTCAGAGAATGGCAACAGACGTTCATTTAAACTCGTTATGTGCAACGGTTCAAATGTGAACGTTGGTATTTGTTTTGGCCTCTTGCTTTTATAATAATTCGATGTTCAGAGTACCTGTTTTATCGGCACACATACTGTGTAAAATACAATGTAGGAGTCAAACTGATTCATCTGCAGGAACTAGACAAAGGCCTGTTTTGTACAATTAACATATACATGCTAGGCATTATAACTAGCTTGTTTTGTTTTTTTGTTATTTTCTGTTACAGAGAGATGAATTAATGGATATGGGTTGAGAAGAGAGAGATGAATATAATAAAACAGGAAGAATAAAGATAACACTGAAAAGTTTTTACAAGTATATATTCATTAAACAGATGTAAATGTGTTTCATTAATAAAGACACTTCTAACAGAACTACTGAACTTATTTAAGTTATGTAGAGGTACATATTTGGGTAGTAATTTAATGATTAATTAGTCAGTAATAATTTAGAGATAAAGGAAATAATATTCAGAATAACATTTATTTATGACAAATGCTTGTTGGTAAACATCCTAATTACTGACTAATCCTCTCTGGTCTACAGGGGAGGAATTCCAATTCAAAGTCCTCTACATAATGGCGGAAGACACATTTGGCCTCAAGCATAATGTTTATCACTGGCAACATCAAGAGACCAGCATCCCATAATCCCACTCTGCATTCGCAGCATGTTTCCTCTATCCCCACTGCAGTGGTGATAAATGGCTAACACTGGAGCAGTGCTCACCTCTGAGAACCCTGGCCTTACCCTTGTGAGTGTCCTGTAAAGTATTCTGTCTGATTACAAACAGCAATGCAAGTCCACAGTGGTGCGAAAAAACACACATCGGGACATGGGATCATGTTTTTCACACAGCCATGTTTTGTGTCCAACCATATCACTCATTCGTAAGTATCATCACGAGTGTCAAATGGGAATCGAATGTACCAATTACAGCACTGACAGTCTGTGTGAGCTCCAAGGAGTGGCGTGGGATTGGGTTTACTGGACTGGTTTCCAGGAAGCACATGGGAATGGAGCCATTGGGAAAGCTGGTGAAAAATGTGGGAAGATGGTGGGCATGACCACAGCTTAGTGGGTGAGTCTGCAGGAGGATATCAGTGATGCATAACACAGCACAGAAGCCGGTTGTTGCATCTCATAGCCAGTCTGTGCAGCCAAGACCATCGCTCTTACACTTCCTCGTCTCAAATCTCCTCCTTCTGTCTTCCTTCTGCCCCCTCCTGAAACACTTTTGTTTTCATTCTTTCTAATTTCACTACTGAATCATGAGTCTTGATTGAGTGCTTCACAGCTATGAGGACAACAAGTGTTGCTGCATTTCCTAAAATATGCCCTAAACTAATCACAATGGTCATGCACGCATGCTGCATTAACTTTGAAATGTTTAAACATGGGCCACGATTCTGACAAATGCTTCCACTGAAGTGCCAGTTCCGAAAATGCTCAATTTGTCTTGCATTTAGTGAGAACCGTGTAGGCGGAGTAGAGAATAAACACTGAGAAGCATCAAGTAATCCCTGAATGGATATTTTATATTGAAAATAACAACAAAGAATGTCTGGTGTGTTTGGGGGTCATACTGAGCCTTCAGAGGATAACAACAGAGGGAGCACAGGCAGCGAGGGAAATAAAGTGAATTCTGTGATGTCTGTAGGATCCCTGATTTCCGCTGCTCACTGAAAAAAATACTGCTGGGCTGCCAAGTACTAGCTTCAAATTTTTGACTCACTGTGATGTAGCTGTCATCCTTTCAAAGGAAGTGGATAGCAAGGGGGAATGGGTGCATGTACCATGTCTTTCACTGAGCTTTTCTGAAGTCCAGAGGAAGATGCAGGACTTCTGGTTCAATCTGCATGGAAAGAATGCTAAGCGGGGTATTAATTCAATATGTCATTCCCGAGTATTTTCCTTCAACGCTTTGACCAGTGATGGGATATTCAGATGAAGTCAGCACTTTTGAAGAATAGAAGGGAAAACTCTCACATTTTAGGCCACGCGTTCTATGTAAATGTTGATTTAGGAACTTAATGTCATGGTAGCGGCGTGAATCAAACAAATTAGATTTAACTGCTGTCTGCCTTTTTGATTTCCTTGAATCTGGACCTTAATCTCATTTATAATCTGTTATGAAGTAAGATGAAAGGTCAGTATATACTGTTCAATCCAAGTTCAAAGCTATTTGAAAATGCCATTCACTTCTTAGGTTTTGCTACATCCGTCTGTGTACCGATGAAAGTCGCTCTCCCTCCGGCGTTTTTTCGGAAAAGAAGTTAAATCTGACTGAATACTATTACAACCTTCCGAGTACTTCTGTCAGAATGAAGAAGATGGAATGCGACTAACCGCTGGCATGTATTATTATTTTTATTTTATTTCAAAGACTCATTTTATTGCTGAACAACCACAAAACACCCTGTTGAAATTTCCTGCCGGTCTTTTCATCTTTGCTATATGGAAAATATGGTCCTTGCAGTTTTAACCAAACCTTTTGAGTCAGGACTTTGCTGGACGTTCTGGCTGTAACCATCATTGTCAAAGAGTCTTCAAGAATCTAGAATGAGCAGCAATTGCACCATCAGTAACTGAGCGTGCGCTGACAACCTGTCCGCCTGAAAGGCTTTTTATTGCCACAGTTTTGCCTCGGGGCAGAACATCACCCATATTCAGCACACTTTGCACAGGCTGAGGGTAGTGTACTTCCGGCGCTTGAGACTACTACATTATCTATTTAGTATTGAAAACACACATCATGGAGAGCAAACAGTACAAAAAGTACAATACTTCCCGAAGCTCCAGTCACTCCACTTCGACTCTGGCTTGTATATTTGTGCGCCGTTGGCAAACAAATCAGTGTTTCTTTAATTTCTGTTCAGCCCATGTTAGCTTTATTCACTAACCTTTCTCCTAGTGGAATGAATTGTTGTAAACTACAGTGAATTAAACAACTCCTTGGAGTTTTCATCGCCTATTACTAATCTAGGTAAATTAGAAAATAGAGCAATGAACCATTTTAATGAATCCTTTGAATCCAGGTTTTGGTTCTGTCATGATTGGAGCACAATTCTTATCATTTACAAAGACTCAGAGGGTTTGATGCTCATGAAGTTGTGTTAAACGCCGGTGCTGTTTCCCCATTTTCCTATTACATTTGTAGCTGTTTGTTGTAATGACATATAATTTATTTACTTGCTTCCTTTTATTAAGCAAGCAATGCTTTTTTTCCTCTCTTGATATTTAACACTTCAGCCTCACAGAAAAAGAGATGTAACCTGCTGTAGTTGCAAATTTGTACCGATTTTTTTCATCCACACACTGTAAAAAATGCAAAGGTAAAATATAAAATCCAATTCTAACGGTATGGGACGTCCTGCACCGTCTGTCTTTTAAGAGGCTGGGATTTATACAAACAACATCGAGGAAGAAAATGATCGAACTTTATACATTCTTTAGGCTTCTTTTCCATCTCCCACACTAATGCATGTCTCGGGTGTGAAATCAAATAACGGATTTTGAACTCAGACACCATAAAAGCTACACCAGAACATTATGTAGAAACCATTACAATTGAATGTACTTCTTTTAATACACATGAAGCCTTCTCATATTTAATATACTTACAATACCAACCTGAAAACTAGATTTGCGAAAATCAATAGGGTGTTTTTAAGTGTAGTATAGTGTAGTGATCACACACACACACACACACACACACACACACTTTTTCATGGTCTTGCTTTCTTCTGTCTGTCTTTCTGAGCCAATACATTGAGTGTACAGTCTCATCTTTATCTGTAGATCAGTACTTGTGATCTTCTCTATATGAGTGAAAGCCTTTGAACTACTCTCCATACAACTGCATTTTTCACTCCCTTCCTTTCTCAAGTCCTTGCTTATTTATTTCTTTATTTCTCCAGCAGTGAGCAGGATTAGTCAGGAGCGGCAGCCCCACTATCAGCCCAAGATGTGCTCTTCCATCCTGCTGCTCTGCTCTGATAAAGGAACTGCTCGACGACTGACTCAGGTGCACAGAAAGCCTTGTAGAAAACAGCATTTCTCTCAGTGAAGCACAGTTCTGCATGTCAATGACGGCCAATGGGCAATGAGAGAATTCCAGTTATGGTATGTGATGCTCTACCTGGTTTAGATAAAGACAGAAGACCTCTTTGTGAAAACCTTTGCCCCAGAAGCACTTTCCACAGCTGGTGAAAGTATTGCCAGACTTGCATAAAATAGAACTGAATTTGCACCTTTTTGTGCAAATCACAATTGAATCAACAGAATGTGGTTTTGTAAGTATAGGTAAATATTGCAGCAAAGAACAGTATGTGAATATTCAGCGCTGTAATACTGGGATTCCGACCACTTATTTCCAACGTTTCTGTGCTCATGTTTGCCGTATGCTGGCATCCACTCCACTTCTTTGAGAAAGTGCTGACGTGAAGCTTTGGCTTTATCTTTGCGTGTTGCGTGGCCATACAAACACCAGCATGTCAACTGACTCAATACAAGGTGACAGAGCAGACTGCTGACCTGAATTTGCCTCATGATGAATACATATTGTGATGTTAAAAAATATAAATAAATTTTAAAAAAGCGCTTATTCCTGGTGCAGTTTATATCTATATCCATATATTTATATGACTGCAGTTTCCCAGTCTGCTTCTCTGAACAGACATTTTCCTCTCTTTGATCTTTATGAGGCTGATATAGAAACGCGCCCCTACATGATGGAAGACGACCCAAACATCAACTTTCACATTTTACTTTGTTATAACTTCGGTCAGTTTGAAGCCATCACTCACCAGTAGTGAAGTTAATTTTACAGATTTGATACAATGCATAATAAAGTGTGACCGTGCCTCCTGATGGCCACGCTGATATATACGTAACATAAGTTATTATTTGATACTGTCATTTAAGGGCACATCAAAAGCTACGCCACCATCAGACAGACACGTTTACTCAGCAGATCTGTGCATGTGCACACAGAGGAGCTTGGCCAAATGGTGCAGAAATAATATGTGTAAAGTACTCTTACTTTCAGGCAGGCAGATTTCCCCCCTCTTACTGTCTTACCGAGTCTAATTTCTGATAAGTTCAGGCACTGGCTACACAGGCCTGGGCCTCTGAAGTGCTCTGAATTACAAATGAGTCAAGATGACTTTTACAGTGATCTCCCTTGACTTTTGAAGAGGTGGAAGCACCAACTTACAAGAACAGCAAAAACTGATGCATGCATCTTTAACAGAAAATAGGTGAAAGATGAGTCACAGTATGCTACATTATACACACTTTGCCTTTTTCATACTTTGCCTTCCACAGGCCTTTTGTTCTGTGCCTGTTTAAATCTGCTCAAGATGCACTAAGGACCCCCTTCGCACACCCCCTCCCTCTCCTTCTTTTTCTTCCTTTCCTCCTCCTTTTTCTCTGTGTCTCCCTCTATTTTTCTCAAACTGCTTAACTCCAGAAAGTGGAAGATATGCAGAAATACATGTGCATACTGTAAGTACACAAAAGAGTTTGCATGCCCTGGGAGACACAAAACCACACAGACAGGTGGGCATGTCCACAGGCGGAGACACACATAAATATTTAAACACAATGTGCAAGAACTCACATGCATGCGCATTACATGGGGGTATGAGTATATGTGCACATGTGCACACTTACAATGGTATTACTACTACTAGTTATGATTAAAATTGCATTATCTAAACTGAGATATAGTAATGTAACTGCTATTTGAGCCTGTTCTTAATCATATTTCTGCTTATAACTTCCATAAACAAAGAACTTCCACATCTTCAAAAAAAATGTAAATAATAAAATAAAATACATTTCACCTTACTGTCTGCACACAGCGGCTTCACACTAGCAGCAGCAGTTTTATATATGCTCACTTTTGGCCCCTCATCAAAAACTGTTTGCGTTTCAAACTGACACCAGGTAAACATTAAATAATTAAGCCACCTAAGAAATATAATTTCTTCTTATGCCTTCAGCACCTTAAACAGTTCATCTAATCATAAGAAACTAAAAATACTACACGTTGCATACACGCAATGTCAAATCTTTCAGCTGAATAAAAGCTTTTAAAGAACTGTCAGCATTTCATGGGAGGCCTGGATGTGTCTCTTAGTCACTGCCCTAAAATGTCACATGCCGTATGTTTGAGGTGAATCATTTTTAAATAATGAAAAAAGGGAAAGGGGGAAGAGATGTCCAACTAAGAGGATTCAAAACTAAACATGAAATGAGGAAAATATGAAATGACACAGGGATGGTAAACAGTCCATCTGTGTTTTCCCAGAGGATGCCTGCCATACTTTGAAACGCACTTAAAGAGGAAGTACGGCAATTCAATATCAATCTAAGAGCATTCTAATGGAATCGTAGCTTTCCTTTTTTTTTTTTCAGGAAAACAGATAAAAGAGAGCCTGTAAAGAGTTGAATGTGACAAAAGGACTAATGGATTATTGATACTCAGAATCCCTTCTGTGATGAAAATTTCCTTAACGAAAACATAAAGTTTATTTCCAATTATTGGACTCACACAGTTAAGACATTAATGTCACTTACCAAAGGCCTGCTTATAGATGTTGTATTGTGATGGTTGTGTTTCACATTACACCTTAAAAAAAAAAGGTTTGATGATGCAATAAAAACAAACCGTTTGATGGTTTTATCGTTGTTACATTGGATTGTGGACGTTATGATTTTCTTATAGACAATTACCTGGTTGGATTCCTCATGTTTGATCTGACATTAGTGAGTAAACAAACCAAATGTCCCTGTCTCTGCCTTCAGTTCTGTTTCCATCCACATTCATGGACATTTTTAGATGCTATAATTTTGTTTCAGTACGGCAGCCAGGATTTTGTAATTGGATGGGAAATACAATAATGCTAAGGTCAATGGTAAATGGTCAATGTCTTATTACTGATGATTGTTTTTGTGTCATTTTCATTTACATTTTACAAAGTAGGTTATAGGCCTTCAACACACTGAGGATGAATAGGGTTTAAGGTTTAAGGATGATGCTAGCTCCTTTTCAATAATTCTGTGTCAATAATTTAGCAGCATTCACTTTTATTCAGTTAAACGGTGCTAAACTCACCTCAAGCAAAAGTAAAAGATAAATATTTTAATGCAAGAGAGAATATTTTCTGAGTTTAAACATGAATACTGTATTACTACACACTAAAACAAATACAAATAGGAAATATGGTCATTCTGATCATGATCATTATACTGGTCTACGTTCTTTCTTTGTTTCTTTCTTCTTTTTTTTTTTTTAATAAATGTCTTAAATCATATATATTTTAATAACATGGACTGGAAAACAAATGAAGGTGCTGCTGATGTTTTCAATGTCTATGTTATTACACATGTATATCATTTTATCTACATTTATGGAATAAATCCATTAACCTTCCATTAGAACCAACCTGTAAAGTGACTGTATTGTAAAGTGCAGGGTTTTAAAGTAGATCTGGTCAATCTGAGACAAACATTCCTTTTGATTAAAACACACTTTGTCATTATTTCTCACAATTTCACATTTTGACCCAAGACTGTTTATAAGAAACTACAGTGAACTAGCATTTTGACATAATTTTCCATTATCAACAACTAATTACATTGATTCTGGAGGCATTTTATAGATATAGACCAGTGGGATGAACTTAAATACCGTTTGTTTGCCTAAACAAACAAAAAAATGTCATTGTTTTGTATATTGTAAAGCCAGATTTTGATTCAACTTAAAAAGATAAGTTCATATGACTTTAATTAATATAATATAATAATAATAATAATAATAATAATAATAATAATAAAATTAATCAACATTACTTGAGTAAACTGTACTTTTTAGCAACAAATTACGTCACCCACATAGTTGCATTGCATTGTGAGTACTTGATATTTCACTCATTGTGTTCTGTTTTATGTGCAAGGGTTCAAGGTGGGGGTTCTGTTAATGTTTATATTTATTTATTAATGTTTATTGGCCTTTTTATTTTCATTAATATGACACCATTAGTCAAACCTGGAGGCAGAACAATGCAATGCAACATGTTTGCAAACTTTAATCATGCTACAGTAATGATGTCTGAGCCCTTTCAAAGTAAAAGTACCTCTTGAAACTTGAAAATCTCAATATCCTTCTTTTGCAGCTGAAAACTGTCACTACAATACCCTTAATCTCTTTTTTTCTGAACATATGCCACCAACCCTCACTTTGGGAACCCCTGCTTTAAACTAAGTATCTTCACTTATTTACTTACTTAAAAGTTCTATTCCATTCCATTTTGGGCTCAAGTATATTGAACAAAGTCCACTTCACTGGTTAAACTAATGCTTTATTACATTTTTGAGACAATGAGTTACCTGGATTTTTTAAAGTAGATAATACTTATCCGGATTTACAGTGAACATAAAACAATGTCCTGCTTTAAATGTAAACGATTTCAGTTTTTAATTCGACTCAACCATAAATCCTGTCACCTATGCTGTTCCTAATGATGGGTATATAACGAAAGGCACGTACGAACGTGTGACAAAATCTGATGTTCACATAAAAAAAACAGATAAAGAAGTGTCAAAACCAAAAATGGCCTGCTGTGACAAAACATTTCACTGAAGTGTCACATGTCAACGCGTTCAAGTGATTTTGATGTGGAAGGTTTTATTCTATCAGATTCATTTATTGCCACGATATAATGGGAAATTCTTCGACACTTGATATACAACATTGTGCCTGTATGTGACAAGAAATCAGCAGTGGGGGGGTATATCAGAGAGGGAACCAATCATTACTTATCAAGAGACACTCAAAGTAATTAATGGCTTGTGCAAACTGTTGCAAGTGGAAACATTAATGAATAATTTTCGATACATAATCAAGTAATTAGGAAATGAACTCAAGAGTAAATCCAGGAACCACGATAATGAATACTGGTGATTATCAATTTGAAGCCATCTCCCTTATGCCCCCGAGGGACCTGTGCTAGTTTTAGAGGGAGAGAAAGGGGGAGGAAAGATTTCTGTTCTGACACCCTGATAATGTGCCAGTGCCACTCAAAGATCCAGAGTGACACACAGCTGAAGAGACGCTGAGTTTCTTCTATATTCCACACTTTTCCATCTGAAGCACTGTCATGTCTGCTCCAGTTCAGTCCATTATTTCAAGAGGAATCATCTTTTTGTCTGCTAATCTGTAGCCTTGTATGCCAGGCTTCTTCAACATCTAATGACAAACATGTTGAAAAATGTGCTAATTATTTATACCGGGTCCTCATTCTGTCAGCGATTCGAGTATAGTTTTAAATGTCTCGTGAAGATGTGTGATTTTTATGACATGCCAGGAATGGGTTGAGCCATGAATGCCTAAACCACCAATTTATTTCCCTGAATAGCTTCTTTTCTAGTTTGTTAGTGACTTAATAGATGCCTTCTGATTCCAAAGACAGACTGTATTTATGTCCTTTTTACTTCAAATAGCTGCCAAACTTTAGAAGCTGGCTTCTTTTTCAAAGAGGTGAAGCCCATACTCTGGTCTTAAAACCAATAAACATTAAGCTAATGTGATTTTTTTTTTCTTTTTTTAATGTTCGCCAGAAACAAACCGCAAATATATTTTTTTTGTTCATTTTTTTCTTTTCTTCTTTTCTTCAAAAAAGGATACGAATCTGTATGTAGCTCCGTCGAGATGAAGCAAATGTAAATCTTATCTACAGCAAAGAATATTAATAATTATGAGTGCGATCACATGGTAATTCATGAGGTTTCCTTTGAAAACCTGTCTGTGCACTTGATGGCATTCCATCATATATTTTATGAGCCCCTATCAAATAGATAAAATGGCATAAAACCACTTGGCTTCAGCAAAACGACAAGAATCCACGTGACGTCTACTACACATGAGTGTTTTATTTTTAAATTTTTATTTTTTTTAATCACAAACTGGAAGACGCTTGCTTGAGTTGTTCCTGAAACTATCATTTGGGCCAAAATGCACTAATAAATGACCTATTTTGTTGCTACCTGTATGCATGAGTACTGGGTAAACAGGACCTAGAGGCAAACTCATTATTTACAGTGGCTATAGCCAATAGCAGAGGATCAGAGGTGCTAGAGAATAAAAAATAGGCACAAACTGCTTTTGCCTCCAGACAACCATAAATTAATGGATCATGTAAACATAATTTTACCTCTAAAAGTTGTTTCCATAACCTTAACATATTAATCCAGCCAAATACAGAATGTGACACTTATAATTGACACACGGCTTTAGATTTGTTGGCTGGTAACAGTGAGAGCAATAGATCACGAGGAATATAACAAAATATAGCCATGGATCAAGTATTTCTGTAATATTTTAGGTGTTTTGGACAAAGCGGGGGTGGCAAGTCAAGTCTAACAATGAGCCAAGCATGACTGCCCACTGTGAAATATGTTATTATTGAGCCTATTCTGCTTGGAAAGTGACATACACTAAGTAATTATTGCTCTTGTTGGTCTTTGTCATATTGTTACTCCGGCCATCTGACACCTTAGAGAAATAAAAAAATAAAAAATGCGTTAGTGGACAGGAAAAACACGGACAGTAACAGTGTTAGTACATGTTCTTGCCTTCGGTCAGTGGAGTGGCTGAAAAAAGGGGGTAAAAAAGGGAAAAAAATAGCAATAGTAATGTGGTTTTTACTGTCTCTTCCAGCTGCTAAAATAAAACGAAGATTAAGATGAGAAAAATGTATCGCGGGTCATTGAAATTCTCTGTAATATTCTTCTCATGACTCAATCAGTTATGGACAGAATTGTGAATTATTTGTCCTTATAATGACTGAGCCGACCTCAGGCTGATTGAACTTGTTTATATATCGATGACCATAATGATGTTTGTGCCATCCTATGTCCAGTCATATATTTTCTAAAATCAATTCATTCAATCAGTTGTTTTTGTTTTCCTCTGTTTTACATCTCTATGGATTTTCTATTTAATTTGGGTCAACGTTGTGAAGGAAGACAGGGTATTGATTTCTGTCTAAAGGGGCTTATGGGAACCAGGAAAAGCTTCTCTTTTTTGAGGCTTCACAGCAGGTTGTGACAGCGCGCAGAATATACCCTTAAATCTCACTGCAAATCTGCCGCTATACCAAGGCAACCTCAAAAGTTACCCACTGCCTCCCACTTGGGTTCAGGTGGGCAGTCACGTACACACTTCAGTTAAGAAGTGATGGCGATGGAAATATCTCATTGTTAAGCTAAAGTATGATATTCAGGTCTGACTGTGCATGGAAGCCGTAGGAGGATCTTGTCTAGTAATGCTGGGTGCAGCGGCGCAGACACACGCAGGTCAGGACGCTGACAAGCTGAAGTTGTTTGTTGTTTCAAAAGTGGCGATAATTGTCCAACGCCGTACATCTCAAAAATGGCCTCCGTGGTCAGGCGAGCTCTTCAGAGCCTAACTCAGGAATACATATTCACTTAGACGAGAGAAGAACAAGTGGGACAAAACACAAGTGGAAGCCAAATGTATGAGAAAGCCCAGAAGTTGAGCGCATTATGCAAAGCAGCGAAACTTCTAAAGAGTGCTTCAGGTGGACATGTAGAATGTGAAAACGCTGTGGTAGTGAATTTATCCCAGCAGTTTGTTCATAAACAACAAATAATGAAATGCTCTCCAGATCAATCATTCCCCTGATGACAGCTCAGAATGTATGTAATTTGTATTATTCTTTCTGAATTCAGTCATTCTGAGCCTTTTTCATTTGATTACCTCTACTTTCTCCCCCATATTACATAAATTGGACTCTTTGTATGAAGCCACTTTGCTGTGTTTAACTGCGGATAATGCAAAATGGGACTTTTACTGCCGAAGAAGTTTTAAGAAACCGAAAGGCTGGTAGTAATGTAGCCTTATTGCTACTGTATTTTAATATTTTAGAAGTTTTTTAATGACTGTTGTTATTATTATTATTATTATTATTCATTCATTCATTTTCTTTACCTGCTTTATCATCTCACTACATAACATATATAGACCCAAACAATCACTCTCACATTCACACCGATGATAAATTTAGATGAACTGATTATCCTATCAGTGCATGTGTTTGGATGGTGGGAGGAGCCAGAGTACCAGGAGAGAACCCACACAGATACGGGGAGAACATACAAACTCCACACAGAAAGGTCCCACCATCGACTGGTGTTGGAATCAAACCCAGGACATTATTTTTATTTGTTTAATTGTTTGAAAGTACAGTCAAATATAGTTACCTCTGATGTGATGCATATAGACGTTATAACTAGTGCCAATTCTAAACTCCAGTCCCCAGTTGGGATCCTCCACAACATTACAGTACAATATATAACATATGCATAATTTAAAACAATCATACTATACAATTCAATAACCCAGTGTTGCATATATATAATATAAGGCATTCATTCACTCACTTGCTCTCCCACAGAATACACAGTGTTTACAGATGAGAACTGTTGTGTTTTGTCTTTAACCAGGTTTTGGTTCTGTTGGTGAACGTCTTAGAACCTGAGATATATTTTATTTCTTATGGCAGTGAGTTCCAGAGTTTAATACTCTTACAGTTGAAGGATGACTGTTGTAATGTTGTCCCACAGAATGTAATTTTGCAATTTGAGTGGTTCGGGTGCTGAGTTTGTAAATTTGAAAATTAACTTGAGTAAACACAGATCACTAAAGCTTTCCTTAGCAACATGTATTATTTGAGAATATGACAGTGGTGGTACCTGATTGTTTATTTGTTCATTTTTTTAAAAAATTATTATTATCATTATTATTATGTTTCTTTTTTCTGTCATGATAAGCAATCCTAAAAAAAAAGCAGCCAGTGTGTCATTTCCCCTGATGCCTTAAAAAAAACAAGGGCAAATTGTTATGTGCTGTAAATGGAGTGAATTTTAGTAAAGTAGAAATGTGCATTTTTAATAACCCAGGGTGCATATTGACAAGCTAAAATCTCTACATGTACACTTCTCTGTTAAAATAAATAAATTAATTAAAAAAAAATAAAAAAGGATGCTTCACATGGGAAAAGTTGGATACGATTTTTATCGTAAATGCTGTTACAAATTACCAGAGGCATGTTTGATTAAATTCTTGCTTGGCTGATTGGGTCAACTATGCCTGCATGGCTGAAAAAAAAAAAAAATAGAATAGCAATACTTTATGAAAGTAAGGAAGTTTGGGCAGGGGGTCATTTGGACATTTGTGGAAGTATAAGCTGAGAGCAAATTGTGATACAGACTATAGCGCGCAGAGCCTCGCTGTCTAATCTGGAGGCTGTGCAGAAACAACAGAAAAATACTGGGGAAAATCTCTTTTACAATGGAGGTATTTTCATTTGATAGATGCTAAAACTGACCAAGAGATGATTGAAATTGCTGCCTGGGCAATCCTGATTCCATTCCCACTGATGAAAACCGCTGCGATCCAAACACACACACAACCAAACGCCCACGCATTACAGCCGTATATACAAAAAGATCTACAAGGATAATAGAAAAGCATAGACAGCCTCTGTATCAAAATGATGCCTGTGGGTCTCTATTTTCCAGTGTTTTGGTCCACTTCTGATTTCTGCACACCATCCCCATACATCACTGTTTGGCTACGAGCTAACATAATAGTTGTATTATTTATTTCAGCATAATCAATAAACCATAGCATCCCCCTGTAGACACATTACTTTTCTGAAAGAGTGACTGTCAGGATTTATTTTTTTGAAGATATTGTGAGGAAAATATTCTTCTGTGCTGCGATAAACACGACTGACATATCACTGTTTGAGCTTGGCTATCCAAAATTATTTGTTTGTGAGGATCCCAAGAATTACAACGCAGAATGAAGCCAATCCGCCCAAACTTTGCCAACAGAAAGCAGCGAGTGTCAATTTAGTGGCATACTCTATTTAAAGGATGTCCTCTAACCAACAATATGTTATTTTATGTGTCATTTTCTGTCTGATATTTTGTCTTATTTGAGGAGTAATTTAGTTCACGCAGCAAAAAAAAAAAAAAAAAAAAAAATCTCCATAACCCTTAAGGTGTCACACAGGCTTTTTTTCTCTCCACATTCTAAGACTGATATCCTGCTGCATGTTCACTGACATGTGCTATTAATCTTTCAAGCAAGGTCAAACTCTGTCTCTGCCGTTTGCACATGTCCTGTATTAGCAACAGCCTTGATACAGCTTAGACCATTTTACCATTTTACATGCCAACTGTGCTTAAAAGAATGGCTTTTTTTCTTATTTTTTTCTCCCTCTCAATCAATTTAGTTTCTTTCATGGTCCCATCACCTTCTGAAATCATCTGCCGTCCACCTGTTTTTAACTTCCTGTCCTGTCTCGCTCCTTACATAATGCCCTGTGTTTGTGTTCCTTCCCTAACACTTGGCGCTATCGATCCATCGTGTGGCATCCTTCTCTTAGTGTCAACACCGAACACGGGATTGCCGGCCTCTCAGGTTTCTCTCCTGTGTTTACAAACAGTCCACTACCATTGGACACGCGTGCACTACAGACCCACATATGCACGAGAACACACACGAGAGGTTGAACTTTTATTGGATTCTTTGCTTTTTTTTTTTTTTTAACTCAGGGGAACAAGGTCGAAACTCATCAAATTTAACCTCAACACCAGCCTCGGATTAAAGGTCACGGCCTCATTCTTCACATCTTTCCTGACTTCTGATATTACCATGTCATAATACATCAGGATTAATGCTTTACCTTACCTCTGAACCTTCTTATCTTATACCACACTGGTCCTATTTCATTTATAGGATCCCCATCCTCTGTTCTGCGCTTTACTGTGTGTGGAGTGTCCTGTATTCCTCGAATCACCCCGCACTTGGCGGCCAGCTCAATCTCAATATCATGTTATCGGACTCAAGGGCCAAGGATATAAATACCATGCACCATAACTCTCTCCTGTTCAATAACCATTATATGCTCTACTTTATACATTAGAAGCACCTGATGGGGCAGTAAATTCACAGCTGCAGCTCGACCACCTAGTGCATCTAGAGGAAAAAAATAAAAAAATAAAACGGATGCTGAGGCGAAGGATGAAGTGCAATGGAAAGTGGAAGCAGACAGGAATGAACTGAAAAATAATGTAAATGATTACAGAGACAAACATGAGATGGAATGGTAAATAAGTGACCAAGCGCTCTATAAAAGAACTGAAGGAAACAAATCAAAGAGTAAAGGGGGAAAAATGGGGGAAACTGCTGTAATGAACAGTATTTATTGGCTTGGGTTTCTCTCTGTTACAGTTATCTATTGTATTTCTGTAATAAGCTTTGTACATCCAATGAATCATGCATACTGTTGCCTAAAGCCATTCTTAGTTCTGCCTAGCCCTGCAGTATGAAATCTATCTTCTCACACAAAAGGTTCATGTTCCTCATGCTGAGACTATTTCAACACCACCACCAGCATCTGTTCACTTTCCAAGGACAGTAATCAATAGAAACATATTTCCATCCTGGTCTACAGATACTACAGTACTGTAGAGCCAACACTGAACAGACCATGGAAATGGCAATAAATGTCCATCCTCGAAATTCAAAACACACTGCACACATACACACACACCCACGCACACACAGGCCTTTGTTTACCACATAAGCATGACTGGATGCAGCATAGAGTTTACGCTCCAATGCACTTTTTCATTTGGAAAGCTAGGGTGGTTACCCACCGAGCGAGAGCTGATTAAGAAAACAGTCCCATTTAATTCCTTTCTCCTCAACGGCCGGCAAGAGAAATGTAATTAAAGCCACTAAATCTCCCATGGGCCTTGCTACCTGCTACACGACCAACATGACACGTCGTGTAATTTGCCCGACCTACAAAGGCGACGGCAGTTATTCGCCATGGTTGCAGGGAGAACACGGGCCTTCGAATGAGACGGCCCAAGACAGGAGTGTGTGTGTGTGTGTGTGTGTGTGTGTGT
>JAPSES010000001.1:11851380-11861709 GCA_029822895.1 Maxillicosta whitleyi
TATCTATCTATCTATCTATCTATCTATCTATCTATCTATCTATCTATCTCTCTGTCTGTCTGTCTGTCTGTCTGTCTGTCTGTCTGTCTGTCTATCTTACATTCTCATCAGCCTTGAATTTGAAAAAAAGACCTACTTTCCTTTCATTTCTATTCATTCTTCCTTTTGTCAGCTGGGTATCGTCACTGTCACTGCAATACTGCTGGCCATGGTGGGATTGACATCTTCCTCCAAGGTTATTATAGCATGAAAGTTGTGTTTATCTGAAACCATGAAGTGCTTTTGGAGAAGCAAACTAGAGCTCAGAGTATCTGCCATCTGCTACGTCTTTACAAGTTGTTAAAATGTCTTTTTGTGCGGTAATCAGTGCTACATATTGCATAATTTGTTGATCAATGTACAAAAATTAGGCAGTCACAAGAACAATTTTTAATCTATCTATCTATCTATGGAATAATAATAGTAAAATAATCTGTATTTTTCATGGATTGGGATATGGTACTAAAAGTACAATTAAAAACAAACACCGTACAGCATCTTAAATACTGGTACAGTTACAGAGTGTTGAAAAAACGTAGGGGACTTTATCACTACATGACAAGTAAAATGTAAAATATATGTTGATATGTTTGTTTTTCATATTTCTCTGTGCATTTTGTTGGGACAACAAATTGTTGTCCTCTCTGCAGTTAGATAGTTAAGGTGGAAAATGAGGTTGAACACATATATTTCCCAAGAGAATATTCTCAGTTTCTCCATTTCTTGTTTCCACAGTTCCAATTAGCAGCTTTGGTACCAATTAGTAAAATCAAGCCTTCAGAAAACCCATGGGGTTATATGTGTCAAGAACGCATGCTTGAGCTAAAAAAAAAAAAAAAAAAAAAGGTTCACAAAATAAGCATCAGGAATAATTGGGGCAAAAAGGTTAAATGTCTTTGTTCTATGTGTTTTTATTCCTTTTTGTCTGCTATTTTACATGTAGATTTGTTTATAGAGTGGGTTAATTTAAAAAAAAAAACCTTCTCAGCTTAATGTCTTGCTAACTCACACCACTTCTCAGATGCACGTGTGGTTGTAAATGCATCCTCGTCCATTTCCTATGAGAGAAAAATACTAATATGCACTGCATTTTTTTCCTCTCTCGGGCTTTGCCTTCTATGCTCTCCCTGGATTCATCTCCTCCTAAGCATCCTCTTAGGATAATGAGGTGGATAGTTCTAGATATGGCAGGAGTATCAATCTGAACTGCACAGACAACCTGCAGGCCTCGCCCAAAGCCAACATGTTTATTAGAATGCCAGGGATAACAAATGACTTAACATGCTTCCCTCTTTAATAACCCTGTACACCTACAAGATAACAATAACAGAGATGCCACACTGAGTGCTCCTTAATTCAATTAAAAAAGCATGGCCGATGAGCATGGCGTGTGAAAATAAGTCCTTGAGGCAGTGATAAACTTCATAGCTGAGCGTTTCTGTGAGAGATGCCAGATGGATACATTATGTGAATCTTGCGTTTAAAGGGAAGGATCATTTAAAACGGTACAGGGTTATTTCACATATTCTTATTCATTTGTCCGTAACACTGTTGCAAATTATATACAATTACACATATGATGGGACATAAATAAACGCTCACATCCTGGAATTATAATCGCTCATGCTCAAACAATGTCATATTTCCTTGGCATAAATGGATTAGATATAAAGATGAATGCGATATCATTGAGTTGCAGCAAATTTTTTATCCTTAGAATAATTGTTTGAAGCATCACGTTATCAGTTTAGGGTAAATAACACCTTCCTATGAAACTTATTCCTGATATACTGAAAAACTGTGTTAAATGCTGTTTGAATAATTGATAACATCTACTTTTTCCAAGTGGTGACAGTCTTACAGAGAGGAGACACTCACCAAAAACATCACATGACATATTTTTGCCTGTAAGAAATCACTTGACTTATAACAAACATCTACTCCCCAGACAGCGTCTCTGGTGAATTAAGGGTGCACACTGCAAAGCAAATGAGCCCTCCAACAAAAAGCTGTGGATCACGGGTGACAAAGCGCATGACTTCACATAAAAAATAAATAAATAAATAAAAATAAATAAGCATTGGTGTGGCAAAGACAGGAAAAAAGTGCAATGAATTGCTTCTTTATTCATTTATGAATGTGAGGCATGAGTATAGAGATTAGACTTCAACAAAATCTTCTAAATGTGTCTCATCATTGGTGCCAAAATGTCATGATATTTACTTATAGAGTAAGTACTACCACACTAAACTGTTTATTTTAAGATACATTAAGTACCGACACTTGCCAGTAGTAAATAAGCTGCAAGTTGGCAGAGATACAGGGGGTGAAATAAGTATTATGAGGTAAAGGTCACAAATAATTAGGACTCTAATTAATGTGTGACCTGCTGTCTGGCTGACCAGCTGTCTACTAGTGTCATGTTAATCATTTAATGTATACAAATGACCCTTGCACTGCATGTGATATGGAGAAAAGGACAAAGGTAGCTCTACATTTGCTACTATTTATGGTAATGGAAGATTTCCATACATTTGTCTTATATATGGGCCAAGGAAAGGCATTATGCATTTTCTGGATTCCACTCAATATATGTGTATAGTCCTGTGTGCTTTACTGTCTACATGTTATATTCAGAAAAGTGTATCCCTATCCAAGAACCTAGACCTCTCACTAATGTTCCTCCTTGTCAGAGACAAAGGGGTTTTAAGACTCGAGGATTTGGCAGGCTCTACCACTTGCAGGCAATATTTCAACCCATCCATCTAGCTAGGATAATAGAGTGTCCTTGCCTTTCAGAGCCTGGAGGAGTGACCAGTTATCACAAGCCACCAGCTCCATTGTTAATAAAAACGGAGGAAGGGAGGTTGGAGTTGGTGAGGAGGGGGACGAAAAGGAGGAAGGATGGACAGAAGGGTAAAGGAGAAACAGATGCATGTTATTTTGACAGACGCCTTGCAAAGTTGATCCTGATCAGCAGTCAGTTACAAAGCTGGCAAGAGTTCTCTTTTTATATTTTAGCTTTGGTTTCTGTGAAGATAAATTTAGCTGCAACGCATCCCTCCTCAGTCTGTGGAAAGAGGTGGAGAAGAGAGGAGAGGGGAGATGAGAAGAATTGGAGTGGAGAGGTGGGGCACGTAGCGTTAGGCTGATCTAGCTAATGGCCAAACTGACCTTCAGAGAAGGTCAAACAGTAAGAAGAGTAAGTAGCGTGTCATACAAAGCCACTGCAGCTTAATCCAGGTCGTTTCCATTACTCTTGACTTTACTAGTGCCTCATTCTTTAAAGCAGGTGGCTAGGATTTTACTGCGTTTTAACTAAAGCGAAGATTAAATGTGTATGGTAATTCTGTAAGTATCACCCATTTAGAAATTTAGAATATCCTTTTTGACACCGTAATGACTGATTTGTAAGCTTTTACCTTCAGTCATTATCTGCTTTCTTATTTGCGAGTACGTCATGGTGCACTACAAATTAGTTTTATGGTTCAGAGTCTTCATGGAAGGAAGTCATTTGTTGTTGACATTAGCAAAGTCCATGTCTAAGCTAACAGTAGCTAGTGCCGCATGTTAAAAGCCTCACCTTTTGGAAACTAGTGACTCCTCTACATAAAAATCTGTATTTAAGCTATTGAGGTATTTGAGGAAAGCAGTGTTATTTAAAGGTATGTTCAGATCTGTTGACATACTGGAAATTGTACGGTGATAAATACACAAATTTGTTGGCATTTGTTTTATATCATAAAACTATGTCCAAAACTATGTCCATCATAATGCTTGTTCCCATAGCTGTAGCATTAGCGGTTTTAAAAGCAGTGGTTGTAGTAATGTTTTCTTACCATGTGTGGAAGATGACACACATTCTGTGATCAAATAGATGTTATCTATCTGTCTCAAGTAACAACAACAATACGTAAACCTGTCACAAGCAAGAGGGTGTATGAAAAATTTATGGGAAATATTGATTGGTCTGTAAGTGTTGGACAACTATAATCTTCTATGAAATACAAGACACAATGTTTATGATAAGGGGTGACATAAAGCACTACCACCCCAAAAAAGAAAAGGAAACTGCGGTTTTTGCATTTATGTTGGAAGGAGGGGGGAAAAAAGCAAAGAAAAAAGACAGCTTGTATTATTTGGTAAATGTTTAATGTAAACAAATTATCCACTCCTCGAGCACAACATCTCTGCATAATGTTCCTTACAATAACATAAAATTACTATACTGTTTTTCTCTCATCGTGGCACATACGCTCAAAAAGCAGAGCGCTGACTAAAGCATAGTAATGCATGGAGGCAATATCATTTAGAATTTTAAAATAGAGCAGAACTGCTTTTATATAAAGTCATATTGCCCAGGGCCTCTCCCCTTCTCTCTGGTTTTATCACATTTTTCCACTCTGCAGTCCACAGAGGGTTTCTTTACTATACCTGATTGAGACATAGTCTCAGGCAAACAGTCACAATGACAACTGCTCCTCTCTTAGGATCATTGTTGAATCTCACCTTAAAGTTTCCCTGTCAACAGAGCCTGTAAAACATGCAGCAGTTTCCAAATCTGAACCAAAAGATTTGCTATAGGAAATAACATTTATGTACAAAAGCTACTATGGTCTGGAATGGCAATTTATTTTTTCCTGATCCACAGATGGTGATTCAACAGAGGGGTGTTACATATTGTGCTGCAAGGCACTATTCAGAGGAAAGGTTTGTTAAACATTTTTAAAAGAAACACAGTGTTTAATACAAAAATAGCAAGCGCTGATATTTTTTTCCTTTAATTTCTTTTGGAGTCCTTTTATTTTGATGCTTCAAAATTATTTAAATTAGAAGGTTATTTTTCAAAATAGCAGCACGTACTGAGAAAGATCAAGAATGTGACCTCTAAGAAGAAAGTATAATGAAAACAACGTAACTATTTCTGGTAGCAAAAGATTTATATCCAAACTGCAGCGGATAAGAATTATAACAGAGCAACATTATTTGTAAGGGATCATGTGAATAAAACCTATGACTAAATCGAGAACCCTCAGGGTCAATAAAAAAAAGCATGATTCGTCATGTACTTGGTGGCAAAATTAGATGAGTAATATAGCAAACATTGCCTGTAAGAGTTTGTAAGTCTGACCTTAGATTATGTTAAACAGTAGAAAACAGTTCTCCTCTAATACAAAACTGACGCCACATCATTTATTTTCAACACCACTGTTCCAACTGCACACATGAGATCATGCTCAACCGAACATGTGTATTTTCACTCAACATTCTACCATCTCACATATTTTCAGAGAGAACATTCATTGTTGTTAGTTTACAAGTTGCATCTAAGGAGGAGTGGAGTGCCGCATCACTGAAATATTACTGCCTATAATATTTCCTACTTTCAAAAGTCTCCCTGTGTCATCATTGCTCATGACCAAATATGATTTAGCAGTCCTTCACAGTCCTAATACTGTCAACATTAATAGCAGTAAATGTCTGCAGCATTTTACTAATGTGATTTTCCAGTTTGGTCAATAAGAACCTTTTAAGA
Source organism: Maxillicosta whitleyi (assembly GCA_029822895.1). Lineage (NCBI taxonomy): Eukaryota > Metazoa > Chordata > Actinopteri > Perciformes > Neosebastidae > Maxillicosta > Maxillicosta whitleyi. The sequence goes on from JAPSES010000001.1 coordinate 11,856,956, forward strand.
AGTAATACATTTAGCGTGTGTAAGCGTTGTAACTGTATTTCCCGTTGGCTCATTTTCAGCTTCCACAGTGACACCTATGGTTATTGGTTTGGACAATATGCCTAATGTCACCTTGGTCGCAAAAGCACACAAAAGTGCACTGTTATATGACTACAGCGAAATAGGGAATAGTGAAATGTACTTTTTTTTTAACCCATAAATACCCAAACAGCAACCAAAAGCATATTCTGATCTAAAATATCCAATACTGATCTATTAATCCTATCAGTACATGTAAATAATTGGTGAAAAATGTGGTTTGTTGTCTTTTCATGGTCATCAGATGTGATCCATTTGGACGTTCAGAGACTCTGAAGGGAATGTGGAAACACCATCATCTTCTACAGCAGTGACTCACTAGTAAAACCAGTGGAGTTTGACAAATGAGACGGTTGGTTTTACATTCAGCTACTGATATTTTTGCTAAAAATAAAAGTAACTTTTTCTTAATTTTCTTCTTTTCATCTACAGTAAAGCCTCGCTATATCGCGGTTCACCTTTTTGCGGCTTCGCTGTTTCGCAGATTTTTTTAGCGCAGTTTTTTTAATGCATCTTTTTACAGTACAGTATGTTGTGTTCTGCATCCTAATTCGCTAAAGGACGGTAGACCAATGCTAACAATCTCTATGCCTTGTCTCTGTACAGCATGGCACATTTACGTTTGCAAATTTTCTTCCTTGACAAAACCCACAATATCGACGAAACGTTCTGTACCGGCAAAGGCACCTGACGATGCACCCAAAAGGAAAAGTAAGATGTTAACTATCCCAGAAAAAGTTAAACTTCTGGACATGCTGAATGAAGGTAGAAGCCTTGGCGGGGTTATGCTGGTTTTAATCTTTGGTTTCATTCTATAGTACAGTATTGTATTCTATAATAATTGTAAACACAATAAAGTTGCCTACTTTGTTGATTTTGCCTATTGCGGGTTAATTTTGGAATGTAACCCCAACAATAAATGAGGGTTTACTGTATTTCTGATCTAATAACCTTCAACTTCTTTATGAACTTCTAAAAAATGTACATGGTCATTGATTAAATATAGGAAAATACCCGATTTTCATTTAAAAAATATTAAATACAGAGGGTAATATTATAATAAATTATGATAAATAGCTTAAGGAAGATTAAATAGAGAGAAAAAGTAATTTGGGAGCTGCCACAAAAGTAGCACTGGGTCTTTATTGGTTAAATAAGTCTTTAAAACTTTACTCATTATATAAGCATGTCCATGTATTCAACACCATGAGACCACTGAAGGCCACTCTACATGATACTATTAGATACAATTTCTTTACTCCTAAACTCACTTTATACGCTGACATACAGCCTAGAACACTCTCATTTATACCTGAAGGACTTTAAAAGTGTTCAATCAACACATAACCTCCCACTCTCTTATGACATGTCCAACATTTACCTCAAAGGACAAAGACACAGCAGCTGAATTTTAATCACTGACATTATCTTATAGTGTGTATCACAGTTCACCTTCACGCAGCGCTCTGAAAATCCTTGGGGGAAAATACGGCCTTGACTGTTTTCAAATCCCTTGTGCCAATATTTTATATATTTGGAAACTGAGAGTAGATATACTACACGCCGTAAATATATTGATAATTTAGTGTCTGGACCCAAGAGTGAAAAACTACCAATAAATCAATGGGTCATTTCCAGTGTAAGAGGTGGCTTTTCAACGTTTGATGTGTTGTCGCTGCTGTTGTGGATGATGCAATTTGTTATGACAAGATTGCCTTATTTCTTCCCCAAAACTTTTCCAGGAGATTAAATGATTAATAAAGGGAAGGTGTGTGTGTTAAATCAGACCGTTCAACAATCAACGGAAAGATTTTGTAACCATAGGAGGGAATCATTTCAGCCATCTGTGCCACTCTTCTAACCCCTCCCCTCACCATACAACAACTCCCTGATGCACTACGAATGACAGAGGAAAGGAAATTATCGAACACCAATACAATAAAGCTGTCTGGTAACTTAATAGGGCTGCTGAGTAGGGGCACTGTGGCCATCTTGCTTTGAGGCGATAATGAGAGTCATCATTCCCTCTTGGGCTAAAAGAAAGGGGCCTCCTCTGTGGTGATGGTGTGTGTGTGTGTGTGTGTGTGTGTGTGTGTTTGAGCTCCTTTAGTCCGGTGAGGCCCAATAAGCAAACAGCCTACTGCTTTAACGAAGCCAGAGAGATATCCCATTGAATACAGCTTAGGAGAGATCTCGGAGAAATTCTGTTCATTAAATCAGGCTAAAGTCCAAATATTGACTCTGTAACCTATGGGGAGACACAAAATATAGACTGTTCTATATATCATATTATAGGTCCCTTAACCGTGTAGTGTTTAGGGACTCGTTTTAGCAGAAAAGTGTGCTGCTGCATGTATAAAAGCACCTTTTGATGATAGAAAATAACACAAATTCTGATCAAATTCAAAAACTGCAATGATTTAACAGCAATGATCTGTGCAAGTGACAAGGTAAGTTATTACCAAAGGACTGGTACCTGTAAGAATTATTCATCAAAAACAAAACAATGTTGTAGTGTTCTTCATATACACTAATCCTACACTGAGGGAATGTTGGAGTTAGGAATAATGTCTACAAGCTGCTTTGTGAACATTAAAAGAGAGCCTAAGGAATATAATCTAAGATATTTACTCGTTGAGTTACTGCATCTGTGGTTTCTCACTAAGGATTCTGAAATATTGTGTAAGACTGGGGAGAAAACAGAGAGTGTCTTAAGACATCTCAACACTCTAGCTTAAATTAGGCTGGCAGAGGAAACATTACAGAATTATAGTGCAGTAGTAGCTTTCAGTTTTAACATGCAAGTTTAACTTGGTTAAACATTTCTTTGAGAATGTGTGATTTTTATGGAAGAGCAGGAAAAGATAGTAGTCACCATTCAAAAGCCATCTTGTGGTCACAGTCATGGATGTATTCAACAATGGATAGTGATTTTAGACATACAAAAGAGCAGCAAACAGTTCATTACAAGTAAGTAACAGGGAACTATTTGTGACAGTTTCTTTTGCCAGAGCAGATCCATGGTCCGTACAAAAGACAAACAGCTCTGAGCAGCTCTTTAACTTGAATTGAATCTAAGAAATCAAATCAAATCAAATCAAATGATATACAGTGTTTTACACACATTTGACACTTTTAATACCTGAGTTTAATACCTGAGTCAGCACTATGTTCCCCAGTACCTAGGGTTAGGGTTAGGTGTGTATTGTGTAACACAGGCACCAGGGAACATCAGTACAGGGGGACATAGGTATTAGGGAACATAGGTACGGGGGAACACAAGGGAACATAGGTACAGGGGAACATAGGTATGGGGGAACAAAGGTACTAGGGAACATATGCCCCGTTTCCACTACATGGTACCGGCTCTACTCTACTTGACTCGACTCTACTCAGTATTCCTGTGGTTCTTTTCCACTTACATGGGACCAGCTCGTCTCAGCTCGACTCATTACTCCGACACGGCGCGCTACTTCAGTGTCGTCTGCTCAGAGAGTTGCCGAAAACTCACTCGTTGCGTATTTTCTCGTCTGGATTTTTACGTCCGCCACCAAAGACTGAATCTACGTGACCGTCTATGGTGTAGTTTTGTTCTGTGATGTATCACTATTTACTGTCTACTTCCACACCTGATTTTGGTCACAGAGAAAACTGTCTGACCAATCAGTGTCTGCAGTGGTGATACATCACGTTTTGGTGTCTGTCCCAGAAGTTTGGAACCTCAGCTGAGGCGGTACTAAAAAACTCTTATCAGGTCCTAGATTCAAGGGTCCTTTTTCATAATGGAAATGCAAAAGAGCCATGTAGAGTCAAGTACAGTAGAACTGGTACCATGGAGTGGAAACATGGCAATAGATACAGGGGAACACAGGTATGGGGGAACATAGGTACTGGGGAACGTAGGTACTTTGGAACATAGGTACTTGGGAACATAGGTACGGGGGAACATAGGTACTGGGGAACACAGGTACTGGGGAACATAGGTAAGGGGGAACATAGGTACAGTATGTTCCCACTGTCCTCAGTGTTAAGCCATACCCCAGAGCCGAGCTCCCAGTCTCCCTTTGTTTACCGTCTCTCAGTGTTACTTTCACCGTTTGTTAATTGAGAACCCAGAGGATCCTGACATGTGATAAATTTTTAATGTCAGGGAGAACAGCAAACTTACATGAGTACATCTATGAGAATATGATGACTAAAGATGTTCTAAAACCTGTTCTGTAGTCTGTTTAAATGTAAAACACAATGGCACTGGTCAGTTCACTTTATGCTATGTTTGCATATCTATGCAATATTTACATTTTTAAACTAAAATGAACATGAGCGATCAAAAAAGCAGTGCCCTTATTTACTGGAGGCACAACAATCATCACACAGTAAGTTAAGGGCAACTGCAGCAAAATTGCTTTCAGTGAGAAGACAGACACATAGCTAACAAAGAAGGCTTCTACTGACAAAATGTTATTCAAAGCAGTCACTCCCAAAGGATCCGCTAATGCCTATGCAAAGACCTTGAACTCAGATAAACTACAAGGTTCAAGAGTTACTGCAGAATACTTAGGAATATAGTGAGTGATAAAGCATAATGAAGAGATAGATAGATAGAGAGATAGAGAGATAGATAGATAGATAGATAGATAGATAGATAGATAGATAGATAGATAGATAGATAGATA
>JAPSES010000001.1:11871968-11917258 GCA_029822895.1 Maxillicosta whitleyi
ATTTGCAGTGCAGTGGTTCCCCGCCCCTGGAGACGTTCATTCAGCTTGTTTATTTAATTATCTACAAATGTATTTAGCATTAACTATATTATAACACTTGATGGATACTATATGAAGGTACGCTGGGAATGTAAAAAAAAAAAGTCCGTAAGAGGTCTGAACAGATGATATACAACAATGACCATATTCCACTTGTAGTTGTGTTAATAGTTAACACTTACTGCACATTAAAATCAATCACAGCATCATCTGACTTGTCTCTGGAAATTGCCCAGTATGGGTTAATATATTATGGCTATAATCACCCTGTACTGGCACGGCTGTCTCCTTCTTAGCAGCCTGCTGAGTTACAGTCAGAGCCGTGGTAATGCAAATGAGCTCATAAAGTGGCCCAGTGTAGGGAATCTCCCTCCGGACATCGGATAAGATCAGCTGAACAGTGTTGTTTATAGTTCTGAAATCCAATCCCATCTTCCCAAACAACTCGTTTTTTGGTGTCTCCTTGCCCCACATGCGTTCTTTGCTTGGACTTTATTGCCGCACAACAATACTAACAATGAAAAAAAGGACCTATGACAAATGTACTACATGAGGGGAAGTTTAGGAGATTATGAATTTGGGTGCAAGGCAAGGAAAAATGTGCAAATTCAGAAGGAAAAGGGAATACAGGAAAGGAAATTGGTGATGATTACAAAATGAGAATGCACAAAAGGGTGCTACTAACTTATTTATATTAAGCTGTTGAGATGGCTGGGCGAGAAAATCTGTGATTATTATTCTTTGATTTGCAAAGCTACGCCATGATTGGCCCTTCCTTTGGTGGTGGCATTAAACTTTATGTTTATGGGTCCCAGTGTTAAGCCCATTTCCACGCTCCCTATTCCACACACTAAGTATTGACATTCCATTTAATTTGACGACAGTGAGGAGGGTATTTTATGACAGAAATGTAATGGAAATGCAAGCAGTGGGCATTGCAGTAAAAAATATCACCCAATTACAAGAACATCTTTGCATAGTTGCAGTGTAAAGAGGATATGCATGATGCACCTCTGCTTTGTTCATAAGAACAAAGGGAGAGGGATTCATCTGAGCCCTGCACCCCCCCCTGTTTCAATACATACAAAGACAATATTCTCTAATGAAAAGTCTGCTGTGTGAGTGTGTGCGTGTATGTAGAGATGAAGTTACATTTAGACTATATAAATGATAATTAATGACATTAATGTGAATGTGCCCTTGCTACATGTACATAAACACAGGCTCAATGAATAATATGCATTCAGATAGGTGAAAAAAAAAGAAATGTAAAGCTCAGGGTCCTTAACATGCTTATTCAATCAAGGTGCTTTGTCAGCGAAAGGAAAACAAATTAGGTTTAAGTCTTGTGACAAGACAAATAAAACGTGGATCAATTAAGAGGTTGAAAAAGACAGCCATCCAGTGCTCAATGGGGCTACACTTGCTGTTACAATTTCATTCTTGAGCCACAGAGAAGCATTGATTCTCTCTGGCAGCCTGTCCTTGTCATTACAGTCAATGCTGAGGCCAGCCCAAGCCATTCTCAACTACCACTAATGGCTTCAAGGAATTTAGACGGACTTGTGGCAGAATCCTAATAAGCAGATTTTATAAATTTAGAGTGCAAGGATGAGAAGGCAGAATGCTGCAGGTCATCCAGAGAACACAGTGAACGTATTATCAAAACAATTCTCCTCCATTACTGTAAAGTTGGAATTACTTCTGTTCTAACAGGCTGAAATGAGATGAGGTGATAGAGAGGTTAGCTTGTCTGATGAAACAGGTTGCAATAGTAATAATTGCAACCTGACTGAACAAACATTGTGTCTGTTTTATGTTCCACACCATTTAAGTATCAAAACCAAAATGTGGAAGTTCAGCAGGACCTTTTGTTTTCATCGTGTCATTCTTTTTCCAGCCCTTCATCATTTCTTAGAGAGCACCTTACATCTCTCAAGTGTGGGACATCTTCTTACTGGGAGTCTGCCCATGTTTCTGCACTCTGAATCGTCTTGCCCAGGGATTTATCCCAAAGGAGCCATGTACAAAAGGAGAAGAAAGTTGTTGCAGTGCAGCACTTTTCTCAGAGATCAGATGGGTTTCTTGTGGTCACTCTGTTGTGCACTTTTCTGACCTTCATGGTCCTTACAGAGAGTAGTTTTTGCTTGTTTCCCCTGAGGGACAAGGATCTTTTTAAAAAGATAAACTATAGATGTAGTTTAGAAAGTTCTGTAGCCTACTAGCCATTTGTGGTTGTCTGGCAGTGTCTTTTAAAGCTAGGAAGGAAGTTCATGAGGAGGCAGGGCAGTCAACTGCTCAGGGCCCCAGGCCATTAGGGGGCCCCAGAGGGCTGACAAACTTTACTCCAGTACAAAAGTACACTGTAAGTGCAGTTCCAACCCGGTTTCATTTAATGAAACTAACCACTAAAATGTGTTGTTTGCACTGCAAACTGAATTGTGTGACTCAGTTGTAATGAGACACAACTGTCTTGTGATAAAACACAATAAAATCCACAAATATGAAAACAACTCAATTTGCAACATCCTGTATAAAATTCATACATTTCTATACTGGTAAAACTAAAACTTGGGGCGCTGATAAAGGGGGGTAAATGTGACAAAGTCATGGGATCCACTGTTTGTGGGGGGGGGGCAGCAGTCGAAGGGGCCCAGTGGATACAGGGTGGAAGTTATGAAAATGTTATGTAAAACCTGCTCTAGAAGAGAGGCGTAGAAGTCAGGAGGCTAACACTGCAACTATGCTAAGTTTTGCTATCGTAAGAGATGGTATGTCTATATGTCCCCCTCCAACCCCACCCCCACTCCGATAGAGTGACAAGATAATGAATTTATGTAGGGTCCACAACGATCATGCTTTCATGGGGCCTATAATTGGTAGCGGCACTCATGACTCAAACTAACCACTTTAGAGCCTCTTGTGGTTTCCTGGTGTTCTTTGTCATCCAGATGTCCCTGAACTACTCGTGTCTCACACTGAGACTTGGACATTTAGACACTGATCACTTCCATGTCAGTCTCTTCCTGACTTTGTAGGTTTTTAGAATCATGCAGTGGTTGGGGTCAAAGTTGTTTTAAAGTTGTAAAGTTATGATTATCTGAAGGGGCCGTGTGCCTTTAAATGTTATTATTACATGCGAGTCATTTACACATTTTTATTGCTTTATATATTTATATCTCCTCACCTAACTGCGTTCACTACTCTGAATTTGACATTTCAAACACCTGCTGACATGATTGGTGAAAAATTAGTCAAGTTGTAGACTGCAACCACACACAGCAGGTTTTTAGAAAAGGTTAGCGGTTAGCCCATCTGCATCACAGCTACAAGTTCAATTCTCAGTCGGACTGGAGTGTGTTGAGTTTAGCCGTTCTCTCCACGCCCCATGGGATTTTGTTTGGTCCTCTAGTTTCCCCGGCCATTAAAAACAGGTACACATAGGTTAATAGTCCTGTCAGTGCCCCTGACCAGAGTACTGATGGATCTGGAGTTGGTCCCCGAGTGCATTCAGTTGCTAAAGCTAATGCTAATGCTAGGTGTTGTGTGTGTATTAGGATGGTAAAATGCAGGGTAAAGATAATAAAGCGAGTTAACTTTAACCTTCACTTACAACTCAAATACAGTAGGTAGCTCTCAATATATGAATAGTTCAGCATAATTATAATGATTATTTTCATGATTTTTCCCTGAAGATAATAAGTATTCTAAATATGTGTCATTAACACCTCCCAGATGTCACATGCTGGACTTTGCTCTTTCCATTAAGGACATTGTTGGTGTCAGAATAATAATAGTGATAACGATGTAGGAGTGGAGTGGCTCCGACCCTGGAGACGCACATAAAAATCCCACTACTCACACTATTCACACACAAGATAAGATTTATACTTTAAGCAGGCGTTGGCAAACATCCTGCCATACATATCTACAGCGTACGGTTTTACTGTCAGATTACACTCTTAATGTTTACAACAAGAACATCTGTCATATTTTCATCAAATGCATTTCGATTCTCCAAACTAGAGTGCTTCGTTCTCATAAATGGTTGGTTTTAAACAAACACGAACAGGAAAAAGCAGTCTAATGAAATTAGCTGAAGCTGATGGAGGTATATTTTTGTGTTGTATTGTCAGAAAACACAAGTGACAGATGTTTTTTCACAACAGCAGGAACACTATTATTCAACACGAATATTTTCAGTCCATCTCATATATTATGGGCAAAAAAAATGTGTCACTAGGAACTGAAACTGAATAATTTATTATATAATTTGAATAATTGCATTAAAAATTGACTTTGAATCGGATAATTTATCTGTAAAACTGTGTTGAATTGAACTGAGGTTGCTCTGATTTTATCCACGTGATAAATTAATTTGTTTACACTGCTATTTACGACTATTCAAGCTGAATTGAAATTCACATTCAGTTCACTGATCAAGTTACTGAGGAAGCAAAACTGAGTGTAGATCAATGAGCTGAAGCAAAACTGAGGGATGTTTAATCGGATCGTTGATAATATTACGTTACAAACTGCTTACGTAACTTCATCAAACCATTATCCAAGTAAGGTTTAAATCTCAGTTGCCCTGAATTAACAGCATTTGTAATTACCAAACTAATTTTTAATGTTTTTATAATGATTCTGTGATAGCTCTTTGACCAAAATGATATTTTTATGCTAAAATATCCATTGATTTCCACATTTACTGTTTTACCAAAAAATTATAAAAACTAACGTAGAACTAATAAGGCACATTATTATTTTGTGATTAAGATGTCAGTTTGTAGTTATTTATTTCCACTCTTGAACAGAAAAAAAAAAAAAAAAATCATTTTAGTGATTGAATGTTATGCTTGATTAGTTTGTGACCTCTTGGAGAAGGCCAGTGTTCAAATTTATGAATAAAAAGGGGAATTTAGTCTGAAATTCCTCACTCGTGTTGAAAATGGTAAAATGTTGAGAGATGACTAAAAATAAAAGAATAAATTAAAGCACTTCATGACTCTACATGGTCTCTGAAATGAATGGGGAAAACAGGTCTAATATATTTGTTAATCACTGTATATCTTTTAATGGGTTTTTTTTTGTTTTTTTTTTTAAATAAATCAAGGGTGTCTTGTGTTTCCTTTTGTCCACAACCACAAGCATGCATTAACTGTGCATGTACTTTTAGATTGAATTTGCACTTTTGATGCAAATAATAGCAACTTGATTGGATTTCTTAATGCAGTTATTTGAGATTAATCATTTGGATTCATATATAAATTACTCAATTTCAGTTTCTGGTGGTGCAGATTTCTGCCCTTAGCCGCTCCCTTTAAGAAGAACAAATTGAAGAAGCTGTTGGAGTGAAAGTGGTGCGTTAAAGTCAACTGAGCATTCTCCCCTGAGGCCAAGCAATGGTTTCCACCACATAAGTCCAATTTCCAAGGCGTATGCCCACCTACAGTCCCATTCCACCCCGCCCTGTTATATCTAATAGTGGACAATGAAAGATAGAATAGTTTGGAGAATTTAAAAAAAAAAAAAAAAAGCCTAAATCCTTGCTATCCAATTTGTATTTCTCAGTATGACTTACAAAAAAAGGCTGCTTCCTGTATGAGCTGTACAGAATGGGAGATATTATTCGATAACCTCACTCAGTGCTTTACATTCCTGTCTTCCTGATGGGGTTTTTTACAATCTTGAAAATACCGAGTCACAAGATTGAATTCTGTTCAGCCTTCAGTTAAGACACAGTGTACATGTAGAGTGAATAGCAGTTTCATTCCTGTTTTGTGGTCTTTTTTTTCTCAACAGCAACAGAACAGGGCTCTGAGGATAGCATCACCAGCAGGGCGGTCGCTGCATTCAGGAAATAAAGAGCAATTCTGTTTTATAAGCATCTAACTGACTCAGTCTTATATATAAAGCACAAAAGTAACTGATTGCTCAGTTCTATCCATGTCTAAAACATTGCTTCATCAGTGTGTTACAATGAAAACTATTCTTTTTTTTCCCCCTGAAATTAACAGGTGTTATGACAATAAGTTATGTAGATAAGATAAGATTGGATGAATCTTTATTGCCATTCCATAGGCATATTAACTGCATTCCATTCATTCTTGTAAATTTTAGATTCATCTGTACTGTTTCCTTTTATCCGTTCTTGTTCTGTCTTGCTTTGTCTTGTTTGTTTTTGTTTTGATCCTGTCTTTTGCCTGATGGAACCTCCTGCCAGGTCATCATTGTAAATGAGAAGATGTTCTCTATTGATTTTACCTGATAAAATAAAGGTTAAATAAATAAGTCCATGGTACAATGACATTGGAGTACTGCTGCATAGTGCAAAAAAAAAAAAAAAAAAGAAGAAGGCATGCAAAAGATATTTACAAAATATATACCCAGGTTATAAAATCTATATGTGCAAAAATATGTATATGTACAAAAATATTTATAAAAAAAAAAAAAAAGAAGTACATTGTGTAAAAATGTAAAACTTGAATGTGGGACATGTGAGACGTGCCACTTTTACTCCAGTTTTATGAGGACATTTGGACATGTATACAGCGCATCAGGAGAATGAATCTAAGACTTTTCCAATGTTTTGTTGCAGGTTCTGACATAAGGCACCTGTAAACTGGAATACAAACCAAAGACCCTCTAAAGATGGACAGAAAAGTGCACATTTTAGTCCAAAGAAAAACATACTGATAAACATTATGACAGAGGATATGAACCGGTTTACACATGTGGGCAAGTATGGAAAAGCTGACCTTTTTCCAGAAGGAGTTTGATGGAACTATAGAGGGAGGACCGGCTCACACAGTGGGACATCTGACACCAGTGGAAATGGTAGAAAAAGGATGATACACAGCTGCATCTAAACAGGAACGCTAAAAGAACCTATTTTTCCATTGGCCATGTAAACCCCTTATTTGGATTATTGACTTTTTAAGAATTGGAAACAAAATGGAATATTAGTGTACATATAAACCTGGTCGATATAATTGTGTGCTATTGTAGAGTGCATTATTCCTAAATATGTAATATATTTAGAATATTTTGACCAACGCATCTGCCGTAGAATACACTACACACTTCCACACACGCTGGAGCCTATCTCAGCAGCTACAAGAGGAAGGCGGGGTACACCCTGGATGAGCCGCCAGTTCATTGCAGGGACGACTCATAAACATGTGATGTACATACATAAAACATTTACTTAAGTACAGTAACAAAGTACAAATACTTTGTTGTAATTGTACCCAGTACTGGCCATTATTACATACATTTTGTGCACAGTGAGATGTTGAAATATTTTAGTTATTGTTATATATAATATTCTAATATTATCATTTATTGTCAATTGTCATTGCCTTGTGAGTTCTTACCTGACTTTCCACCAACTATTTTACTCTTGTTAGCCTTTTTATGTCTCTCCCACTAAAAAAAGTAGTGTATGAAATCATAAAATGGTAATAATATCATGCTGAATTTTGCTACTGGAAGCACTTGTTTTGTTCTGTGGTTTTCCTTATCAGACACTACTAGTCACAGTTGGATGCCAAATGTGAAGCGGTACCCACAAGGCTCAAACAAAAGCTGAACACATCAGACACTGATAGTCAATTAAAATTTCATCAATTGCTCGAAAAGATTCATGGATGTGTGTCAGCATGTTGGATGCTCTTATGTTTAAATGCTAGACAGTGTTGTAGCTGACGATGGGAGAAAATGCTCATATTTGTCAGCACTTATGAATTGTAGTCCGTACAATCAGTGTACAAGGGTTTTTCTAATAATACAAACCCTTTTCTGTTTTTTAAAATGACATAAGTCATGTTATTCTAATATGTGGTCCAAAATACATAGCAGAATCTACATATTGACATTTGACGACAGTATATATGAGCCCATATAGACCCAGTGATAATTTTGGGTCAGTTTCCAAATGAATTTTTCTTGCTATTTAACTTTTTTAAAGTGATTTATCAGCATTTATTATAACATTATCGTCGGTATTTTTTGCATTTTTCACTGTAAATCATTTATTTTCCTGTATTTAATTTCCTATCCTTAAGTTAGATACTCATGAAAACACAGTGAATTCAAAAGTTATTCTATCAAAACAAAAAAACAAAGGAAAAATGTACTTTTTTAGTAAGCAGATTCATCACTGAGAGTAAAACCCAGTGTTTCCATCCACTATCATTGATCCAACTCCATGGGTTTTACTGGTGAATCAATGTTATAGAAGATGACAGTGTTTTCACATTCACTACAGAGCCTCCAAATGTCCAAATGACTCATATCTGAAGACCATGAACAAAGACAAACTGTATTTTACATCAATTATTTACATGTATTGATAAGATTAATCAACAGGTATGAAACATTTTAGATCTTTTTGTTCGATGGTGGATGTTTGCGTCTTTATGGGTTAATAAAGTAGTATGTTTCTTTTGGCTTTTCCCTTCAGGGGTCACCACAGCGAATCACATTTGCATCGATTTGGCAGGTTTTTACGTCGGATGCCCTTCCTGACACAACCCTCTGTATGTATCCGGGCTTGGGACCGGCACAATGAAACACTGCCCCCTTGTGGCTACAGGTATAGGTGTGTATAGTGTAAAAGGCCTTATCCAAGGGCCCACCTGAGGATTGAACCAGCCATGTTCCACACCAAAGTCAGTGACATTAACCACTAAGCTACTCAGTCACTATTTATGGGTAAATAAAATAAAATAAAAAAAATAATAAAATACAGTGTCTCACATATAACTGCAAGCTGACCATAACTGTACTTTTTATTTCAAAAACTCCTATAAAGCACACCATACAGTTCATATCTATTGTGTCTATGAATATGTATCTTCCTTCACACAGGCTATGACTGATATTTCGCTGCTATCTATCATTATGTCAGAGTATCTGTGCCTATAAGTAATGCAGTAATTCAATAAGGTAAATAACCTTAATATATTAAGGGGATACAAACAATGTCATTAATTCCCTCTTAAGTGTTAATGATTTCACATAGTGTAAAAACATTATTTAAAACCAATGCTATTATGAAAAAAGACCTAATAAATCTGAGCCTGCAAGAGATCATGAGGGTAATTAAACAACCTTGTAATATGCTTTGATACGATCCATTGAATTCACATATCAAATTAAGCTCTTTATTGACTCTAGTTAAATAAACTTAGACATATGTTTCCTAGTTTAATTATTCTTTTAATCAAGGTTGCTGTAAGAATATTTGTTATTGTATAATATATAATATGCACAGTCACTGTGTATTATGTGATTTTGTTAAGGTCAGGTATTTTGAAGTGCTATATAATAAAAAATAAGAGCTAAATATGTATATCTGCTTCAATTAAAAGGTTGCAAGTAAACACTGTGTTCCTAAAACAAATGATTCCGTTTTAGCTTCTACAGTCGAATTATTGCAGGTACATGACCTTACAGTGCAGAATCCTAACTGCACTATGTGTTCTTAATCTAGTCTCTGCTGTTTCTCATTACCATGCAAAGCAGAGTACAATAGCACTGAAAATTGCCCATGTAATGCTGTCGCTGAAAAGAACCAATATAGCTAGATATAGATATAAGGTGAAACTAACAATATGCTGAGTAATTTTCATATCTCTGAAGCTATTTGACAACATTAAAGGTTGAAATATCACAGATAACTATCCTGTTAACTCTCCTCCAAGGTTTGAATGTCAAAAATGCTTAATTTACTGTAATTAAACACTTTCTTGTATCAAAGGAGCATCTGCCAGCTTCATCTGTGGGTTGCAATGAACCTTTGTCTCATGAATATGCAAATCGATAGTGAACCTGAAAGAATCACACTAAAGCCCAGGGCCAAAACCAACCAGCAATACATCACAATGCGATAAGAAACATTACAGTGAATCCAAATGAGTCAACAGTATTGTCACATAAGGTAATGCACAATTAATAACGCAAAAACATTAGACGTTATCTACTCTGGTCGACCGCTCATGTCAGGCAATTAGATGAAGTCAAGTATGTAATGGTCCACACAGATTAACTCCAGGTTCAGTGTAGGAGGCAGATCAGCTAAATCCACCTAATACATTAGAGCTTCTCACCGGTATGGCCGAGGTTTAGTGTGAGAACCAAAGCAATTCAGTGTAAATATGTTTCTGATTAGCTTCAAAAAGTTACTTAATATATCCAAACTTTTTTCAATGGGATATTGTTCCCGGAAGAAAACCATATAAAATATACACATTGTTATAACAGAACACACTACACTGTCTGGATCACTCAAAAAAATAATTGACCCTAAAAAGCAGACTTTATGTAATTTAATCACATGACAATTTTCCATGTAATTCTATCACATAAAATGTAAGTGAATGCCGAGCCTTATGGTACATGTTTTGTTTTGTTGTTATATGATTTCATTGAATAAATGTTCAATTTTATGAACTTTACATAAATGTTATGTAAAATTCTGATACAGAGCACACGACATTTTCAAAAGCTCCATTCATTTAGTAAACACCCAGAATTTCTGATCAGGGAAAATATAGTTCAATGCTGAACAGAAGTTCACTTGATATTGTAGTATTGATTCTGCTTCACACACACACACACACACACACACAAAAATCTTGGGCCTCAAGGTAACAAGAGAAAAATAAAAGTAAGAGAGATCCAAGGTTTTGAGGCCTTTGGGAAGAAATTAAATTCAGCCGAAGCTGTTAGATGGTATGTTGGATGTGATTTTGCAATAAACGTTTCTTTTGTTTGACCAACTGCTATAACTATAAATAAAAGGAATTGCACGGGTTTGTGGTGTTCTGTACTATGTGGCATCTTTGGGCAATTGAGCAGCTTCCCCATAAGACGGGAAATGCAGTGTTTAAAGCTGTAAATCCTGCGACTTTTCTATTTGTGTTAAAATCCCATGTCTATGTGTAACATTGTGAACTGGTACATGAAGCACGATCAAATACGATTTTGAACTCCTCCCAATTTTAAATATGCAGACGAAAAGAAAAGAAGACCTAACTAGAGTTCATTATAGGTCTGAAAATTCTAATCTATTCCATCCATATTACTATTCCTCTATTTCCCTGATGTGACAGCCCCCCAAAATTAAATTGACAGTAAGGAAATGGTGCCTTTGTTCGAATGGGCATAAAAAAATAAGTAAGCATGCAGAAAAAGTGGTTAAAACTTTTTGGCAATGTGCTGTCTAATCTGCTTTAATTTTGCATAGACAACTTGCATCTGCTCATTGAGCTCCAAACCAGTTTGGAAAATGCCTAATTAAAAATGAATTGACTTTTAACTGGTGCACTTAAAACATCGCTGGCAAGTTTCACTCCAGGAGAGAATAAAGTTTGTCTGGTGTAACAGCTCGTTAATGCGTGCATAAAGTGAGCGCAAATATGCATATAAAGGACCGACAGTAAAATTCATTTTGGCAAATTCAGGATATTTCTGCCTCCTGGCCAGAGTTATCACGGAAATTTCAAGCCTCACTTAAGCCACGCATTTGAATGCCCTGGCTCTAGATACGACGCGTGTTTTTCATGTAATCTGATTATTTTTTACGCTCCAGATTAAGAAACCTGCGACAATAACATTTGAGTCCGAGCCAGATCGGCAACCCCGGTGATGTTCTGCTAAGGTTTCTCACCACAGGGTTCTAATTTAGTCCTCTGCTTGTCTTATCATATTGAAAAATCACACCCAGTAAATAAAAAGCTGTTTTCATGGGGATATTACGTTGGAAGCAACAAACAGAACCCACTCGGCGCCTCAAACTGCATTTAAAATTTTGAAGATAAGTTGTCAGTTGTGATTACAGTTTGCAACACAGCTCTATCTATAACATCTACTACTTGAAGATGTCTTACTCCGGTGTGAACATGGGGACGTTTACACCGATAAAACATGACTGGTTTGTTTTATTTACTTTTTTTTTTTTCAGTTTCCCAGTAAGCTTTACAATTATTATATTTATCGAGATGTTTAATCCCAGGTTCTATCACTGCGCAAGCCACAAAGAGCAGACCCTCATCATTGTCTATATTTTACACATACAGTACTTAGACACAGAGGACACACACACACACACACACACACATACTTCCAAACCCTATAATAATGTGCAGATCTGCTGTAGTGATCACTGTCTCCCTCCTCAGAGATACTTAATGCCTAAATCTCTTTCTAACTGGCAGGGAATCACATAATTGGCTGTGGTCCATTTGCTCACCCGTGTGTGTGTCCTCTCACTAACAGCAGATTTTAATGAATCGGTTTTACAGTGATTAGAGCTCCCGGCTATAGGGAGGTCAGGAAGGGAGTGAGAAACTCTGACCACTGAGAGACGGCCAAGCACGGACGTCCGTAGTCTGAGCACAGTGTGACAGGCTTAATCAAAACACTGCAGTTTTCTACCTCTCTTGATAACTCTTTGTCTGCTGTGTCACTGCACCTCACTATCTCGTTCTAAGAATGTATGTTACTATCTTTCTCCCTCCCACACACACACGCACACGCACACATACTCTACTATATATCTCTTTTTCCATCTTGCCATTATGCTATCGGCCTCTACACAGTATCCATGGTACCCAAACTGTATCTGGAGGGTACGGGACTACAGGTGACTGAAGCAAGTTTAAATTAGGGTCACTCACTGCCTGCTTTCACAGCTTATCCTGTGTAACTGCTGATGGGAGACTCCAGAAATTCAGCACAAGATAAAGACCCGCCTTGTGAATTTATTGAATATTTAGCGCGGGCATTGGTTGTGTTTTTCTGCAATTTGTAACAAGGCCTTCTGCAGGTTCTGTAGCATTTGTGGCCAATTTATGAAATGCATTTCATCAAGTGTTTATCGGTGTGTCAGTTATCCCTTAAGGGGCTCAGAGGCCGGTATCACGAAGCAGGATTAAGGGGTTAGTGAGGTGTCCAATGGGTTATCAGTGTCACAACGGCGGTATTACTTTTCGCCAGTGTAAATCACAGTAAGAACTTATGCTGCATGCTTAACCTGCTCTGAAGGAGGTTGTGTTGGCACTTTCATCCATGAAATACTATAATGCTCAATGTGTTAAATGTGTTTTAATACAGTGGTTTCCAACTTTATTTGACCTCTGACCCATTATAACATCACAAATTTCTGGCAACCCCAGATATTCAAAACAGAGACTTTTTTTTTGGCTAAAATGTATTTGTTTTTGATCATGTATAGTTATATGTATAGTTTGCTATACTGTGTTGCAAATAAATGTTAATTTTAGACAACATTTAGGCTATATAATGTATGTAATGAACCTTTTTGGTGTCTGCTTCTCAGTTTCTCTTAGAGATGTCTTAGCAGAGCCAGAAAACTTTCCATTCTGTGTTTGTTCTGGTTTTCTGACTGTGGGGTTGAAGGGTAGAAACACATGCAGTCACATGATCAGGTTAATCAAGATATGCCCTCTCAGATATCCTGCACTTTATTTGAACTTGATTTTTTTTTAAGTGTGTTGTGTTTTTATTGGAATGAAATATTGAATCGTTTAAAAAAAATTTATTGTATTTTTATCAATTAGTAGAAATTTCAGGCGACCCCATGTGAATCCTAGTGAACCCATGTGGGATCAAGACCCGAGTGATGAAAATCACTGGATATATTACAATTGACCATTTGTAGCTGAAGCATAACTTAAATGATTTTTTTTTTTTTTTTTTCAGAATAGTGTCCAAAAGCTTATTTTCATAAAGCTGACATACATTTTGCATTAAGATTTTTTGGAAAACTTAATGTAAAATGCAACTGCAGTAGATATAAGTAATCTGACTATTCAACGATGTAATTTTGGTTTTGTAGTGCAATTTCTACACCAAAACATATTAATTAGGAGTACCTATTACAAATCTTAAGTGAAGTTTGAGTGACACAATGCACTAAAGTGTTAAGAATCAGGCTAAAATGATGAGAACACATCTGAGCATTACATTCATTTAACAGAATACCCAGTTGCAATCATACTCAGCCATGCTCATGCTTTAATGATGTCATATTGATAACAATATTATCTTACAGATACACACAGTGAGCAGTTTGTTTCCTCCCTGGCTTTGGCTACAATATCTGTCTTGTTTTTTTTTTTTGTTTTTTTTACCCAAAATTATTTTTGTAAATTCCTCAAGTCTCGAGTTAAGTCAATACGTGGTTCTAGACATGTCCATGTTTGTACTTAGTCATGTGGCGCCAGCATCACCCCCTTTATGTCACGAACACAGTCAGAAAACTTAGATTGACTGAGCAAATTGATAACAACCTTCGTGACACCACGTAGGTTGATTTTGATTGTTAGGCTTTGTCAAACTGTGTAACATAAAGATTTCCTGGGTCTGTTGAACTTGGCTGACTTGACTGAATATAGTTTTTAATATTCATTATTAATCATTATGACTGAATAAAGACAAATTCTTGTGCCGTTTTCATTTAAGCTGGGAAAAAAATCTAAATGCAGAAAAGCCAAAAACATTCAATATAATTTCTAAAGGATGATTATCTGCCTTTGCTTTGGCTGTTGAATTGTTGATTTATTACCTTTTGTTTTAATTATTGCTTTTGATCTTTGCAAATACTAAACAGGAAACACTTAAAATGCTACAAACACAAAAAAAATATGCACAGAAACAGATACCTTCACTGGCATCTGCTGGTTGATAAGCACTGCACATGAGCCTGAAACCCAGCCTCGTTGTGGCAACACAAAGCATGGCTCACAGCAGTGCACCGCAGAGCCAAGTCCACTGATTTACCATGTCAACTTCTCTAATTCACCATGTTCTCCATGTTGGCCAGACAATCCATGTAGACAGCTTCAAACCAACCACACTGACAGGAGCGGCAACGGCAGTTGGGGGTCTGCCTAGTGCGTCTCTGGCTATGACACACCTGTCAATCAAATGGAAATACCACAATATGCATGCCAGAGAGCTGTTGTGCTGGTGCTTCTGCCAAAAGGAGCTGTGGGTATAATTTCTTTTGTCACAACTGCAACCTGCATCCCAAATTATCGATCCTACCAAATTCTTCTTTTATACAACTGTCCTGTATTTTAATATCGTACACTGAAACAATTGGTTTTTAAACAGACCAACCATTTTGCATTTTAATATAATTTGTCATGCACTAAATATTCAAGGATCATTGTTACATATTAAAATAGTAGCCGAATTTAAAAAAAAAAAAGAAAGAAAAAAACACTTCAGCAGGTTTTAAATATTATTATGCATTGAGTTTTATCATGTTTATTTTTTTATTTATTTACCCTTCATTTAACAAGGAAAAACTAACTGAGATTAAAAACCTCTTTTATAAGGTTTAAGCAGAGTTGCAGCCGTATATGCATGCATATAAACAGGCCACATCAACAAACATTCTCCTTTCTTCTATTTCTTATTGAATTAATTCTTCACCACACGTATTTAATGTTTACTTAGTGATTGTAAGCGCTTTAAGTCAGTGAGTAAAATATGCCATTTAGATTCCTCTAACATACGCAGGCATAACTGTGTTGGTATCTGCTCAGCTCATTACTTATTCCCATCTTTATTTGCTTTCAACAATACAGTGGCTTTTTGTTCCATCCCACATTAAATTCAAAGACTACCGTCTAGAGCACATACCGCACCTCCACCTATGTATAAACAATACTATTTTTTTTTCCAGAAAAAAATTTAATAGGTTTTTCCTTGAAATTGTTTCCCCTTTTCACCATGTTTTAAGCATATCAGTGTGGTAGTTTTTGTTTTGATGATGTCAACAGACAGACAGATAAACAAATAAATGGTCATAAAGTAGAAGTACCTTGGCAGAGGTTATGCATTCACCTAAAGCCCAAATGAGCCATGGATGAACTTGTAATTTATAAACATAGGATTTTGTTGTACATAAATATTAAGAAAAAAACCTGGGAAATTCACATGTCCTCCGATATGAATAAAATCATTTTTAATATATTATCATCTATTTGTATTTTTTGCATTTTTAAACCATTAAATCGCAAAATTATACCAAATACTTGAAGGCTTAATCTCATATGTGTATAAAAAGATGCTATGAAATAATCCATGCCACATGACTGGAACCAATGATAAGAGTACAGACTTATATAATTTGTCAGTTTTCATAATTGCAAATGCAATTATAAGGACTTTATATGCTACCCAGTATACTGTAACCGCTAATATTTATATACAAGTCAAGAAGAATAATCAGTCTGTTATATTTGGAATAAAATGACAATCCCATTAGACAGAACATAGTGAGCATATCATGTGTTACTTCTATTATATATATATATATATACAAGTGTCAACACATCACAGGTATTTTTTTCTGGTCTTGCAGTTGAAAAAGACATAATGAGATGGAAATCACCTTATGTCCTTAATTTAGATCAAATGCAGTCTTCATTCCACAGTAAATTTTTTTCAAACTGTCAATAGCACACAAAAAGAAAAATACAGCAAATACAAGCGGAAAACGTGAAAATGTGTTAACGCTCATGTCTTAGCAGAATGAACATGTTAGATGGTGCCTATCAGATCCATTGATTCATGTATTACTTATGAATTGTTGTCAAAATCTGACTATAAAGTACATATACATACATGCAACCATACAACATGAAGGGACAGAGAAATGGAACAAAGAAACTGAAGAGTCTTTTTCCTGTTGTTTTATATGCAGATGATTAACAGATTTAAATCTACTGCATGTAACGTAAATTGTGAGTGTTGTTTTCTTTGCACTTTGTACATGACTACTGAAATATAAACTCCTGAAATGCAGAGCAAGACCATTACATTTTTGTGAAGGTTTTTTTGGGGGGCAGGTCAGAAATACACATTTCAGCCATAGTTAGGATGTAACTATAATGTTAAAATAAAAGCAGAGAAAATTCACACCAGCTGTTTTCCTGTGCCATCACTGCTCCTGGTTCTGAAAAAATTATTCAAATGTATATAACCCTAACCAAGGTATTTGTGAAGATCTGAAGTCAGCTCCTGAGGTGCTAAGTGCTAATGCTAGGTTCTGTGTGTATTATGGGTAAAAGGTATAGCGATGGAATTAAAACAGTGACTGACCTTTAACTTTTAAAGTAAAATTATTTCAAAGTAAATCCATGTAAATATTTTGACTGTCACTGCATTTTTAACTAATATTGCACAAAACACAATGATAATAATTGGATTCCAAAAACGAATGTGCTAAGTGCTAATGCTAGGTTCTGTGGAGATGGAATTGAAACAGTGACTAACCTTTAACTTTTAAAGTAAAATTATTTCAAAGTAAATCCATGTCAATTTTGTGAATGTTACTCCATTTTTAACTAATATTGCACAAAATAATGATAATAATTGGATTCCAAAAATGAATGTGCTAAGTGCTAATGCTAGGTTATGTGTGTATTATGGGTAAAAGGTAGGAATTAAAACAGTGACTATCCTTTCACTTAAGTAAAAAAAAAAAAAACATGAAACCTATTCTGAATATTACTGTTTTTTTTAAACTAATATTGCTAAAATAAATAAATAAAGGATTCCAAGCAGTAATGGCTAAGTTCTAATGCTAGGTTCTGTGTGTCTTTGGATGGGTAAAATGTAGAGATGGAATTAATATAGTAACTTAACCTTTAACTTTTTAAATTATTTCTAGCATGTTAAAACCATGCAATTATTCTGAATACTGCTCCAATTTTAACTGATAATGCCAAAACTAAAAAAAAAAAAAACACTTTTCACTGCTGGCATTACACTATAATGTCTGTATTTTCTCTGATTCTTTGAGGATGCTTTCTACATTTTCATGATATTGTAACGTTGTACACACAGTTTTATATAGTTGAGCAGATTTAACTTTTTGATTTGTAACATTTTCTCTGCTTTATTAGGGGGAAAAAACTGATCAGTAAAATCTGGGAATGACAGTACTATAACAGTCACCAGATCACAATCTAATTGAACAACTAGATTATGGAGTGACATGATTGATAACAGCTCTCCGCCACCACCACCACCAGCAGCAGCATCCAAACATTAAATGAGGTCTTATCTTTTGGAAGAGTGACGTACATCCTTCCAGTAGAATTAAGAGAATTACTGTCAAAGTGCTTTGAAATTGTCCTGGTGCTTTTCACCTCACTGAGACACTTTATGGAGTTTCTTTGTATTCATCACCCATCTGTATGTATCAAATAAAACTAGTCAGAAAATGAAAAAGAAAAATCACACAACAGGACACATTATGTATTTGCATTTCTGTAGCTTCGTAAGCCTTGCCAATCATGGATAAAAGGCTTTGCTTAATGGACTACATTGAGTTTGTAGGAGATTAGCTTGTTGGTCAACCTACCGTTACATGATGACAAAACAAAAATTATCCATGTGTGCCCGGCAGATTGTTTGCTCCAGCGC
This sequence comes from Maxillicosta whitleyi, assembly GCA_029822895.1. Lineage (NCBI taxonomy): Eukaryota > Metazoa > Chordata > Actinopteri > Perciformes > Neosebastidae > Maxillicosta > Maxillicosta whitleyi. Next base: position 11,890,482 of record JAPSES010000001.1, read on the forward strand.
TCATGCTAACCCTCAGCAACGCCGTACAGCCAACTGAGGAGCTGAGTGAACTGTGACTTTATTTACATCTGCTATAAAAGTGTAATGTGCTCCTGGATATGCTATATGGGCAATGAACAGGCTGATCATGCCCTTGCTTTTACACATAGTACTTGATGTCTGCATCTGTTTGCATGGTAATTGGATCTTATTTTTATGAACACTTTGCCATAGTGGGACAGTATGGGAAGGGTGAAGAGATGCCAAGTCTGTGTATTGTCAACAAAAACATGCATGAGCAGGTGTAGACTCAGAGAGCCTGTCGTTAATGCAGATTTTTGAAAAATATGCTGTAGGGGTTTTCCAGGACCCTCCAGTAAAATACATGATGGTAACACGGTATAATTAGGTCCTGTCAATAGATATTCTCTTACTAATGCAAACACATGGTGCAGATTGCATTTCCACCTGGCTGACTCCCCTGGCTGAGATCCGATAATAACATGAGCCAATGCACCTCCGGAGGTCCCCAGCCCATGTGTAGGTCATTCTGTTTCTGTAAGAGGCTACTGCAACACACACTTAGCAAATGCTTAAGTTGCTTATTCAGCTTATCAACCTGAATTTTATTTTGTATGTGAGTGCAATAAAGAAATATAAAAGCCTGTATGCACTAAGGTAAATATTATTTTAAATGAATATCTTCTTATCTGTGTCTCTTAGCTCATGCAACAATGTAAAAACATATACAGGCAATTGTTGTTTTTAATTGTACATATTTTATTGCTTTTATCTATTTTTGTATTTTACTTTTGTTTTTTATTTATTAGTTTTGCTGTGCAGCACTTTGGTCCACTGTGGTTGTTTTAAAGTGCTTTATAAATAAAGTTGGATTGGAATTTTAAACTGGTACACAACCATTGTTTCAGGTGGAAGTTCCGTTAAGTGATAAGTGGCTCAGGTTGTTCTTTATGTGATGTAGATTTGGTCATAATGACAGCCTGGTCCATCTCCCCCAAATGTATCTGTGATTTATACACCTGGAGTGGGTGTTTCAGGTACAGGTTCATTACACAAAGCGATAATAGACATGTGTAAAATGGAGTGTAACGTCATTGTTTTCTGACCTGACAAGGATACACACACATTAGGGTTTTTAAACATCAGTCACTTTGGAAAGAGTTGTCAGTTTTTGTGACTTATAGTGTTGCTTGGTGTGGAAGAGTGTAGAGAGAAATATCCATCCATCAATCCATGCATATATCCATCCAACCAACCATCCATTCAACCATCCATCCACCCATCCATCCATCCATCCATGCATTCATCCATCCATCCATCCACCCACCCAACCATCTATCCATCCACCCATCCATCTATCCATCCATCCAACCATCCATCCATGCATTCATCCATCCACCCAACCATCTATCCATCCACCCATCCATCCATCCATCCATCCATCTATCCATGCATCCATCCATCCACCCAACCATCTATCCATCCATCCACCCATCCATCCATTTCTCGTCCTCGTGTCATATCTCAGCAAAGTTAGGTACACCCTGGACATGTCACGACTTCAAAAATGATAATAAACCTGCCAAACACTGCACATCTGTTTTACATTAGTGTAGATATTTATCAATTCAAATACAGTTGCAGACATTACACACCAGGTCATCAGAGCAGAACAGAACATAATGATGGCCAGTCCTTAATGGTTTGGATCAAGTGGTCATCTTCTATCATTTGCCAAAACAGCTCTTATTTCAAGACTTTAAACTTGCCATGCTTCCTACTCCTTCCTCTTTCTCAACACAGTGTAAGTGGAAATGGCAAGTGGCTCATATTGATTTTAAAAGCTGACAGTTTACCGAAACAAAGGCAGCTTGTTAGGCCATAAAGATAGCCTGTTTGTCAATATAGGCATTTACACGATTCACTGTAGGAACCCATCAACTCCAGTAACCCTTTTCACATAGTTTTGTAATCACATCACATATATTTGTACAGCACATTCATGGATATTGATATATTATTTGTGAAATTCTTTCAGTAAAGAGCCAATGACTCTCTAGCTGGATGTCATTACACGAGCTCTTGGTTTGTCTGCTCCATCAGAATAAGGGTCTGACATTAATTCCAATGACATTAAAGATAATGCAAGAATCTTACTCTGACGCTCCAGAAGAAAAATAACCACCATGACACAAGATTAGCAGGAAAAGGTCAGAATGGAAATGACTGTTCACTCATTACAAAGCTCCTGAGGCAACTTTTTGCTGTTACTTGTTAATAAGTGTCAAGGCAGTTGCTGTCAGTGGCTTTTACTTTTGACTGGTGTGGGAGTATACTGCTATGAACTACTTTTAGGTCAAAAATAATCAATTACAATTAATGCATGAAAAAAAAAAATTTTTTTAAATAAATGAAAAATATTGTGGCATGTTTGCTGCATTGCATTGTGGGTATTGATATTTTCCTCTGTTGTGTTCTAATTTGTTTGCAAGGGGTTCAACAGGGTTCTTGAGTTTGTGTGAATTTGGGTTAATGTGTGTGTATGGCAATGTTTATTCACCTTTTTATGTTCATTTCTATTTTTGTTGTGACACACCATAAGTGAATGCTGTAGGCTGAACAATTTCTTACCTGCTCATCAGTACTTATGGGTATTCAAAGGCTGCTGTTACTCTAAGCCTTGCACCTATTAAATTAAAAGCAATTCATATACACTATATTATCAAAAGTATTGGCTCACCTGCCTTGACTCACACATGAACTTAAGTGCCATCCCATTCCTAATCCATAGGGTTCAATATGATGTCGGTCCACCTTTTGCAGCTGTTACACCTTCAACTCTTCTTTGAAGGTTGTAGACAAGGTTGACAAGTGTGTTTATAGGAATTTTGGACCATTCTTTCACAAGCGCATTGGTGAGCTCACACACTGATGTTGGTGCAGAAGTTCTGGCTCTCAGTCTGGGCTCTAATTCATTCCAAAGGTGTTCTATTGGGTTCAGGTTCGGACTCTGTGCAGGCCAGTCCAGTTCATCCACACCAGACTCTGTCATCCATGTCGTCATGGACCTTGCTTTGTGCACTGGTGCACAGTCATGTTGGAAGAGGAAGGGGCCCGCTCCAATCTGTTCCCACAAGGTTGGGAGCCTGCAATGTCCAAAATGTTTTGGTATCCTGAAGCATTCAAAGTTCCTTTCACTGGAACTAAGGTGACCTCTCTGCACTATCCGCTGACCCCTCTGTCAGTTTATGTGGCCGACCACTTCATGGCTGAGTTGCTGTTGTTCCCAACCTCTTCTATTTTCTTATAATAAAGCTGACAGTTGACTGTGGAATATTTATTAGCAAGGAAATTTCATGACTGGATTTGTTGTACAGGTGGCATCCTATGACAGTTCCACACTGGAATCCACTGAGCTCCTGAGAGCGGAACATTCTTTCATAAAAGAAAACAGTCTACATGTGCTTCAATTTATACACCTGTGGCCGGGCCAAGTGATTAGGACACCTGATTCTGATCATTTGGATGGGTGAGCAAATACGTTGGATAATATAGACAGACAGAATTTTTTTTTTTCTTTTTCATGTTATCTGTTTATTTGTAGGATCTAAACTTTTGCTTTTTATGCAAGTACAGTGTCTTAGAGATGTTGGTGATTGAATATATATAGAATATAATGATAGCTTAGTGGTTTATACCACTGACTTTGTTGTGGAAGGTTGCTGGTAAGAATCCCTTTACGCTATACATGCCTGTGTAGCCACAAGTGGACACAAGGCAACGCCTTAATGTGCCGGTCCCAAGCCCAGACAAATACAGAGGTTTGTGTCTGGAAGGGCATCCAACGTAAAACCTTGCGCCAAATCTGATTCACTGTTCCCCTGAAGCAAAAAGGCGAAAGGAGAAGAAGACTGTATGCTGTGTAAGAGTTCTGCCACCAAAAACAGAAACAATGAGCAAAAATCAGCAATACTCAGCAGCTGTCCTGCCAACTGAGGACAAATATTTCATCTTTGACAACAACAGCAAAGGAGAAATTAGCCTTTATTCATTTTGTTCAATCACCACTATTTATATGATGCTAATTTCTTTAAACAAACCTTTGTGTAAACACTTGACGAACAAAATTTAGACTGCAACTTTTGTATTCTATATGCCTGACTTGTCTAAGAAATGTCACATTAACAAGCCATCTGAAACTCTGACGCTATGAGGACGGCTAATTAATGACGAATTCTACACTACCTACACAAAAGCAAATGTTTTCATAAGGCTGTGAAAACTAATTAAAGCACAGCAGATATGGTATATTTATGGGCAAAAAAGAGCAAATCAAACAAAACACATTCTTCTTTTTCAGACTCACCAGTCTACTTTGTGTAAGGTCTTGTGTCTTTCTTCAGGTTGAAATGAATACAGTTCTGTTTGAGATTATAATGGAATGCAGTGTGGTGAAAAATATAGTCTATCTATATGTTGTTGTTTTTTTTTTCAGGAGCATATTAAAGACTGAATTTGGAATATATAAAGAGGGCACTGTGTATTGGCAGTTAAAATATGCAGCAGATCAAATGTCATATGCTGAATAAGACTACAGCTAATGAGTGCACTGCTGAAAAAACAAGAAATATGGTATCGAACGTTTGCATTCTGAAGACTGAATACAAATGAAACTGGTGTAATTTGTTGTTGAACTTAATGCAAAGTGAGATGTAAGTTTGTATATGTGTGTTAATCATCCCCCTAAGCTAACAAATACTAGATTATGATGAACATGTGTTATGGTTTTACACATGATCTGATGACATTAAGCAGCTCTCTTCCTTTTTTCCCACTTTATTCACTTAAACTTTAACCATAAAGACCCAAAGAATAACTGGTGAACAAAACAAACCGCTGATCTAAACTGTTTAATACCTGTTGATCCAATAATCCTATCAATAATTGGTGTAAAATACAGTTTGTCATCTTTTCATGGTCATCACATGTGACCCATTTGGGCGTTCAGAGGCTCTGTAGTGAAAGAAGAAACACCGTCATCTTCTACAAAACTGGTTCAACAGTAAAACCCATGGAGTTGATTGATGAATGATACTGGATGGAGACACTGGGTTTATGTTTAGTTAATAATAGATTTGTTGAAATTGTTTTTCTTTGGTTTTCTGTTTCTGATTCAACAACCTTTGAATTTACTCTGAGTTTTAATGAACACCTACATTTACACTGCAAACACACAAAATATAGAGGATAATATTATCCTTTATTTATTTTATACTTTGGTAAATCAACCATTTATTTGGGAGCTGACACAAAAGTAGCACTGGGTCTATGAGGTAATGTCCACAAATTCACAGATACCTTTAGAACAAATCTACAGCACCTGTTATATCTCACAATCTGATATTTCTTTTTCTTCTTTTTTTTTGTGGTCACTCCTCCCTCTCTCCACCTCTCTTGTTTCCCTGTGCACACACTCAATCCTCTGTGTTGACTGTCCAAGATAAGACATCAGCTGCGAGTCATCAGGCACAAAAAAAGGCCTGCGGCGTGCAGCTTTGCCTTGTCTTGACTCGCCTCACAGCCAGGGACACATCTCACCATCCCTGTAGCAATCGATGACACCCTGGTCACCTCTTGTCCCAGCTCCCGCTCCTTCTCACTGATCTCTTCCGTTAACATGTGTTTCCTGTGCATGTGTGTTCCACCCCGTGACTCACTCGTGCCTGTACTTGGCCATGCATGTACGAGGACGAAATGAATTAACAAAAGTGTAAACACAGTCTCAAAGCCAGACACTCACTCCTACATGCATGCCAAAGAAAGTCAATTAAATGTTTGCTTGGGAACTTAATAAATTTTAAAACCTCCTGGGTTTACGTGTTTACATTAGTGCTTGTGATGTTGCCATATCAACTCAATCCACTCAGGATGCATTTGACTGTTTACCAGAACAGTCATCGTAGTCTGGAAGTTCAACTCTCTAATTCTCCCAAGTTCTTCGCCTGCATTTCCATTGAGACACTTTGGCAAGGATTTTATGATGTTTAGAAGCTCTGTGAGAATCTTGTGGGCATTCACTGTCAATCTGCAATATTAAGAGTATGCAACATTTCAGCAATGTTGATTGTTTACTTATATTAACTGTTCCCAACAAGGTTCATATTAAGATTTGCTTTTTAATTTGTAATTTTATTCATTCTAACAACTCTTTCAGTTATTTTCCAACCATTCGTAACCCATTTCCTGACATTATGGTCTAACGCTTGGAACTAAATGATTTACCATGTGATTACATTGCTTAAAGGAATGTGGCCATGATGGAGGAAACATTTTCCCAATACAGATTTATTATTGTTTACATTCTATTCATTCATTTAAATTTTGTGCATTTAAGAAAAATATTCATGAAAAATACTCACCTGTCACCCTAAGTGGTCATGTCCCTGATTATGCACTAACTTGTGATTATGCATAACTTCAAATCTTAAAGCTTCACGGCTTGGTATTTTTTTAGCACTGCTAGATGGGCATATATATATATATATATATATATATATATATATACAATTAAAATCACCATCTTTAAAAATATTCTCTAATGGTTTAATTATACTTCATTCAGAGTTCAGTAGAAAGAATATGAGCATTTCCTCTTAAGTATTCCATATGGACTACATGTTTTCTCATTGAGATAATCCTCCACAAAATTGCAGCAAATGAGCTTGCTTGTAAAATCACAAAAACCCACTACTTTTATACACACCTAATAAAATGTGTCTGATGACTAGCAGGAAAGGTTGTGTTGGAAAGTACAAGCTCAGAGGATGAGCAGCTGCGAGAATAATAGGAGTTGTCAAACTCTTACAATGCAGCAGAAGGATCACAAGCAATAAGAGCTAAAAATAACCACTACAGTGGTAATGAAATTAAAACGACTCTGCCTCTACCCTCTGATTAGAACCAAACAGACTGTTACAAATAGCAGTTTAAGACTTCCCCAAGTGAAAGATTGTTTCAGCTGATGCAGTGTGGGGGATAAGTGGGGCTTGTTGATGTGCTTCAGGTACTGAGTTTGTAAAAAGGCCTTATATATAAACAACAGACATAACTAATCAGTCATTACCAAATGACCAAATATGTACGAAGACACAACATCACAAAAAAATACATGAATATAAAATGCATTTAATTGACATAAGAGCTCCTTGAACTCTATTGACATTCTAGAAAATAACCAGTGTAGGTTATTTGCATTTTATTAACATTTATTTATTTATAAGTCAGTTGTTTTGTGTCACATAAAAGTTGCAGGGAGGCAATCAATTTGGTTGCTGGACATGTAATTCATATTTACTCCAAATTTCCATAAGGTGTATGATAAATTATGCACACAGAAAAGACAATATTATTGTTTTTGGTTACCTGATAATGGTTCAATTCATGTGTGTGTGCTTACATGAAGCTTTTGTTGGAATCTACTTTGCTGTACCCTGGTTGTTTGCCGATGCCATCACACTAATGTTGCAAACTGTGACTGCTGTAGAGGAGCAGAAGAGTGCTTTATAGTAATCAGTATACAGGCTGTTACTGTTAATGCAAGCAACAGTGATTGTTGTTCTCTTAAAAAAGTAACTAGCTAATGTGAATAAACAGCTGACTCAACACAAACGTAAAGTAACCAAACATTACAAACAATGCTGAACACATCTTAGTTGTTGTAAGATATGTTGACCGTATGTAAAGATGGTCACCACGGTGCCTTTGCTTCCCACTGTGAAATAAAGCCCAAATCCAGCAGTCATGAGGGTTGCCATGTGGCCTATGTGATACAATGTGGAGCCAGAGTGTGTGCAGTTAAGATGCACCGGCTGGACACCATCTGACAGATTTGGGACCCATTTGGTCAATACAGCTGTCAGTCTCCCCCTTTCCAACTTTAAATAACCACAGTGGTGAGCGGATCCTTCAGTGTGCCATATTGTCAACACTCTGTTGAATAGACAAAGTGTATGAAAGTACATTAGGTCACAACCAGAGTTATTTATTTATTTATTTTTCTAACTAACTTAAGAGCTTGTTTTACTTAAGATACTCATTGAGTTCCCATCTTATCTAAATACACTAGAGACTTTCTTCCAACAGCTCCTGTGCATATATTGTGCAGAGTCACCGAGTGCATGTGTGTCACTGGATGCACGAAAATCATTCTGATCCAACAGAGGTGGCTAATGGACAGGATATGAGTGAATATTTCAGCCTGAATAAGGAGAATAACAAATTCAGCATGTCAGCCTGACTGCCAGTGCTGTGATTGGACTAATACTCTGTGGTTTTCCAAAGCAGCCTCTGTCTGTGCACATCGGCTGCAGTACGTCAAACCCTATCAGAAATACCACTCTATACAGCAAAGCACAGCACAGCACAATACAGCAGCACAGCACAAACAACAAAGATCAAGAGCCACACTATCTCAGTATGACACTCCTAAAGACTGTTGAAGACACCCATTTTCTCTCTCACACTTTTCTCTCTTTCTCACACACACATACACACAAGATTCACACATGCAAGCACAGAAGTGTACTCATACACACCCACTCACATGTATACACTTGTATTCCAGTCTTGTTATAATCACCCAACCCGGCAGATCTGAGTTGCAAATGAACAAAGTCTTTGTTTTGTGTTACATCAACTCAAAGTGAAGGTGTCAGTCATTTTTCAAAAGTGTTCAATAATAATAAACAATGCAGCCTACAATGCAATAAGAGGGTTCTGCCTTTTGTTAACACAGCTGCACACACCTGCTCTCGTTTGGAGCAACTGCATAGACAGATCATTTCCTTTGTTTTTTATCATCTAATGGCACAATTGTGTGCCACAGTGCACAGCTCCCCTGAGCCTAGGTAATGGTGGGGAGAGCCACCCTCTTTCCAAAGCAAGCCATGTTTACTCTCATGCAGAATGACAAGCACATGCAGGGAAACTGACAATGTGCAAGTGTAAATTAGGTCCCCAGTCTGCTCTGCATTAATTATGAATTAAGTATAATTGCGGTGGGATTTTCTGAAGTCAATTCATTTGGACTGACTGTAATATGAATATACTCCTAGTAAACAAGCTGTAAGTTTGAGAGAACTTAAAAAGTAGATCTCAAACCGAACACAGATTTAGACACAGCAAATCGATGCAACAAATTGAAGATGAAGGTTTTAGGAAAAGTGCTCATGTGTGTCTTGTGATTTATGGCAGTTTGCTTTAGAGATAAATGGTGTGAATAATGATGCCTATTGACTCTTCTTTTGAGTGAAGTGTATCTTTATAAGCATTTAGCCTATGTACTCCTTACACATTTTAATGTAATGTAAACTCGGTCTGCATAGTTAAGTAACACTTTTTAACACAAATTAGGAGGAAATGAAGGACATATCAGCCCTGATGATTGCAGTTCAACATTAATGGAATTTCTTTTCACTTAACTGGCTTCACAAAATCTACAGCCACACACAGTATTTTCCTAATTTAACTCATTCATTTTGCACTGATTTTTCCTGGCACAAATGAAGCTCTAAATAGATAGATAAAGTCTCTTCTTTTAAATTGAGTTTTAGCACCAGTTGACCAGTCACCTGGACTGTGGTTGAGTCTAGAGGTGCATCTATGTTGCAAGAAGCAAAAAAGTAAAACTAATCCCAAATAACAAACTAAAAAAAACTTAGAACATATGAATACAGGCTGAAAGTACTCATGTTTCCATTGACCCTCAAATTGCGTGAATATAACTTGCGACTAAAATGTACCTAATGGAAAAACAACAATTTTGCCAAAACTCTCATTTTTTCAAGTTTTTGCACAAGTCACAAGAGGTGTTTTTTGGTTGTTGTTTTTTTTTTTCGGATGGATGGAATATCGTACAAAACTGCAATGGAAAGACTCTTTTCCTGCAACTAGTCACATGAATAAAAATAACCTTGATGTTATTAATGGACATGACAAGTGAAGAAGCGTTTTCAAAGAAACATGGCGCAGTACAGTATGTGTGGACACCAGGAAACCGTATAAATTAAAAAAATTTAGTACAGGATAGAGGGGTAATATATAATAATAATAACAATAATAATAATAATAATGAATATATCTGTAAATCAACTGAATATTTAGGTTCCTCGCCATGTTTATGGAATGACTTTTCATGTCATCTTACGATAATAAATCAACAGATCATGACATTTGTGATTTAAAGGAAAAACCAACATTATGCACTTCTGTTTTTTCAACAAAGTAAAGTTTAATGCAGATGTCCAATGAAATAGTGACTACTGTGACAGCTGCCATAAGTAAAGTAAGGAAGGAAAGCTGCAAAACATGTTAAAGTTCATAGGTGTACTGCATTAGAATCACTGTCCAGTCATTGAAGTACATTATTTGGCTGCAACTACATTTGTGTGTTCTATTATATGGGCTTGTAGCTTCGTCTGCAGCCATGGACGAGGTAAATGATACTGAGCGAAGTAAAGAACAAATACATCAATACAGAGATACTACAGAGGGAAAGGCAAAAAGTTCATACTAAATAAAGTCTCTCCATCGTCTCACTATCTGAGCACTCACCTTCATGAGGTTTTCTAGGTATGGTGGTGCCATTTCTGCAGAGAATTGATTGGTCTGTAGGTGGAGCGTTTCTATATGTTGATGTGTTATCTTAAACCATCTCCATAACAGCTTCAGTGTGCAGAATAGGTTACCATGGTGATAGCCCCAGTAAAAAGAGAACCATCACTGAGACAAAACCCAGACAGCCGTGAAGTTACCGCGCTAGTCTTAATCCTACTTTGTACAGCGGGCCGCAGGTGTCAGAAATCAGTCACACCATAAAAGCAGCCCCTGCTTGTAATGATCATAGCAATAAAAGCAGATATCCTTTTCATTTCCTCTCCCATGGCTATTTTCATGACTCCACCCCTACCTGAAACAGAGGAAGTCTCAGGACTGAGTAAATGAGATTGTTAAACCCAAGCAGCGGCTATCGATCAATCACTGATAAGTGAATTTTAGAATTCCTTCTTAGGTTGAATAAATACATAAATAAAGTTATTAAAAAAGTGTGCGGCAAAACAAACAGTGAGCGTGAGTTATTTAAAGGTATAAAAATGACACAGATAGAGAAACACAGGCACTGAAACTGCAAACCTGCAAAGCCAACCATAGTAGATGGCTGTGAGCTGTGGCAGTGCTGGTGGAGCCTGTGATCTCTATTTTTGTGACAGAGCAAAGATAAGCATAAGCTCGTTACTTGTTGGTGTTCCTGACCTTGAGATGCATGCTGTTTGTCCATTTGGTACTTCAGCGTCAAGTGTACACGCTGGTATTTTGGTGAGAAATTTCACTTTGGCATTACAGTAAAATATCACGTTGAGATGCAGTCGGGATTTTCACACTGCTAGTTATATATTAGAAATAAATAAAACCACTATTAACCACGTCAGCCCCTACAGTACAGTGTGTAAAATTGCTTTGTTAATAAGAGAAAATAGCTGTAATTATGTGGCTGGACTTGTGCAGATGGCCTAGCACTTTGACATGCTGTTATACTTATTACATTCTTGTGAAGATGCACAAAATGCATTAGCCTCAATGATATGTGTCTTGGTTTTATGCTCTGGTGGTGTTATGTTTGAGGGTTTAATCATGCTTCTACACTACTACTATGAAATATTGATCTCAAGCATCCATGACTGATAGTTTTTTGTTTATCTTAAAGTTGCCCTTCTGTCAAAAATGTGTTTTGTTCATTGTTACCTCTTGGCTGTTTGGCCTTCACTGATCAGAATGATGTATATGTAGACTTTTACACTAGCAGACTGTTTTTCATCTGCTGAAAAGGAAACGATCCTTCATCTCAGTGCAGGATACAATTCTTGCTCGTTTGTTGTTGTTTTTTCAGTGTTTGGTTGAGCAGCAATTGTCCAGCATGTGATTTACATTGAATGTGACAATAAAACATGAAAACTTCAGCATGTACTATGCACTGAGAATGTAGTACAAGTATTTGCATTTAGTGTAAATTAACCCATAAAGATGCAAACATCCACCAACAACTAGAACCATCTACTGATCTATACTGTTTAATACCTGTTGATCCACTAATCCTATCAATACATGTAAATAATTGGTGTAAAATACAGTTTATCATCTTGTCATGGTCATCGGATATGATGCATTTGGATGTTCAGAGGCTCCTTAGTGAACATGTAAACACCGTCATCTTAATTCACCAGTAAAAACCATGGTAATGATAAATGACAGTGGATGGAGACACTTGTTTTGTTAGTTATAATATTGTGTTAATGATATATTTCCTGATAAAGTCACTTTTTCTTCAGTTTTCTCCGTTTTTGATATAATAATCCTCCACTTTAATCTGAGCTTTTATGAAGATCTACATGATGAGTTAAAAGAGTGATGAGAAAACACAAGACACAGAGGATAATATTATACTATATACTGGTGATAAATCGTTTAAGAAAGGTTAATCAGGGGGAAAAAAATACTTAAGAGCTGCCATAAAACTAGCACTGGGTCTGTATGGGTTAAAAATAACCTATTATCTGATGTTAATGGTGAGAGACTAGTCATTTATGATCACTTTTGTGCCATCATTTACTCACATTGTCTTTAGTTAGATCAGTTTAAAGGATAATTTTACAAGTGTGAAAACACACAAAAAAGTAACTGTGCATCTTAACAGTCTGCCCCCATGTGCTGAAGATGTCTCTGCTGCTTCATCATGATTAGACTTGTAAAGAATTTCACTTCTTTTAATACTTTTTCACATTTTTCTCATAGACCAAGGTGTAATATGTCAAAGTAACAGCTGTTTTGGTGTTGGCAGATCTTGATGAGTATGTCACGTGTAGTCCACTGAGCTCCAATACTGGTTCTTACCGCACTTTATTTCATTTCTTTGACTGTTGATAAAAACTTGACTTGTAAATTATATTCTAAATAGTCAAATATCAGATTTGCATTTGATGACACAATGTAAATGGTATTAAAATCATTTTTCTCTCTTGACCTCCATTAAGATCCCATAGGGCTTCGGCTATCTATACACATTTGTAGGCTTCTTAATACAGGAAGAGATCTTTTAATGAGGAGACGGTATTACATTCTAATTAGAAATAATTTAGAATGTAATTACTAATGCATGATTTATTGATTGATTGATTTACAATGACCAGGAAGTCAAAATATCCTGTCCGCCCACAGTCCATTCTGTTTCATGGTTAATGGAAGATTCTCAGTCACAGGCATTTATTTCTATAGTGTCAAAAACACATATTATTTTAGGGTTTGAGGTATTATTTTGTAGAGGCTTACTTTGTGGGATTTGCACAACATTTTTTTTTTTTTTTTTTTTTTGCAGGATTCTAGCATCCTGATAATAAAAAATAATTAAACATTCGGTACTGAGCAAATACTCTCTTCTCAAGCAGGATTTTTTTGGCTGAAAATTATTCAGTGTTCACACAATAATTATTCACAGTAATGAGAGTGATTTAGGAGGGTGACTGGATGAGTATTTAATATTATGACCATATATTCCCCCTGACCATGAAACTCTAACTCACACACACACACACACACAAAAAAAAACATGATGCTGGTTACATAACTAAACATACATTAAGTCAGTATATAACATATAATTTCGTCATTTAGGAAAAAGCTTAATAGCTTGAGCTTCAATACCCAAAAACAAGGCAAATAGAAGAGGACCAAGGATATGATGCAAATAGAAACCACCTGATGTTAAGCATACCAATACCAGGGGATGCAGGGGTTCATCCCATGAGCCCACAGTCACTTTTAGCTTGCACATTAATTACGTACTAGTTGTGCAAAGTGATTCATGCTTAACATTAAAGAAGTAGTTAGTCACTCAGACACATGCAATGAAATGAACTGGGCTAAAACAAACATGAACACACACTGCACAACAAAACAGACTTTCACACCGAACCTCATCATCCTGAAAAAGACCTACAGAGCTGTAAATGGCCTCCCCACTCACAGAAAAGAGGTCTATTATCATGACAACAGATATGTAGGACTGTCCAGTGAAGGAGAGACTAGTGCACTATTGAGGGAGAGGGGCTAATTTCCACTCAGTGGGGTTATAATGAGCCTTTCATCCTCTTATTCTGCCTCGTTACCATTGGTAACCATACAAGCTCTGATATGACAAGCAAAGCAGCAGATTTACAGCAGCATTCACTGCATAAAGCAAAGGAAAAAACTATAAGATCTTGATACGGCAGGCTCAAAGGTAATAAAGGAGTCCAATGTTTATTTGAAGCTCAGCAGGATAAATCCCATCTGGACCTTTAATTTGGGTAGCTTTTCATGAAAAATGAAAAAAAGCATGTCTAAATTAGCCATCTTCCACTCAGAGTGTTGTACAAATAAGAAAAACATGTTTTCCGCTAAGGAACAACTCCATGCTGTGCTGCATATTTTTCAAAAAAGAAACTTTAAAAGTGGGCTGTTCATTCTGTGAAGCTTCATTATGAGCATGAAGAACTGCAGGCCACAGTACAACAGCTTTAAATTAGTTCAGTGTAACTTTAAAGAATGCGGGAACATTTTCTCAACTCAATATAGATACAGTACATTCACCCTGTGGATGCTAATTATCTAAACAGCAGCATTTTAATAGAAGTAGTTAAAGTAGACTGTGCCTGTGTGAATTGTTTAGTCATATGCATATAAACTACAAATCACTCCATTAATCAGTGCCAGTTAAGGGTCACCTCAGTAAAACATGGTGAAAATGAATGTGTTATCTTCACAGAATAAAGTACTTCATAAAGACTTGTTCTATTGAGGCAAAGCAAAGAAAGCAGTTGAGCACTTCTATGAATTCTAGGAAGATTTTGTTGTTCTCCATTATTTGTATAGCCTCACACCTCCAGTCGCTGTGAAAACCTTGAGCTTGTATAAAAGTCCGGCAGCATTTCTGATCGAGGAGTGAATCACACAGGCAACGCTGATAATACAAAAGATAGCATGCGATACACTCAGTGACACACAGACATGAAGCAGCTCAGCTGAGACAGTCTGAATACGCAGAGGTTAGCCAAACAAACAGATTGCACATGAATGACAATGAGGCAGAAAATTGGTGAGAGCGGCAACGGAAAACAGCACAAGACTGAGGAGCAATATTGCATGAGGGCTTTAAAATATGCAGGTAGGTTGTGAAGTAGACTCTGAGCACACAAAGTGAGGCAGCATGACACTATCACCCAGAAAACACTCCCACATCCTCCATAGTTTATCTGCATGCTTTTTGTTTTTTTCATGACACCACGAGAGTAATGACCGATGCATGACAGACAGAGTGACAGACCAGGCATTAAAGGTTAAGGGATGAGTTTTCCAGCATCTTTCGCCTCCACCTCTGACCATCTGCCTCTCTGGCAGTAGTCTTCCTCTCCTGAGGTTAAACTCTAAATTGGCAGTCAGCTAAGCAGCCACTTAGAGAAAAGGTTCAGGTGGGTAAAATCAAATAGTCATATACTGTGTTATACAATTTGGGTAAGTGCACATTGGAAACAAGAAGAACAGAAAATGTAGAAATCTGCTAAATTAGACTGCTGAAATGTTGTATTCTGGCAAACAAGTAGAGAGGTGAGGTGAGGGGAAATTGACAGGCAGATGGTGAATGATGAAAATTGAGAAATAAATTAGGGTGCAAAATGAGAAATACATAGAAAAGAATGAAATGCAGGCATAAAAGGCTGAAAGTGGAGAATTGCAGAAGGAGACAGGAATGAGTGGAGCAGCAGGGGAGAAATAAAGGAGAAAATGTAGAGGTGAAGAATAGGAATCAAGAAATAGGAAGGCGAGGAGCGGGCCAGAAAACAAGGACAAGGAGAAGTCTTAAAACACTGGACAGAATGGTTTATGCTTCGTCATCTGATAGCAAAACATTCATATATATACAGTATGTAAAGAAGAGCTGGTCTCTGAGATAGCCTGTAGTCTTGTCCCTGAACTCAAGCTGAGCCAGAAAATGAAAACTGACAGAGAGAAGAAGAGAGGGAAAGGAAAGAAAAACAAAAACAAATATCAGGTCTGAATTAAGTCAGAATCTTAAGCCAAGACTCTCATCTTTCAACACTATACAGATATGCACTCTCCAGAAAACCTAATAATGAGCATAGGAGGTCCACAATAGCCTGTTTTAATTAGATTCGTCGGTGCTGATTTTTCTTATGCTAAGCAGTGAAGCAAGGATCAGACATGGCGACACTTCCAGTATGGTGTTTAGTTTCATTAGCGATGTGTGGCCACAACAGACAGATTTACAACTGGACCGCCACCCAGGGAGTGGGCACCGCTCCCACATTCTCATGGTTACCCCATATTCAGCTTGGCATCCTGAAATGCCATCCCTTACTCATTCTCTGTCTCACTTTCACAAACACACGCTCACATTAATTAGCGTTATGAAAATATGGCATTTGCCACAGGAGCCCAGCAATTCTAACAAAATCCAAGTATCCAGATATGATGTTGAAGTGTGTGCTTTTCACTGTGAACTGGTGGATTTAGTGCTGACTGAAGTCTGTGCATTCTTTTTCTGTCTATGTGGGGGCTCATATTTGCGAGTGCATGTGCGCTCGTTGGCCTGGCAGCAGCTCCTTAGAAAGTAGGACTGAGAGCCTGTTACAGCAGTCCCAGTGTGTGGCCTCCCTTGGCACACAAACACAAATTAGCTGAGGGACGACTGCTGTGGCAGAAAGCTTCTCTGCAGACAAAACCTCTTAATATTCTTTCCAAGTCCATTAAGGCCTCAAGAGATTGGCCGGGATTGATTGTTTGTGCTTGATATTACGGGGGCCTTCAAGGCCTGATCCTCATCGAAAATTAGACATGGCATTTGTTAAAGCCTAAGGAATTGAAAAAAACCAAATACGAACCTGTGTGTTGTTATCATACGTAGTGGAGAATGGCAGTGGAAACCTTCATCTAATTAGCAAATACTTTTTAGCTTTAGGGTTCAATGATAATTTGACTGCCTTTCCAACTCAGTGACTTCTTTTTTATACATGCATATATACATATCTGTGTCAGTACATTTTCTTATCAAGATGGATTTTTCCAGTCAATTACTCAATTAAGGAAGTGACCTCCGTACACCCCCTCCACACGTGCATCACACGCCCACGAAGAAGAAAGGATTCCTTCTTGTGAAGCTGATGCAGGCACCCAGGTGCAGAATAGAAAGCCCTGACATCAAATGATGCTTTATATTTGCCCTTTTAATCTGACTGGTTATTAAAGGAAGTCTACAGTACTCAGATATCAACAGTGAACTAAACACATATCTCATTGCTTCTGTTATTTAATACATCCTACAGTATCTTAAAATTAGACTTAGATTGAGGTTATTATCCTTAAACTAAAAGATGAAGGAAATATCTGCTTCTCTTTATTTGTTTCATGATTAGACTACTAATATAGATAAAGTAATAGCTTTGTAATTTGAGCACAGCTTTAATACAGAGACAAAGAGTTTATGTGAGGTTACTGTAGGATCACATGCCCCCACACAGTTAATAGCCAAGTGACACATGCTTAAAAAAAGACTAAAAGAGCATGTTTAGTAAAGGTGGACAAGTAGGAGCCGTCGAAGTGCCACATTAAAAATTCAATATACTATATATGTGAGGGAGCTCATGCAAGAAACACAAAGTGACAAACTGACCCCCGCTTGCACTGCAAAAGACATCTGTCTCAATGGCTCATTTTCTGAGCCAACAGTTCTCAGTAATGACTAAACATTTGGGTGAAGTCAGTCCCAGTGCAGTTTGCTTTAATTCTGAGCATATTCAAGCATTAGTTAGCGGTGTCCTTTGCACTGGGAACCGGACTTCAGTACTTTAATGTCACCAGTTGAACTGCTTCTACATCAAATATCAAGAAATTCATTGTTTGGTAAAATCAGTAGATCTCATCACAGTGTGAGTACATGCAGGATATGAATGGTTGTATAAGTGTAAATACTGTGTTTTTCAGGGTTGAACGGATCATATATATTTATTTTTCCATTTGCTTTTGTTCAGATACAACAAAAGCATATAGGACATACACACACAGCCTTGAAAGACACACATCTAAACTAAATGGTTAAAAGGTTAAAGCTGTTATCTCATTTGACCTCTGACCCCGTGACAAGAAGCAGCACAAATAATTAGAAACATTTGACATGTGTGGACGGTTGGTTTATGGAGGCTGTTTTTTTTTCCCTGAAACTTTAGTTTTTACTGTTGTGCATACTTCCCATATATTCAGATTGTATCTTCAGGCAGAAACTGAGGCTTTACTGTGACTAATACTGTACATATACATGTTTACTGATAATATTATTGATTTTACTGAATCCAGTTTATCAGTATCAGGGTTTTTTTTAACGATCCCCAGCCCCAAAGGTCCTGAAATACAAAAATCATTAAAAGACCCATAAGACAAATATAGTATGTAAATATAAAATAGAAACATTGACATGACACATCACTGGTCCACCTTATGGAAGGGTTCTCACGGCTTTCAGCACCACATGACGGTCACTAATCACTAATGTCCTTCCTAGTCAATGGGACAGATCAAAGAACATGTTCTTCTAAGATACTAATCAGTCCACTCTGCCCAGTGAGTTGCTTTAAATCCCAACTGTCCTGCTCTGGTTATGAATATCATCCCAGAGGCTGGGCTATTAATAAGTGGATACACACAAACACACACTTCCTACTGTGAAGATACGGACCAGAACAAGGCTGATCTCTGTGGGTGAACAGCTTAGAGCAGTGTTGAATAAGTGCTGGGGGAATAAAGTCCCATCATCACTGCATCGCCGTACACACACATACAGTATAGAGTACATACACACAGGCGCTCACATAGACGCACATGAACAATTCATGGGGGATTCCATGTGATGTATGGCCTGGGGCAGCTACAGTCCGGAATCTGTGGCGGAGAAGGAACCTCATTGTTCCCCGGACAGAGGCTGGGCTGGTTTCTGGGACACTGAAACACCCTACAAGCATGAAGCGGGGTCACATGTCACATGACAGACGGAGCCACAGCTTTTTAAAGATTAGAGGGGAAGGGGGAAATAGGGGCAATCGAGAGGTCACGCTGTTGTATCCAGTCATGTCCACAAAACACTCACTGTGCTGTCATGTTTTAGCGCTACGCTCCACTGATTTTATCATCAGTTTTATCATGAGGACTGTTAAACTGTGAAAACAGCTGCATAGTTTCCACAGTAACCATGTCAGGAAAAGTAAACCTATTATATTTCTATTATGTCGCAAACTTGGAATGTAGAGTCCATGTGAGTGCACTTCAATATTCACCCATAGACTTCTATTATACAAATAAATGCATTATAATAAAATCCACTTCTACCACAGATAAACTCTTGAAAATAATTGTTTTTTTCTGTCACCAATTGTAAGTCTGTATCCTATATTGTTTCCCTGAAATGATGCTAAGTGGGATAAAAACTCTGTGGGCAGGAAATCAGGGCAGACAAGCCAACAGAGTGGATAAAGTTACCCCTCTGTGGTATCTGAGCTTGCATTACAGTCTTTTTGTAAAAGTTACAGTCAAATTTGCAGTTCTCCAAAGAGCAACCCCCTCTATTTCTGCATAGTAAATGTTCCCCTTCTTGCACTGGCACTGCAGCTCTGGCTTCTGAATGTCACAACTGAAAGAAGCCTTAAAGCTCATACATTTAAAAAAAGAAGTTTCCTGGAAAAGCAGTTGTGGCAGGAAATAGAAAATAAATCTGGGTGCATATATCCATTATCAGGGCACGTTATCGGGAGTCGGAGGAGAGAGAGGGAACCAGGCTGGGTCTCTATGTGCGACGTAAGATAGGGGAAACCAATTTTCACCTCCTCCTTCCTCATCCCCAACACAGTACTTGATTCACTCCTCGCTAACTCTGCACAACCAGGACAAAATCATTTTATCTAAATAAGCTGGCCAAATGTTTTACACCTCTGCATATTACTGAACGGCGATAAGAGGTGCTGGTTCACCATTCCGTGCAAAGCATCTCTTCTTTTCCGTTTTTGTCCGCACCGTGGCCTTAACAACGACAAGCCAGTCCATAAGGCTCTGTGTGTATATATATATATATATATATATGTGTGTGTATATTATATATATATATATATATATATATATATGAAGGCTGCAGAGATAGAAAGTGCAAAAATAAGGAGGTGAGAGTATTTTAAAACCCTGCCATTTCTTATACCCTCGACGATAAAACAACAGACAAGCCATATTTTATGTTTGCGTTAAATATTCCCATGTGTGGCACCTCTATGACAGCTTATTCTCGGGCAGATTTATCACAACCCTTATCTGCTCAACTCAGTAGACAAAGCCAAGGCACACAGCTTACACAGTAGCGTGCTGATGCCTGAGGCACAAGACAAAGCATACAATCAATACAAATCTGCAGTCTATACATTGAACAGGAGTGGGTTGACACACATCCTTCCAACAGCCATATATCACAACTTCTTATCTAATTAGCTCCCTGAAGAGCATTATATGTCTACTAATTCACTCATTTCATATTGTAGACTCTGCCAGGGAAAATCATATGCTATCCCAGCAAACTGTAGTTGCTCTTTGTTGTAACGATGAAGGGAATCTATTAATGATGCGGTTCAGATTTAAGGAAATATATAATTAGTCTTAACACCAATTAATCAGTGTTCTTTATCCGATTCACTATGGGGAAATAATTTATCCTTAATTCTATGATCCTCTCCAGTTTAATCAGGAGGATCAAACATCTCCCGGCGCTGATTCAGACTGAGCTACATATTTGACCGACACATGAATAGTTTTATTCTGAGTTGACAATCAGACAATAAAGCAAATTCATCAGATTACACCTTGTCATGTCATGGTAGAAACAGTAGTTCTCACAGCATGTAATTGTTTTTTGCCCAAGTTTGCCATGGTCATAAAGATAACAAAGATTTTACATGTTGGAATTTCCTTTTTTCATATCCTTGTTGTTGATTACTCTGTGTAAATGTAAATCCTTGGAAATCCCCATAAAATCATTTCACGCTTTTATTCTAAGTGTAATGTGCTTCCTGTAAAAATCCCTGTGGAAACAACTACTCAGTCCTCAAGAGACTCTATTTAAGAATCATATTTATCTACGTGAAAGGCTCAGAATTAGCATTACTTACATCTCAAGCCTAAGTGTAAACATCAAAAATCACTACATGTCATTTTTTATTTCTATTTTTTTTTTTTTTAACCCAAAGAATATTCTCTGACATTGCCCTTTTCTGCACAACATAACCCTGCTTTCCACTTCCACACCTCACCTGGAACAGTCTGATTACAAAGCAAACCCACCGGAGCATGTGGAGGTTAAGTGCCTTGCTTAAGGGCACCCTGCTGGTAGTTTTACTTCCTCAGTCTAATTTATCCTGCCTGTCCAAGGACTGAGCCACCAACCTTTTGGATAAAAGTTTGCCCCTTTAACCTTTGGGCTGTTTTTTTTTTTTTCTTCTTCCGTTTCCATCATTCTGGATGCTCTGTATAAACTGAATGCATATACCAGCATGTGTTTAGAACCAAAAACCCAATAGAAAACAATAACATTCACCTCCCAGAGGTTTGACCACAGCACCTCCCTTGAATAAAGATCTTATACACACCACAGCGGATGAGTTTTCCATTCCCTGATACATCACCGCATAATTTGCTGCTGTCCTAAAGGATTCTGAGCTGTTAAGGTAAAAATGAAAATAGTTTCTCTCTTTGTCTGGAGTCAAATGCATTTGGGGATTTAATCTTAGAAATCCACTCACCTTTTTTCATTTTTTCCCCCAAAAGGGAAAATATGACTGACTGGAAACTGGTTAAGGGAAGATTACACTAGAGGAAAATGTCAGTGGGACTAGACCACACTGTCAGTAAAGGGAAAGATGACAGCATATGCACCAGCAGCAGAAAAAAAAGAAAAAAGAAAGAAAAAAAGAGAAGAAGGCTCAAACTCTTGGGCCCCCTTCAAGCATCTGAGTGAGACTGATTTTAATTCAATGCAATGGCGTTGGGCAGATGACTAATTTAGGGATGCTCTGAGCCAAAGCTTTGTGTTCAAAAAGCATCTGTCAATTCATGGAAACACTTGAAAATGTAGCATATGTAAACATATCCATTGAAGTCGATATAATATCGACTAAAGACTATAGTGTGCTTTTCAGTGCATTTCAACATAAACCTCACTTATAGGCTGCTTATCCTATGTTGTCGTGGTTACAGATGAATTGCATTCATCCGAATTCATCACATCTCGCCTTGTTTCAAAGTTATTACTATTTCTATGCAGTTTTTTTTTTTTTTTTTTAACCATTGAATATATTTGCTATATCTTTTTTTTTATCTCATTGGCCTCAAAGTATGAATATATATATATGTCAGTTATACATTTGATGTCTGTATCATGTGAAGAATCAAACATATAAGGCTGGTGACTTTTTTTTTTTAACAATGCTTTTAAGTCACATGACTGCTATGATGGCAACCAATCTTTAACTGAACAGACGACGCATGCATACAAATAGTATTAATGCACCACTTTACATGCATACATAGTGGTGTGCTTTCCTACGCAGACCTTTATTACTGAGTTTAGTGTGGTGCTGCAGCGTGAAAAAGAGAAGTAAAACCTCACAGAGGGACCTTTTTATTGGGAACCTTAATCTCTTCAGCACATTAGAGGTCTCTATGGTGTCTCAGCAGAGTTCAATAACATTTCTAAATGTGTGCAGTTACACATTTTGTTCTAGTGCAAATAAATAAATGTAGCAGACAAATCGTCTCTCAGATTGTACAGCTGTTACCAGGAGCATTTGCACTATTGTTTTATTTATTTTAATCAACCTATACGATATGTCAGAGGCAAACACTGGGCTTTGTTTATTTTATTGTGATTACACTTATAATTATTTGGCTTTATTGTGAATGAATATTTCCTTCGCAGATTAAATAAGTGAATGTATTTCTGCTTTATCAAATTCATTTGACATGTAGTCGTTTTTATGAAGAAACATTTTACAGAGACCTTGTGTTATAAAACACAAAGGAGTTTACACCAACCAATAGTGTGATAAATAATACAGAATCAAATAATGCAACACATAATTATACACTGCATACTATATGCTTCTAAATAATGAATATTGCTTTTGATCATTTAGTGAGAAAAGGTATTTAAATGTCTTGATTTTGCATGAAATTATATTTTAGAAGCAGAATTTTTGCTACATTAACCAACAGGAAAGATGTATATTTAACACCACAGTAGGGGTGGGTATCAACAACCTCTTGATATGATACATATCCCGATACAGGGGTCACGATATGATACGTATTGCAGTGTATGTGCATTCTGGTACATGGTATTCAACATGATATGCATCCCAATATTTTAGGCCTGTATTTTTATTTTTTTTTAACATTTTAAAGAAAACAGACACATTTATACCTAAATGTTATTTTTTTATTTTGCTGTAGAACAACAATTCCACTGTAGTGCATGTAAAACACTGCATTAAGAACTTGGCTATAGTGCACAAATAAAGTTGGCTTTAATAAACTTAAAACATGCAAAGTCAGATGCTGTTTCAGAAACTTGATAAACTAATTATTTGTTGCATGTGAAATATCGATACTGACGCCTTTGTATTGATACGTGTACCGTGAAGAGGACAGCGACGATATATCCTCGTATCGATATTATGAACACACCCCTACACCACAGTATGTAAGTCTTATGTTTGACCACCTTTCACTTATAAACCAATCACATGTGCTGCTCTAGCATACCTACCAATCTCTACTGGCGCTGCATAATGAAACAAATTACTGCAATTCTGAGAACATTACTGTGAAAGACCAAGGACGGAATCAGTCTTGTTCCTCTCCAAACAAGGTTAACAACACATGACTCCATCCTTGTGCAGATAATTGGGGTTTGAACATTATGCGCTGCTATGTGAACTCACTTCCAGGATGACAAAAGTTGTATAAGAGAACAATGCAAACACAGGGATTTAAAAATGACTGCAGTAACTGCGTATGCACATTGTTGTGCGTACACAGGCTTTATGTCAAAATTCTTCGAGGAGTTTTAAGCATTTCGTGCTCAGGGGGTTTAGTTAAGCTCTGCTTTAAACCCTCTGCAAGACAAAAAAATTGTCTTATATGCCATCTCTGAATTACTTCTCCATCAGTGAAACATACGCATACTACATTTTTCAATTGGCATGTTAACTGAAGAAATGCTTTATAGAGAAAAAGCGTTGTCTATTCATGTTCTTACACTAGCAAGATTATGCACATAAGGGTCACATCGGAGATCTTGTGCAAACAATGAAAATCTGCTATGTAAATTTAGTTGGTGTTAATATCATACATGGATTGTACCCAATTTGTAAACATGGCAATATGAGACAGTAAGGCGGTGACCACAGATTGGGATAAACTGTGCAGAGATGCTACACTGGCATTGGCTTTTCAGCCCTTTTTCAAAAGGACAGGCAACATGATTATATTTTAGGTCAGGAGTCAGGTTTCAAATTCCAGTCGGTAAGTGTACACAGCTTTCTGAAAGTGACCGTATGGATGAGGTCAAACTTTAAAGCCTATATTTATTTATTTATCCTTTTTTCCCTCGTCCTCAGTCAAATGCAGACTAAGCTGTGCTTCTAGCTTTCAAACGGAGTGGACAGATTAAGCTGAGTTAGGCCTACTTTCCATAGATGTGTTGGCATGGCACTTTGAAATCCCCCCCCCCCCCTTTCCCTTGTGCAAAAACCAGTTAAGAGGTGACACATCTATACTTCTTAAACTGGAAGGAAGGTAGCTGGAGATTAACTAATGAAAGTGCTACTAGGAAAAGTCAGTTATTGTGCAACTAAAAGAAAAAAATGTTAAACATTGTTGCTTTTCATTCACGTATTTCCTAGAGACAATGTAAAATACGGGGGTGAAAACTGAAATAATTTGGGTTAATGATAACGCTGGTGATTATGATGGTGATGATGATGGTGGTGTGAGTTTGGGAACTCCGGGTGCCTATGGGAAAAATGTGTCTTTTACTATTAAACCCAAGCTGATATTTAAAGTCGACGACGCTGTATTTATATTGTCTGATCCATCACATCTTATTTCTTCAATTGATATAATTAAGTGCCGCTTCACATATCAGATTTAAATCTTAATTAGATTAAGAACGCAAGAGCACAGGATACAATGAAAATAAACAGGAGTGGAGTGTTTAAGAGACAATCACAAAGCTCCTCCTTTTCTTCATTTCTGATCATCCGTGCAGACACAACACATATAAATACATATATGTATACATATTTAAGATGATAATAATAAGAATCCATTCACGTATTCATGTGTTTGTAACTTCCTGCAGATTTACAGATCTTTTAGACTACTAGAAAAAAACCTAAACAACTTAAAAGCTGATTTTACATGTTCATGCTTCCTGTATGAGTAACATCTAGGCTGGTTATGTGTCAGGAACTTTGTGGGACTCATTTCAAATAACGAATGCAGTCGATCTGGAAAATCAGTTTGCTCCTTAAAATACACAACTTGGCATTGTAATCAGGCAAACCACTTGTTTCCAGGAAAATGTTGATTGGAAGTGGTTCACACGTCGTAGCTGACTGAAATATATCCCAGTTTATACATAATGGCTTATCACAGCATCACACAAGAGAACAAACGGACAAATTAAAAACAGGAACGAAATGATCTCTTTGAAACATTTATTATGAAATTATAAAGGTAGAATAGCACTGTTCAAATAAAGCTTTCAAAACAGAATAGGAGTTGCATTTTTTTTTTTTTTTTTTTTTTTACCAAATAAGTGGCAGAGTTTATTTAAGTTTTATTTTATTTATACCCAGAAATGAATAAAAGCAAAAAAAAAAAAAAAAAAAAAAAAAGAAGAAGAAAGCAAGGCAAAGAAAAAGACAAACTGCAAAGAAAAGAAACAAAAAAAAAAAAAATCAAAACAAGCTGATTATTGTTTAACACAGCACATTAGGCAAGATTACCAGGAGTTCAATTTACATGAAACATCTCATATATACAAGAAAGATTTACATAGATGAGGGTTACAGAGTCTTTGTGAGCTACAGAGCCCAGTGGCAAAGCAGTCAATAGCAGTCACATTTCAATTCAAGTGTGGCTCTTTGCTTGAGGGGGGTTTTGGCTGGCAATGCCATTATCACAACTATTAGTCCAGACACTGGCACACGCTAGTGACAGAGCAGCAGCCTGTGTGTCACTCCACACAACAACCCAATGACAAGGACACGTTTCCCTCTGGGTTTGTCATGTCAGAACATACAGCACCGCGTTGCCCATCTTTTACATCCTCCTATCTCTATAATGATAAAGGGAGAGAGGATGGTACGTAACAGGAAGAAAGTGGGGCTATGTGCGGGACACAAAGCTCCCTCATCTGTCACATATGATCACAACACAAAGGTGAAAACACCCTCGGTGATTTAACATCGCATGTAACGGCACTGACCCCAATAAAACATGGGTGAAAGGTGTGCGCTGGAGACGGGGAAGATAAGGAGTGGGTGGAGGGACCAAGTGAGGGGTGGAGAGGAGAGATGGGGTGG
>JAPSES010000001.1:11921732-11946635 GCA_029822895.1 Maxillicosta whitleyi
TATTGGTGCCCCCCCCAAAAAAGTCAAACCTTTGGCACCAGACTGCACATTTTACAACTTAACTGATGTTTATAATATTAAAAGGTTCTTTCCACAAAATGACACCAAGTAAAAAAAAACAACAACATATGAAAGAAACACACTTTTGGTTATAGTTGGATCAAGTCCTGTTCAGTGTAATATGGTGCTTGACCTATGACCTACTGCTTTGATTTGTTGTTATTTGTTAAAATACAAGCACCATGTACAGAAAGCAAGTCAGATGGTGCTCGACGCTACCATGTTTTAAAGAGACCAAGCAACTACCAGCCTCCTGCACTTAGATAAAAAGAAATATGTCATATGAGGCTCAACAGCAACACTTACCACCTGCACCTCTTCTAAAGCAAAGCCATGCATTTAATTCACTTCATGATGCCAGCCTGAGCTTTCAAGATTGTTAGGCTACACAAAATGTTGAATTACGTCTGGGTCTGTGTGAATTTATTCGGTTGGATGTGTATTCAGTTTCAAATGAGAGCATGTGTGCACATATTAGAGAGAGATGCTGTTTGGCTTGTATGTTTTGCACAGTGCGGTGTCTATAAGAGACTTTCAAAGATTTCATATCAAGCATTTGCATCTTGAATGGCAGGCTGTGGTAACCCTGGAGAAACAGAGAAACTCTGAGGTGAAGCGTTTTCTTATTTAATGAATTTAATCAGTAAATAACACTTACTTGATTATGATTGACTGATAACATGATTGGATGTGTCTGAAAGCAGTTGGCAATAAGAAAAATTTGTAATTTGTAAATGGGTAAAATTACAGATGAAAACTGTGTGTTTACTGCATCTGAAACGGTGCATTTGGATGTTACCACTGGCCCTGTTTGTGTGCTTCTTTAAATCATTTGTCAAAACTATTGATTCCAATAAATCTTAACGTACGATTGTGGGATGACTGAGAGAATCAATGATGTTGTGCTTTAACTATAGTATCATATCTCATGTGTACTCCTCTAAGGTTGTCTCCCTCCACGGACACCATCACCCATTTAATCGCCTCGTCTCCCCATCTCTCCCTCAGACACACACATACACACACACACACACACACTCACAATGACTGCAAACTGAATGCATCTTTTGACTGCTACCTCTCACACAGAAACACATTAAATGCAACCCCAGATGCAGTGACCCGGAGGTATGCATCGATAGGAGTCGCAGAGTCACCCCTGTAATTCCACTCTCTCTTCCGGATAGATCTTATCACTCACATCTCTAACTGCCATTATCAATCTTCCCTGTGCAGCCTCTGCATCATTAGGCGAGAGTATTTCACTAAGAACACCAACATAGGCTTCACTCCTTTCTTCTCCTCCCTTGCATTTATAAGTCCACTGCAGGTTGGCGTAGTGCCAGACTGTGCCATGTAGCGCAACACTGCCACCTAAAGGTTCAGTACCACCACCCGTCAAGCCTGACCCACTGACAACACTCTCACTCTGCCTGCCTTCCTCGCTCGCTCTCTTTATCTCTCTCTCTCTCTTCCCACTTCTCTGCTGCTCCATGTATTTGTCCACGTGTGTTCCATTAGATTAGAACTGTGTGTTGTGTAGTGGTGCCTTATTAGCAGAAAAATTAATAAGGCTTTGATAAAAAAGCAGCATGGATTACGTTGAAATTTGAGGCTCATTATTGGCTAATCCTTTTTGAATTGGATGTGTATCAAGTTCCAAACAAGCTTCACTCAGTTCGCTAGTGTGCTTTGAGAGGAGGCATTTAATTCAAGCTTAGATGATGTGGCAAAGCCTACAGTGACACTCGCAATACCACCATGGCAGACTAATTATTAACTGATTGACTGTTGTTATTGCTGCAGGTGCTGAAAAGGGTTCGGTCTTTTTTTTTTTTTTTTTTTTTTTTTTGCTTTTTTGTGAGATTACAATACACACCAAAAGAAAGAAACAAACAAAAAAACATGAATACACTCAAGTTTTATGAGAAGAGAGGTGAAAAGTCATCCAATTTTTTTGATTTATGTGTGCAGCATTTACCTGTGATGACAGTAATCTGAGTAGATAGGCAAGAAAAAAATGTTTCTTTCACAAAGAACATTGAGTCACATTAAATGTTAAGTTGGTACAGTTTACCAGTGATCTAACCTGGGTGCTGAATAGACAAAAATAAGGCAAGGCAATTACTCACCCACTTGCATTTTGTTAAATATGACTTAAATATATAGTAACGACAAAACATCAGTCTATAGTTGTATAATTCCCCCAAGTTATGCTTGTGATTGTTGAGTCTATAATCAGCTCCATTAACCAGAAATGGTTCAAGTTGCTTTTCTTTTCTTTTTTTCTCATTTTTAAGGTTGAGAAACAGTAGAATTTGCTGAAGTAGTATATCTCCTGTACTCTTTTCTGTTGTTTCACAGTAACTTAGAGTGGGTCTCTAATCTAGACTGGCACTTTAGCACTGTGGAACAGGGCAGTTATAGGCAGTACTTATAGACCAGTAAAAGTGCTCTTTTACCTGCTGTCTGGTGTGCATGGGCCCCTTCGTCTTGAACCCTCCTTGGGAGCTGCACTCTGAGGCACTGAAGTGATCTGAGCTCGTGGAGGACCTCTTGGAAAGCGTGTCGCAGCCCCCAACAAACGTGTTATCCAAAGGGAGCTCCTGAATCACGTGATGCTTCTTCACTGAGACCGGCGTGTCAGCCTTGAGGTGAAAGGCCGACTGCGGTGAGGCAGATTTGTAGTGTCGGGCCAGGTCAGGGCTGCTGGGCTTGAAGGTTGTTGTAGGTGTGGCGTTCCAATCAAAACGTCCAATTCCTTGTTCTTCCAGCTCCGTGGGCAGGCTGATGGTTCCGTTGATTGGCTCGTGGGCAGGGTCGTCAGGTTTGTTCCCCTCAATGGTGACAAAGTTGAGCAAAGAGCTTTTGGGGGATTTCCTTTTCTTGCGCTTTTTCTTCTTGTTCTGCTTGTTCTCTGTGTTGGGCGACATCCACTCAGCCCCTTGTTTTTTCCTCTGTGCAGCTTTGAACCTGGATGCGTGGCGGCAGCGTAGCAGCACAGTGACGAAGATGACAATAATCACTACTAATGCGCCAGTAACGAAGGCTATCATTATAGTTAAATAGTCACCACTTTGGTAAGTTTCACTGCTTTCCTCAATATTTCGGTCAATTGGGGTCTCCATTCTGCGCCGAATCTGGTTATAGATAAGTGTTGAATTGCCCACAGTGTCATTAACATATAAAAATACCAGCACTAGAGTATGGAGTGATTTAGGGTATCCCAGATCACTAATGTTGACCACTAATCTGTGTAAGCCTATGTCAGTCACTGCTGGTTTCTCCTCCAGAGTAATATTCCCTGTGACCGGGTCAATCCTAAACAAACCCTTGCTGTTTCCACTCACAATGGTGTATTTGAGCTCTGCGTTCATCCCTGTATCTCCATCTACAGCAAACACTTCAGCAACCACAGATCCCGGAATAGAGGAGAGAGGGACGAGCTTGAAAGAGGTGTTGGAAGGAGGATAGATGACAATAGGGGTGTTGTCGTTCACGTCAATGACATTGATGGTAACCTTAGCGGCCGAGGAGCACGGGGGCCTCCCGCTGTCCACAGCCCTGACATCAAACGTATAGGAGCTCTGTTGCTCCCTATCGAAGGACACATTAGATTTTATCACCCCAGAATAAGGATCCAGAATAAAGTTTTCATTATCATTCAGTATAGAAAGAGAAACAGCAGCATTTTCTCCAGCATCTGAATCTGTCACAGTTATCACCCCCACAGTGCTGTACTTAGGAAGATTCTCAGACACAAAGAACTGAAAGTGGTTATGTGTGAACTTGGGATTGTTGTCATTTTCATCCAGTACAGTTACAATGACAGCCGCTTGTGTCTGCAGTGGTGGCGTCCCATTATCTCTTGCCGTTACCGTAAAGAGGAACCTATCCTGATCCTCCCTGTCAAAAACTCTGGATGCAGTCAGAACACCTGTTTTGCGGTCCAGGTCAAAGAATGATGCATTTGGTCCCAGCTGATACACGATCTCGGCATTTTTCCCACTGTCCTCATCGGTGGCACTGAGAGTGGTGAGGAATAGGTCACGTTTATTGTTTTCCATGACAGCCAGTTCAATGACAGGCTGAGTAAAAATAGGTGGGTTGTCATTCTCATCCTCCAGCCTCACTCTCACTAAGGCAGTTTGATTTAAGCTCGGTTTTCCAGAGTCTGAAGCTACTATTTTAAAGTTGTATTCCTTGGTCCCCTCATAGTCGAGAAGCGCAGATGTCTCTAACAGATACTGGTTGTCGTACACAGCTTTAAGATGAAAGGGCACGTCCTTCTCTATGAAACAAATGACCTTGCCGTTGATGTCAGTGTCTTTGTCTGACACTGTGATGAGAGCTATCTTGGTATTGATGGGATCCTTCTCTGAGAGGAAAACAGTGCCATTAATGGGACTGATTATGTATCTCAGGTCTATATTGGGTGGATTGTCATTAACGTCAGTCACATTTATTGTAACAGTAGCTCTGGCTGGACTTGAGCTGCCATCGCTAGCTAGAACAGACAGCTTATGAATAGAAGTCTCCTCTCTGTCCAGGGGTCTCTGCACTGTGATCAGGCCAGATGTTGTGTTTAATGCAAAAAGTCTTTTAGTAGCAGGAGATACCTGAGTCCCGAAAACATAACGGATCTCTGCGTTTGCCCCTATATCTGCATCCGTGGCCTGGAGCTGCACAACAGACGTGCCAATAACCGAGTTCTCTGGTATGTGCACTTCTATCTGGCTCTCCTTAAACACAGGTCTGTTATCGTTGACATCTGTTACTGTAACTTGAAGAATGGCAGTGCTGGATTTCTGGGGACTGCCACCATCCTCAACTTTGATTTTCATCACATAAGTATCCTTCTGCTCTCTGTCCAGATTCTGCTGCACAATGAGCTGGGGCCACTTCTCCCCCTCAGGCGTTTCTACAATATCTAAGCCGAAGGCACTTTGCCCATTGATCAGCTCATATTTATGGACACTGTTCGGGCCAGTGTCTGGGTCAGTGGCAGAAGGAATGGCAAAGCGGCTGTTAATGAGCGTGTTCTCAGGGATGGAAATGTTGATAACAGGAGATGGGAACATGGGGGCATTATCATTTGTGTCTTTGACAATTATTTTGATCTTAATCAGCCTGAAATAATCATTAGGCAAGATGACCACTTCAATCTCAAAAGAGCACTCGCTGTCCTCAAACGACGGACCGGGGCACAACTTCTCCCTGTCGATTCGGTTTGATGTTGTGAATATCTCACCAGTGCTGCTCAGAACGCGGACCAGTGGGTTATCTCCTGCTTTCGAGACCAGACGGTACACAAGATTGGCACTTGCTCCAGTGGCAGCATTTGTATGGGAAATGTTTAGGTCCTTTGGTATGTTTCCAATGAGGACATTTTCTGGCAATTCCTCTCTGATGGGGTAAATTAGTTCTTGGGCTATCGAAGGATCGAGCCATATGCAGGCAAGTAGGGCACCCAACAGGTAATAGTCTTTTAGATCCATGATAGAGTAAATATGCTCCCAGCCTTCACAATTCAAAGGTTTCTCTATATGCAGCTGTTACAGGCAGTGACTCCTTGCATATGCTGACAGGAAATCTTCCACAGACAAACCTATGAACACACAGCACAGTTTCTCTTCAGTGATATAACTTCACGCACGTAATTAAATAAGCAAACAACCCACACCACCTCCACTTTGACTTTAAGCTATATGCTGCACAATTTAGGCTACAAGTAAAATACGTTCATTGGATTTCATCAGCGGTTAATAAAAAAAAAAAAAAAAAAAAAAAAAAAAAAAAAGATCAACAACTAAAAACTGCAGCATCCATTTAGACAGCCTGTCATTTTCACTCCTTTTCTAAATCCTCCACATTTTACGGTCAGTGTGAATCTCAAACCCCCCTCGGCCAGAAAATTTCACAACACATTACAGTGTTATTAATTTTACACTTAAATGGCTAGAATTAAAGAGCTGTGGCTGCCTGTGTGGGCTCCAAAACTAATAAACACGCATGAATGAAGCCTTACAAAAATAATCTCATTCAGCTTTTAAAATCTTAGAGTGAAACTGAGATCTGTTCTCATCATACATACCCAAATCCGTTAAAGCAGCAGGAGGAAAACTGGAGTGTGTCAGCTCATAGCCTTCTCATCCAGTGTCTCTGCGAGCACATTCGGGTAAAGATATCCTCCTCAACTGCGCCGATAGCTTCGGGTCCAGGAAAGAGGAGGAAAAAAAAATCTCCCCGCAGGAATAATCGGACTCAAGAACAGGTTTTGGGTGAGAGCAGCTGGTCGCACAAACTGGGGTAAATGAAAGGCTGCATATGTCGCAGTTCCTTTTTATCCATTTAACTTTGGGAATGGGCTGGATGTAACGGTGCGACCTGCGGTGACTGCGGTGATCAGCGTCGCTCTCCGGCAGCAGACAGAGCCAGGTGGTCAGTGGTTTGTGGTATCTTCCATTTAAAACCGGCTCCAAAATCAATGCTCATCTCTCCCTTTTACGCGTCCCGAGAAAAAAAAAGCAGTGTTCTTTTCCCCGGCTACCTGTTAAGGCAAAGGCTCCGACGAGCAGAACGCACGGACAGACACTCGTGTCCCGTCATGTTTCAAGTTCACAGAGCTCCATCAATGATCGGACGCCGTAGATACAAGGTTAAAAAATGATCAGAAAGGCATTATGCCTCAAAAATAAAAAATAAAAACAAAAATCAGCTTTTAAATCTCAAAGTCGATCCCACTTGGAAGTGTCAACCCTGCATATACAGGCTGTTTAACGTGACACCGATGCGCAGTGTGTGTGTGCGTGTGTGCGTGTGTGTGTGCCGTTTATCCTTGCACTCTCACTCCCAGAGCAGAATATCTTGCACTAACTCTGTGTAAACCCATAGGAGGGGTGGTGAAGTACACCACACCGACGCTCCCCCCCCGCCCCCTACCCCTCCGACCCTCGTCATTGGACACCGCCCCTCTCTTTCAGTGGCGTCGACAATCCAAGCAACAACAGGATTGGCCTGAAGTAACGTCACTTAATGCAGACCGGAAAGTTGTCCGTGGTGAGATGCTCCGTAAAGACGCTGCAGGCTGCAGAGACGCTTAACCAAAACCCCGAGGCTGGAGGGGGGATGATGATGACGATGATGATGATGAAGCTGCCTCTGCTGGTGATGATATTGTACAAAAGAAGAAGTAAAAAAAAAAAAAAAAAAAAAAAAGAGCGGGTCTGTGTCCTTTAGCTTTTACACTGTGAGTGATTATATAAAGGCAGGTAGCAGTCATTGGCTCTAAGGGGACGCATCAAACGCATAAGCCAACCTGTTAGTCTGTTGTCAGGAAGGCTACACTAATTGGGGTGGACACACCGACCACAAATTGGGGCACATAAAAAAGATGCACTGCACCGTTTTTACAGGCCACTAATAAACACAAGACAAGCTTTGTGTGGGAGTCACTAATAATTGCGCTCCGTACAAAGACGCCGTTGTCTGAGCGTCACGCACGGGGTGCGCATTCACGCTCCGTCCGCCGCACTTGACACCCTGCAGCCAGGCATCAGCATTTGTCCGTAAGAAATAACCTTGACAGTTTTCCCAGTCATTAAAGCCACGCAGCAGCATGTGGTGTGACTTCTTTGCCTGTAATGGCTGAATTACTTTTCTTTTTAACTTTACCGGCCCGTGCCAGAGCTGTGATGATCACAGAGGAGTATGATGTGACTGCCGATGATCTTCTTTGACAAGTTTTAAGGCATAAAAGAGCGACTTGGCTGGGAAAACTATGGAAGCCAGTAACTGCAAAATGGCATGCCTGAAGTGACACGAGGTAACTAGAGAACAGTAGATTTCAGAAAATGGAAATGCAGATTCAGTCATCATTTAATACCTACTGCCATCCAATCATTACTTAATTTCAATGCAGTAGATAACCCTCAATTTCATCCATGGCTCTCTGCCTGTGCTTCTGTGAAAGGCAAGCTGTTGAGCTTACAGCCCGACTGGCCTGTCATGGTGAACAGTGCCATCTTGAGGTGGACCTTGACAAATGCCTGAGTTGTGCTGTGAACTTCCATAGCTTTTACAAAACCAGCTCCACTCTCTAAATCAAGACTTCGGTAACAAGTGAACACAGAACAAATGGCCCTGTAAGTGACTCAGTTGGAAACAAAGTGCAAACAAAGAGACCGCAAAAAGTGAGAATGAGCCCCTGTGTTGGGGAAGCAGGGAGAGATGTGATGCAAAGAACACGGCACCCACACCGCTGAGGTGAGAAGTACACTGCAAATGTCTCCTGAGAGGCTGGCTTATTGCCTGGTCAGCAGTTCATTAGCTCAACCAACCTGGTGGCCTGACCTTTCTGCCTCTGGGTCTAGCCATCAGCGTCCTTTGAGGGAAGTGAGCAGCAAAGGGAGTGATCTGTCACTTTAGCTTAACGTCTGACACCCTGATGTGGAGAAAACAAGTGACAACATGACTGTCTACAGTGTTGAAGAAACACTTTCTTGGTCGGTTGGCCAGCCAGAGTCATTATGAGCTTATCATTTGGTTTACTTCACCAGGAGTGTGGCTGTCTTGAGGTTTATTTATTTATTTTTCCTGGAAAAGAAAATTTGTGTAGAACTTTTCATCATCTTAGGGTTTGAGTTACTTTTCAAGTCAGTCCTCTCATCATAGTGACATAACTGTGTGGCACTGTAAACAGTATACGTATCCAAACCAAATACAGGTCACTTAGTCATTTTTATAATGAGTTAGAAACATTGTATTTACTACACTTTAAAGTTAAAGGAGTCAGGTACACAAAGTTAGCTTTGGTCTTCATTGTTATCGGTTCCTGCTGTGATTACGTGTCACTTGGCCTTAACGCAGACTCCAGGAAGTGGCTAAAATCACAAAATGCAGCAACAGCACAGCTTCTAATTCCAAATTTACCCTGTCTCTCAGGTTTGTTATCTCCTTATTTAGTCTGTTTTGAACCAGCTCCTGCTAATGTTTCTGCCAGTCAAGTTACTGACAAGAGATGAATAATGTAGTATGCTAATATATATTCTAGGTCTTGAGGTGTACCTCCTACAATCTCACATGGAGAATAGAGCCTAGGGGAAGCGTCCAAACCTAAGGCCTTATGATTCCCCATATACCAAACGCAGTCAATCAAACTATTCACCTTGGTTTGATCCTCACACTGACTTATTGACTCATTCATGCTGTTGAACTTGCTTCATGAATAATACAAGAAACAAATATGTTTATCTTGCGTGTCCATTAAAGTACAAGGTCAAACAGGTAATTTATGTACTTTCTAACTTAAACAAGGTCTGAGGAGCAGGAATGAAGGAGTCCCTTAAGGTATATTTATTCCCTTAATAAGAGTTACAAAACATCGGCCACTGTAAGTGTTGTCTTTATTATGAAGACTTAATCTCAATCATACGTTCATATAAGACCGTTTAGCAGCTTTCTATTAACATTTAAGACACTGTTGGGATGTTATTACTTGATGTTCAGTCATTGTTCTCACTATGTAGGCTATTCACTGCATCTGTGTTTCTAAAATTACTCATTTTGGTCAGAGGGAAAATGAGCTGCTAAAATTCAATTTTGAGAAAGTTTGTGGCTTCACAATGCACCAGTTATACTTTTCATAACACTTAGTTGGTGTTATTTTTTGTGATGCCCTTCATAGTGCAGGTGAGGAAAAATATTCTGGGTGAGAAACATTCATAATGTAGAAGCCATTTTAGAGTATCCAGTTCCATCTCATTCTACTGTGCAGCTAAAAATAAAGACAAGTAATGAAGCCAAAAAAGAACCTGATTTATCCATATCCCTTATAATATCTGTCAGTACTACATTTCACAACTGAAGCAAGAATTGTAAATATTACTTATTTTTCTTCTTCTCTGCATACCTCAACTGACATAATCAGCAGATTAAGCAGCAAAAATTAAGTGCAACTGTTGTCAAAGGAGCTGGATCCTGCTGCTCGTGATGCTGTACCACCTACCAACTAAATGTTAGTACTTATAGTTAATTTTGTACAAATTATCATTTCACAGTTCTTCCTGAACCTTCACCTCTGCCTCCTTTGCCCTCTCTTGATTTAGAGAGAAAAATGCTGACAGAAAGCCTCGGTATCCCGCTATCTCATACCTATCATGTTTTGGAAAAAGTATAAATAGAAACACCAATTTTCTATTTCTGTGCCTTTTTTATCCCACTGAGTGCATTGGTTTAATTTGTTCCCTGTCAATACCGCCAAAGAGCCCCTGCAACTGCTGCTGAAAATTTAGGCATTTTCC
Source organism: Maxillicosta whitleyi (assembly GCA_029822895.1). NCBI lineage: Eukaryota > Metazoa > Chordata > Actinopteri > Perciformes > Neosebastidae > Maxillicosta > Maxillicosta whitleyi. The sequence goes on from JAPSES010000001.1 coordinate 11,932,094, forward strand.
CTTAAAACCTTTTTGCCAGTGCGACTTCTCACAAGAGTGGTAATGACCCAGTGGATAATTGGCATCACACATGCTGTGGACCCTGAATGCTAATCAGAGCTTCTAATCAAGCATCTCCAACTTAAAAGTTTCAATGCTTTAGACTGAATTTCAGAGAGGAAATGTTTTCCTTTTTATTGACAAGCATTCCAGTGAAATGACAACTTTCAATTCTTTTAAGGAGCTGATATTATATCACTTAACAAGACAGCCTAACAAGGTACTTTGATATGTTCAGGGGCTAAATGTTACAGCTGTGGGATCATGAGTCTGAACGTCAACACTTGTTTTTCTACTTACCTTATGGCCACTGCATTGAAGGCCTATGGTTACTCCTGAGCGCGCCTAATTATAGCAAAAACACTGTTTATGGACATTGGACTTAGGTAGATGCATTCCAGAGGCACAATAACATTCAAATATAATCTTCTGAACAATGACTGACAGTGTGTTTGATCAAAAAAGAAATCCCGGCTAGATTAGGGTTTCTAGAAAACAAAAGTGCACAATATCTCTTACAAGAAATGAATTTTTCGGTCTTCATGCCTTCCTACTCGCTGTAATTTGCTCTCTCCCCTTGCTTCTATCTTTTTTCTTCTTCCTGTCACATTTGAATCACATATCACTTTCCAGACTGTGCGCTGAAAAAGGTCAAACATTCCCTCCTATTCTATCTTCTTTCTGTTGTGAAAGCCAGAACCCTGTCTGTAGTGGCTGAAATGGATCCTGGTCAAAAGCGACTGCAGACCAGCGAAGGTAGCTGAACAGGATCCTTCTCTGTTCAGCCTGATTTGACCTTGTGCGGCACAAATGAAGCAAAATCAAGTTATAAGATACTTGACATGCATTCCAACACCAGGACTTTTTTTTATTTTATTTTTTTATATCTTGTCAAAGTGACATGTTCTATTTTGACAGGGGACACATTACTTAAAATCTGTCTTTATTAAAAGTTCAAAAGAAGGTAACTTCAGTGATTTTCTGCTAAGTTTTTTTTTTTAATTGTTCTCCTTAAAATGACTGTTGTTAATAACTGACCAGCAATTTCAAAGGTAAATTATCACACATTATTTCTTTCAAAAGATGTAGCCCTGCATGTTGCCTATTGAACTCATGTATTCGTAACTGTAATTATGAATCTGGCAGTAAGACAGCTTATGACAAGTGGGATATAGAAAGAAAATGCCTACATATTAACTGTAGCTCTAATATGTCGTGCTAAAGGTCAAATTTGCACATAGCATATTTTGTCAGACTTTAGCTAAGCAGCCTCACAGTCACATGGGGACTTTGGTTAATTAGCCATCAGCAACATTAAATCTAGTTAACTTCATTTATGCTGCAGGGTTGATAAAAGAAATTGTTTTTATGAACTAGTAATGAGGAAAAGTTTTTCCAACTGCTGGATGCAAAAGATAAAAATACACATCACAATCTGCAGCTATGGTAACACAAAAAAAACTGTGGCATGAAACGAATCTTCAACCAAATGTTGTTAATTTCATCCAAATATACAGAGAGAAAGAAAGCAAAGCCTTTTGCTGAATTAAATTGTCAAAATACTAAGATCAGCCTGTAGGTGGGCAGTCATTGTTGTAGCCACACTTTTTTTTGTAAAATACACCCACTTACCAGTTTTAATCATTACTTTACAATGGAAAGTGAGTCATTCCCTCAGAATGAGAGTCCACAGATCTGTCCCATAATTACAAACAAAATGAGTTCCAATGATGGGAGTGGACGGCAATTGGAAAAACCAGACAAAGAAACATGAAACTATCTTGAATGAGTCTGTTCAATCAACTGGCCTCAACCAAAGCTTCTTTGAAATGTCATGTTCATAATGATGAGTTTATAGCAAATGAAAGTTGTTTGCAAAGTTACAACAAGGTATTTTGCATCCACTAAAAGCGCTAATTATATCTTTGAAAACAACATGCACATGGGCATTATATCAGCTGTCAGAGTAACCAGGCTGTAATTTTAATTTTCAATTATTTCTCTCGTAAAAAATAAAAATATTCTTTTCAATGTTAAAATGAAAAAAAAAAAAAAAAAAAAACTTCTGATCATGTAACCATGTTCAGAAGGCTTCCCATTGTCTCTGTCGTAGTTGTGGATTAGTCATACATACAAATACATATGCAAATGTCAGAAAAAATCACACAGTCAAAGACTACTTTACCTAACTGGATAATTCACTTTAAGTTTGGTATGTAAAGTTGTTGTTTTGATCCATCCCCCGCATGCTAATTCATACCAGTAATTTGCTTTTGGTGAGAAAATGCCGGGGTGACTCTGCACATCACTTTACAGGCAACACAGGCTTTTAGCATTCAAATCACTGCCCAGGGTGATAACGTATTATCAGATGACAACATACAATTTATGTTTAGCAAATGAGACACAAAATAGAAAATGTCACTCTTCCTTGTGGCTACATTTCCTAAAGAACAGACTTAACTGTGTCGTATGTTGCTCTCATTCATTTTATGTGGTGTGTTTGCAGGGACTGTCAATAATGGCATTTTCACGGTGCATAGCAAACAACACCATGTGACTGACCACTTCAAGGGCTTTCTAAACCTTATTCAGTGTCTTATGCATATATATAACTTTTGCTTCTTTGCCTGTGAATTGTTTGTGAATATAGGAATGCTATTCATCTCATTTCATTCGTGCTATAAATAGCAGAACCTGTAATCTACCTCCATATCTATATATCCCGTTGAGAGATGGGTGTATTTTGTGAGCTGTGGTGAAATTATGCAGTTTGATTTTGTATTAACAGTATCTGATGCAACACCTTTGTTTGATTTTGCAAACATGTTATGATGTGCCACTCTCATGCGCAGCACATGCTTAATATTGGTCGTGTATGTATGCATCTCCAACACCTGATGGAGGCGAGTAGAATCAGCAGTAATATTTTTAGCCTTGATGACCCTATTATAGGAGTAAACATTTTTCTTCTCTGTTCCCTGAAAAGTGCACTGAATTTGTATTATCCATCCATCCGTTTTCTGGCTCAGTGGGTTGCAGTGGCAACAGGCTAAACAAGCTACTTTTTACTGAAAACCATTTGCTATTTTATCCATAATAGATACTTAAATTTAACTATTACCTCCTGCCTTTAAGGGGTTGCAGCTGGTGGAAACGTCTGGAGGAGGGATCACAGGTGCACTAACAACCACTATGTCTGCTTTCACTTTCTTCCTTTCCAGATTTTTATTCCGTACCCTGAGACAACCTGTGAGACTGCTCTGTGGGGATTCACGGCAATGTGTGACTATAATTGTTTCCTAATGAGTTTCCTCTACCCACTAACTGAGGATCACATCGCCTCTTAGGATCTATGGTTTACACATACTATCATCAGCAAATTTCTGCTGCAACTGATGAGTAATGAATTGTCCTTCCTATAAAACATCCATAATAAATGTAGAAGCTGGGAATTCCACGACTGATTCCATCAGTTGGATGTTAGATGGATGCTGGTTGTCTGTCTGTATGCAGCTTTCTTTCCCCAACTTACATTTCTTCATGATGTATTTATCAGCATAAACTTGTAAACATAAAAAAAAAGTGTGATCAAATGTATTCAATTCACAAAAAAGTAAATAGAACAGGAGCACTGTAAAACTTCTAGGTAACTCATTTGCAGTTCAACATAACAAGAAAAATATGAACAAATAATTTAGTCTCAGGGTTTGTATTACACTCTTGTAGTAACTCTTCTCAAAAATATATGAGACCTTATTGCTGAATACACCTGTATAATTGCTTGTCAAGACATTCTTATCTTGGAATAAGTGTTTTTGTCAATTTATTATAAGGGAGATGTTCAACACGGTATATTTGTTGGTTTGTGTTCTGCATGTTTAGCCTGAAATAACAGCAACACTGTTCTCCATTTCTCTGAGTGTGTCTGATGGTGCTGCACTCTTATAGACAAGAAAACTTGTTAATTTAAACTAAGGTGTTAATCATCTGAAGTTTTTAGTATTGCTTTGTACTGTGTCACCCAACACACAATCAGACTTGTCTATTAATGTAAGACAAACAAACTGTTCTTGCAACAGAACTTGTTATCTCCTGTCTTTCTGTCACTTTCTGTGTCATTAAAAAACAGCTTAGTCAAGTGACTTACAGAACCACTGCAGTTTAGAATACCTTTAAACCTTTTCCCTCTTTTTTTATTATTAATAATACTTAATAATATATAGCAATCTGTAAAAGGAAGTGAAAGGTACACATAATGAAATGAAAAATCATCCATCTTCTCTCTGTTTTTATTTTTGCCAGGTGGGAGATGACTATAAATTCATGTTACTGTCTAAGCCTGTATCTATTGTCTATATCATACAGCACTTTTGTGATATACAGGTCTGGAAAATATTAAGAAACCACTGACATCTATTCTATTCCTGTATCTGTTGAATTCTAACACAAATACACCTTATTCTACTGAATAAACACCTGATCCATCTTTTTTAAGAAGGAGAAGTGTAAAACCCCCTACTGTGGCCAGCACTATCTTCTTACAATAAAGGAAAAACTGTTCTATTATTACTGCAAAAGTAACTGGAATAAAAAGTAACTATTGAAAACTGCTGGACTTATGCTCTGATAATGTTCCCAAACTCTGAGGACTGGTTCTTCTATCAGTTCACTGCTCCTGGACTCAGCAGGTCCATAAAGGTGTGGATGACAGACCACCAGATGAAGACCCTGTCATGTCCAGATCAACCTGCAGAACCCACTGTGAAAACTTCTGCAGGAACATGGATGGTCCAAACCATGGAACATGTCTGAACTTCTTGAATTTCTGTGCTAGGAGCTGCATAAAGTCATCCAACAGTAATGGAAGAGAGAAAAGCCACATGAAAGCTGTCACTGAACATCAGGATTATTCCATAAAATATTCATGTGTGAACTTTTACCAAGTTCCAACATTAGTTTGTGTTGTTTACAAATGAATATGAACTGGTTTTCGTTGTATTATTTGGGTCTGAAAACATTGCATCTGTTTGTTATTTTGACCATGTGTCATGTTCTACAAATACTTGCTAAACATGTATGATGTAAACAATATCTAAATAACAATATTTTTATTTGGAATTTGGGAGGAAGTGTTGTTGGTAGTTTAGAGAATAAAACAAAAATGTTCATTTTACTCAAACACATACCTATAAATGGTAAAATCAGAGAACGTGATCATGTTGCATTTTTGTATTTCACTGCTATTTATTTCTTTTATGTAATTGCATTTCAATATGTAGCTGTTATCCACTTTTATTTTTTGCAACCAGTCGGAAATGCCATTACACAAGTCCTATGACCATTCATACAAATGAGGCAGTGGGCTTTCACTCGTGCATTTCCTGAAATCGTTTAGTCTGCATGAGAGCTACAGGGGTGCAGGTGAATATCCTGGCTACCAACGGGCAAAGGTGGGTTCACCACGGACACATCACCAGGTCTTCACACAGATATATACATACAAACAACAATACGCTGCCATATTCACATCATGTTTACCATTTAACTATCACAGGTCCATGTCTCTATCAAACCCAAGACCTTCTTGCTGTGAGGCAACAGTGCAAACCGCTGCACCACTGTGCCTTTAGATGATTCAACGGAGCTACGGTTGGTAGCACTTCCTGCCACATCCTGTCGTTGCCTCAGTGTGTTTCCATTATCACCACACTGTTCATTGGGACTTTTAAAATAACTACTGCAAAGTGTAAAGACAGATTCCTCCTCCTTCTTTTGAGAGTGCAGCGTTACTGTCACAAAATCCACCTAATGTTGTAAAGAATATTAAAAAACATGATGCGGCTGCATTCTGTATCACATCTCATGCCCCGCTACATGTGTAATCTGCATAAATCGCAGGTCATCACAGTTCCATAGTCCATGACAAGTCTCATAGCTCAGTGCTTTTTTAAGTATACGGCTGTGACTCATCAAGTCACACCCATATTTGAGACATTTTATGCAGTTGCTTTAATGTGGCATGTGTGGTAAAACTGCCATAATCAGAGACATGGCTGTAAAAGACCAGTAAATATATACTGTATTCCATATACTGGCATACTGCCACTCACAGAGGCAATCAATATTTTCCCATTTCAGTTGGCCTGAAGAGATAAAGGGGAGTATTTCATGCTAAGTACAAATGAGTGTAGAATTTGATGTAATAATTTTATAATAGTAGCTCTGTAATAAAATCCTGTACCAGAAAAATATACACTGTCAATTAAATGTGATGAAGCGAAGCATAGATTGAGGAAAAGGATGGTGGGTGTTGTGGTGTGCAGCAGTCAGGGTGAATAAATGTGTCTCAGAGAGTGTTTGTTTCCATCCCACTCTTTTAAAGACGCTTAACATAATTGCACTGATGGTTTAAACAATAACAATTAAACTTATTTCTATGCAGAGTACTTAATATGTGCGGGATATTAACCCCACAAGTCCAGGTGTGGAGTCTTAGAACAGCTTATTTTATAGCATTGCAACTATTTACCTTGATTACTTTACTTTACAGGAGTACTGGTCAGTATGGGAGTACAAATGAAATCCAAGGTATAGACTGCTGAAGAGGGAAAAGGGCGGTGAGAGCATCATCTCAGCTCATTACCTCAAAATAAATAAATAAAAAGTAAAAGAAAGAAAGAAAGAACTCATGCCCCCCGCCCATTATATATTTAAACAGCCAAACAGTAAGGACGTGAAGACTTCTACAGCTTATAAGAGTTTAAAGTCTGCTTCACTAGGTCTGTATATCCCCAGTCTGTTGGACACATTATACAAGAGATAGTGATGCAAGCAGAAATTACAGGGGTTGTGCAGGAGCCCATCAAGCAGAGTGCATTGCAAACAGGTACAATGAGAACCTGTCTACTTGTCTTCAGAGCAATTCTGATCTTGACTGGAGCATTGCCGCATTGATATGGCTCACTTCCTGTTTGTGTCTTTGCTGCCAAAATGGTCACAGCTAAATGATCTGCAATAAATGACACAAGTGTTTCTGACAGAACTGTTAAAACTATTCACTCACCTCAATAAGGAGCTGATTACTGTAGCCTGTTTGGCTCTCTGGATTTTGGCTTGTCAGATAGTCAATTATTGTAAATAATTCATGCATCTTCACTGCAGAGAAGTCCTGGGTAGCTATTTTTTTTTTTTTTTTTACTTAAAAAGTTCCTGAATACCTCTGACACTGATAGTAAGCCCCATGCTCTACATATTATATCACATCTCAAGTCCCACAATACAGTATGAATGCTCTAATGTGCTTGGTAAAAAAGTAGATAATTGGTGGATATAATTTACATTTTTTGTCAGTCCCATTTACCCTAAGTATATTCAGCCATTTTTTTTTATACTCAAGATCAGAAGGCACATATGACAGCTGAAGATAGTCTCAAGGAGAAACTCATGAAATACGGGGTCCCGGAGAGGCTTTATTTTCAGGGTACTCTTGAATCCGCTGTTTCAGTGTGACAGCACAAGAAAGTACAGAGTATCATTTTCAGGATAAAGCAGAACTACACTTCAGCACATCCCTTTAATTGTGTTGAAATGCCGGTGTTCAGCCAGAGGTAGGAAGTGCCTGACTTTGTAAGAGCCTGACACATGATTCTGCAGTCCACCACTGTGTGTTCTCCATGTAGTTTAGCTTTTGGGTTGATCCAGCAGCTCCATGGTGGAGGGATGCTGCCATTGAATGTTTCTACTCACCGCTGACACTCTCAACATTATAGTGTTGGAACAGCTCCTTTGCTCTTTCTTCTGCAGGCAGTCAAAGGTTGGGGTAAATGGTGGATATTCAATATGCAAGACTTTGTCAAAGGAGACTGGAGTCCCAATATCTGACTCCTGCAGAGTTAGAAAAAGATTGTTATTTGGGTTAAATATTAACAAATATGCTGCAAGTTATTTTTATCAACTGTTTTGAATTAACCAAGCTTTTGTATCTTTCTTTATTAGTTTTTATTTTTTTGGTTTTTGCTATTTTTATTTATCATTTTCCTTATCAACAACATTGACATCATTAAAGCATTTCTTACAAAAATTGTGAACTTGGCCCCCAATCCATCCAGGTGGCATCCCAAAAGACACATCCACATAAACACTCATGTATTAAACAAGCAAACAGAACACCAAAAGAAGAGAACAAATATACACAAATACAACAAACAAACAAACAAAAGACTAAAAACCAATCTGTGTTGATCATTATGGTCATAACACCAACATTCTGGACCTCTGGCAAAAGAAAACTGTATGGGCATTGACAGGCTAGGACGGGAGCGGGAGAGAGAGAGAAATAAATACATTAATAAGTAAAAACAAGGAGTCAGGCTAAAGGCAGCCTCTTATGTTCTAAAACTGTGGCCAGGTTCTATCATTATATATATTTAACCTCCAACCCCGGTGCTGTACACCTAATTTTTCAATCCCAACACCACCTCTCTAATCCAATAAACATAGACAGGAGGGTTCTTCCCATTCCAGTTCAGAAATATCAGACTGCAGGCATGTAACGATGCAAAAGCAACTGCATTTTTTTGGAGGCAGGACAACCTTAGCTCATCACTAACTACACTGAAGATAACAATCAAAGGGCCAGAGCCTTTGTATCTTTATATTGTAATATGTGTAAAGAAAATGAAAGTTAACAAAGTTAGTTAAAAAATACACATCTGGAATTTCACAAAAATATCAAACAATCCATTCTTATTCATTCAGTAATAAAATCATAACAAAAGTTACCACATGACACTTCATATAGAACTGGTTAAAGCAGACTCTCAAGTCTATCTACAGAACCCAACAGAATGCTCAGGAACAAACACTTGTGACTACTGACAGTTGTGAGGAAAAACTTCCTTTGAAATGATAAAAATATGTGTTTTTCAATAGAGTATTTGCACAAAGAAGAACTGGAATCATTTTCATTTACAGTGTAATGTACTGAGGACAGGTGTGATAAAAAAAAAAGACATTTGATACATTTTTGATGAAAAAAAAAAGCAACAGACTATTCTGCTTTTTCTGCTCTATGTATTATAGTCTATAGCGCCCTCTACTGAGGACAAAACACAATCTTGATTCTTCACGTTGAACTAATTTATGTTGACGGACAAAATTGATTAAAATTTGTTTGATACGTTATAGATACCCAGCTAATGTTCCCCCGAAAAACAACAGAAATAGTATAACCAATTAAAGCACTTTAGCCCAATATATCTAGAAACGTATTTTTGGTTCAGATAGGTTAAGATTGTAGGTATTGCATCGGTGGTCAAAGGTGGTCATTTTTTCTGACGGTGTAAATGGACTTCATGAAGTTGCTTAGGTAATCAGGACCTCTAATGTCTTTCATTCCTATCCGAATTTTATGTAGTTTGAGGCAATCCAATCACAATGTAATTACCTAGGACATGTTAATGGCCAAATAAAGAAGTCAGCGAGATCACTCTTAACATCCCCCTCTCACACCCAAACAGAACAGGAAAATATTGTGTTGCAACCCTGTGTGTTTTATCGTAGTCCATTGTGTTGGTTGGAACAGCATAGTACACTGGAGGGGCAAAGAAAAACAACAATGAAACATACAGAGATTCAACACTCCAGCATGATGGATCATACCGCCGAGTCCTGGTATTATCAGAATTACACTGAGTAGCCCAAGGGTCATTGCATTGTTTGTTGGTTCATGGTCCATGTACCGGTTTATGTCCTGGACATCACTCATCGCCTTTATGAGAGTTTAGGGAAAATACCAGTCAGTGCCTCTCACCATTGTGCTTGAAAGGTTAGCACGGTTAGTTTTAGCTTATGTTAATGCCTCATTCTGGAACGTGAATACTGGCATAGAAAATGAGCAGATTAAAAGCAGCACATGCTCTAACATTGTAAATCCGACTTGTTTTATAAATTCCAATTAAATAGTGCATTCAACCAGGGGAGCAAATGCTGTCATTAAAACATATTACTGTACTAAGGTTTGTAATAGGATAATAGTCTCTTCATTGTTTTCTGTCTGTGTGCAGAACAGCACAAATACCCTTATAAATAAACTGCTTTTCCACCAAACCATGCCCCTGTTCCCCAGCCATCATTTTCCATGTATTGAAGGCTTAACCCTGTGCCTTGGTGTCTGCTATGTTTTGGATTTTTTTCTGCCACAAATTCAATTTGAATTGTTCCATAAGGGGTCAAACATCTTGAGAAAATAGACAAGACACACCATGAAATTAGACTGTTGTTGAAATAGGCCGTGGTATACTTAGATACAAATTTCTTATTACAGAAGTGTTTACACACAGATTGTGTTGTGGCTGACTGGTCTGCTGCAATACTGAGTAGCCAAACATCCCCCCTTCTCATCTCCCTGGTACACAACAGGCTTAACGCTGACTGCAGAGATATCTAGCCTCAGAGTGGTACAGTAGGCTCTGCTTCATCCTATTAAGGAAGAATTTTAAGATGGTTTTGTATGATGTCAGATTATGTAACCATTATGACTAAAGGTACATTTGACACTAGACAAATGTAAAGATATAAATGCACTTAATGTTGAAAGTAAGAACATACTGTGTATTTAAGGAAAATAAATAAACAAGAGTGATTATTTAGCATCATATTTCAGTAGGAGTCTATCTGGTTAAATAAAGGTTTAATAAAATAAAATAAAGCTATACACATGGCTTTTGCAGATATCTATTGAAATGTAATAAGTTGAGTAGATAGCTGACAGTATAAAACATAAAGCAGATGTTTTTATTTATTTATTTGTTGTTAATCTTATATTAACAGTGTTAAAGCAGCGTGCAAAGTACAATGTAATACTAAAAAAAGGGGAAGTTTGTCAAGAGACCATTAAAGCTCCAATCAATGGCGCTGCACAGCCAGCATCGCTACCACATCTCTCTCTAGTTGTGTTTGGAATAAACTTGGACGTGGCTTTCACAGCAGCAGAGAGAAGGCGTGAAGAGTGAGTTTGTGTTAGCTGAGGTGCCTTGGACAAAGCCCAAACAGCTTGTGTATGCCAGATCAGTGTTTCCAATACATAGGCCCTTACCTGGGCAACCTGCCCAGGCAAACTTGTTCCCACCCAGGAAGATTCTTTTTAATTCAAATTCAAATTTACATCATATAATACAGAGCTGGCTGTGAAACATGAATGTAATGCAAGGGCTGATGCCTCCGCTCATTACCAGACTCCAGTCACTTCACCAAGGGCAAGTTTGTTGTTTAAATGTATGAGAAGAAAACTTAAGAAAGTCTTACCTGGATATTAAATTACAAGGACATATCTGAGGGCTGCATCTGTGTATTAATGTCACTTAATTCTAAATGACATTCATGTCGTTGTTGGGGGAAAAAAAAACACCTCTGCCTGAAAATATCGTATAATGGCAGTAAAAGCATGTGGTATGAAAGGACAGAGATTAATGCTTGTTCGAAGCTAAAGTTAGTAAATCAAAGGTTCAGTGCAGAGGCTGTAGCAGTAGTTACATGGAATATAATACTACATATCTTTTATGTAAAATGTAATCAATTACCTGAAAATGTGTATTGTATTTTCATCACCTAAAGCTTAGACCAAAGACTTGTAAAGAGAAGAGCTGAGGACTTTCCACTACATGCAGCGCACCCGTCTGCAATGTTCTGAATACCTGCCAGTTCACACCAATGCAACATGAGGCGGTGGATCGCTTCAGTAGCAACAACTCTGCACTTGTGTTGTTCTGTTCTTGTGTTGTTCTGTTAGCTTCTCGGCTATTTTATATCTGGATTTAATTGGTAGTATGTTAAAATATGATTGAGCACAGTGATACTAGGTTAATTACTACAACAGCAATTTATGTCTTGATGAAACGACAAAAAAAAAAAAAAGAGGATGAAAAAAATTCTCATGCTTATTACCAGAGTAGCCCTGTTATTAAAAGTAATTGGTGTTACCTCTAACAACCAGTAACAATGGATAACAGCGTCGCACTCTGAGGTAAGTTTTGAGCTATAGCCAATAACTACTCAGAGAAACACACACTCTATTCACACAACACCCTAAAACACTGATCATTTTAAAGCCAAATGGCTGGTGCTGATTGACTCGAGGTGAAACAGTTCATTTTGCTGCTCCAACCTTTATTCATCATGTTCTAAAATAGTTCTAGCTTCTTGATAACCTTTTGGTCCAAATAGAATGATCCACCTATTATCTATAATATTTCTACCGTAGCCCACAATGAACAAAGAGAATAAATGAACTAAACAAGAGAAGGCGTTTTGCACGTTCTGCAGCTGACGTACAGCACCTTCAAAGGTACGCCGCCACACGTGTGTCATTACTTTTGTGGTCATGTCTGATGTTCTACCATTGACTCTGTAACATTTTTTGTGGAAAAAAATGCTGTAGTTGCCAAGTTTCAAGTCATTCTAACATGGTATAGAAAGTCTGCTGGAAGACTCCACTCGATTTGCACCAGTTCTCATGAATATCAAAGAAGCTAATCTGCTTGACTCTGATTGGTTAACAGTTAGCCAATGACAGCCTGGCTTTTCAGCATCCTTTAAACTGTGGAACAGGTAGAGGAACGGGCAGAAACAGAAAGTGAAACTTAACATGCATTGAACATCTGGCTTCTATGCTTCTCTTGTGGGCGGAGCTTACATGGAATGTACACAACTTCACACCTGTGTCCACTGGACCCCCTCCACCCCAGGAGTTTATCATGTTTACCCCCTCCTCTTTATGGTACTCAGGGTTGCTGTATAATAAAACTGTCACTGAAGTTGATGGATTATGTGGGCGTGGTCTCACCTGGGCGGGCTCATGAATATTAACGTGTCACATTAACGTGTCACACTGAACCAGCTTTAATAGTTGATATGATTTCTATGCTCGTTTCTTTTCGGTGTTAAGAGCAGACGGAGGAGTTAGAGGTTCACTTTCAAATTCACTACGTAACTCAAACACATACTGACAGAACATATTTTAAAAATACAGGTAAATACAGGTGTGTTGCAGGACGCCTTTAAACAGTAGATATATTCAGCTGATTAGAATTTATAGTTAATTCCTAAAATCTATATAAATAACTAGAACATTTCATTATCTGTCCAGTACAGTGCACTTCAGTAGATGGTATCATAGCTCCTTGACCTCCTGAAACTGATTTGTTAGTTGAGTTTGGAGACGTAGTTTCATGACACAATGAAAGAGGATAGTTTAATATTCTTAAATCACCTGTGATCAGCTCCACAGACAGTTCGCTCCATATCTGCAGGTAATGTTATGATACCAGACACTTAATCATTGTTGAACAGGATAACAATTTTAACGTACAAACCCCTTGTGTGCAGCGAATGCATCCCTTTATGTGCTCTTTGTCTGCAGTCACTCATGCCTAACTGTAATTAGTGCATTTGTATCACAGGATTTACCGTGAAAACAGTCAGAGGCAATAAAAGTGGTTAAATTAAAACTCAATTATTGGCAAAGAGAAATGAGCAAAAGAGCAGTATGTGTACACACTTGTGTCTGGCTACGTGAAGAGTGGGCGGGCCCAGTTTTGGCATCCTTCTTGTAAACACTGAAACAACAAAAGTCCCTTGTACTTAAAACATACACACATTTGCAACTTTAAATGTGCAGGAGGATACTGGCAAATCATGAGTGTTCCTGGTAAAATACTAAAATAATTAACAGTTCAACTGTTTAAATGCATTCCTTCACAAATATTTTCACAACTTTTACATAAAACAAATATTTCACACATTTATAAACTGTTTTTGTTCTCCACAGCAGAATGCAAGTGAAAGTTTGAGGATGCTGGAAAGTGTTTAAAGACCTTGATAAATGCACAGCCTACATCATTAAATCTGAACATTTCTGCTTCAGTTGTGTGCTTGCAATTTATTTGTTCCCCATTTGCTCTTCTGTTCCTTTTTTTCCGGCTCAGTGCGCCGTTGGTGTACAGTTAATAAGCCCCTCCCCCTCCAGCTGCAGCCCCTCCCACCCCCGTCTGAGCCTCAATATGGGAGCAGGTGTGTGACACATGTGCCACAGCTTCCAACTGATAAAAGCAAATAAAGCGTCGTCTGAGTCTTAATATTTGACCATAAGACAGCACTGGGTGTTCAGATTAGATAGAACAAAGCTATTAAGTGAGGCAATTTATCAGAGTAAAGAGCTGGCTAACTGAAGAATTATATATTTCAGCATTTTTTTCTTACGTTTATCTTCTGTTTCAGTGTTTGCAATGTCAGTGTCGCTAATCTGAATCCACCTGTAAATGGTCCCTAAAACAGGACAGAGGAGATAAAAAATTCAAACTACATGTAGAGTAATGTTATGAAGAAGCACTGGGTCTATTTTTTATTTAATATATATATATATATATATATACTGAGATAAAAGAGGAACTATTTTTTTTTAGATTAAACACATTTCTATCTATCTATCTATCTATCTATCTAT
>JAPSES010000001.1:11956311-11970900 GCA_029822895.1 Maxillicosta whitleyi
GGGGGGTTGCACTTGGCGGAGGTCTGTGCTCTCCAAGCGCTTTTCTCTTCCTCATTTAGGAAGGTGCACCTTTGTTTTACAAATTAAACCTTTTCAATATGTTTGATATTAACAAACTTCTAACCTGCATATTTGGTTTTAGAGCGCTGAATGATTCTAACTGACTTCATATATCAAAGTTTTTTTCGGAAGTGGATAGTAACATGTTACATTTACCCCGCTACATTTACTTAAGTAACTTTTTACATAAATTGTACTTATAAGAGTGTCAAATACAGTATGAACCTGTTGTGTTTTATTAACTGTAAATTATTATTTTATTTTATCTTTACGTCATTCTTTAGTTTTTATGTGCTTGGTGTTTAATAAGCCTTTTTTCTTCTAGCTCGCCTATGCATATTAGTTGTTATTAGTTTTTGGTCTTTACATGTATTTTTGTATTTTTTTTTTTTCTTGTTTCTTTTATATCAATATTGTATTAAACCGTTATGTGCTAAGTAGATAAATAAAATTAAATGAAACAAAATAAAAGTGCTACACACACATTTGAATTTTTTCTCTCTCCTTAACCTTTGAATTTATTGTACATTTACAGTGCATTTTGCATTTTTCAGTAAAAATCAGGTACTTCATGTATTTAATTTATTGATTATAAAGATGTTCGTAAAAGCTCAGAGTAAAGTTGAGGGTTATTATATCACAAACAGAGAAAACTGAAGAAAAAGTGACTTTTTCAGCAAAGATATCAATAACTGAATGCATAAACACGTGGCTCTAACCACTGTCATTTGTCAAACTGCATGGATTTTTACTAGTGAATCAATATTGCAGATGACATATGGCAGATGTTGTTTCCATGTTTATTATGAAGCATCTGAACGTCCAAATGAGTCATATCTTATCAGCAAGAAAACCTGAGAAACTGCACTTTACCTGAATTATTTACATGTATTGGCTGGATTAGTGGATCACAGGTATTAAACATTTTACATCAGATGCTGTTGGTTGCCAGCGGCTGTTTGGGTCTTTGAGGGTTAAGCCTGACAACACTGGGACATATTTGCATGGATCATCATCAGTGTTTTAGACAGGCTCCATATCTGGTGCTCTGCATTCACATTTTGGATTATTGATTGTTTTTTTGGTTTGACTTTGCACAGCCTCTTGTCTGCCACTCAAATCAATGCAGACTGCTTTAAGCAAAGCCTGAGCCTGGATGCAAGTACGCCAAGGAGGGCAGCCATGTTGTAGGACAAGAACGCCTTTGAGTGCCGGAAATTCAACCAAACTTCCATTCTGAAAATAGAAGGGGGCTCAAAAATGACTATAAAATGTGTTTACCAGTAGTTTTTACACTGTGGGGTACAAACTGCTTGGTATAAAATGATGTTTTTTGGACTTGGCAGCGCGAGAGCCCAATTTAACATGTTTGTTGGCAATATATATATATATATATATATATATACATATATTGTAATTGTTTTTTAATGTGATATTTATGTAAACTTTCTGCTTCATCTTCTGTTTACAATCCACTGCTTCCTGTCGGTCCTGTCTTCAATGGTTGGACAGTCAGCTGGAGAGTTGGCTTGTGACCAGCGGGTTGCTGGTTTGAGTCCCTGGACTGGCAGAGAGTTGTTGGCTGGTATGCCCTTGACCAAGGCACTTAACCCCCCCCCCCATTTGTTGCCTGGGCACCGATATGGTGAGCCCACTGCTCCCAGTATGCAGTGTGTGATGCATGATCTGGTGATGGGTCAGTGCGGTGCATCTTTATATGTGTGAAAACTACTGACAAAATTAATTAATTTAATTATTAATTCTTCTTCCGGAACATTGGTTCTACTACAGACAAGGAGGCTTGAGTGTATATATACATGTATGTATTTTTTTTATTTTTCCGCATGCATATTGCTGTATTAACTCAGTTTCATTACATATGAATAAATAATGTATGAATATAAGGCCTACTTTCAGTTTTTTGCTGTTTTGTTGCGTTGGATGGTAAGAAGGCTGAGAATACACTGCATTATAAAGGTCTGATTTGCTTTTTTTTCCTCTTTGAGAAGAGTGATTCTGAAGGATTTACGTCTAAGAGTATAAAAGTATATAAAAGGTAAGTATAAAAGAGTATAAAATTCTGTGTGTGTTTTAATGTTTCCAGAAGCACCTCTATCAACCCAATCCTATTCGAGCTCCGAAAATTTAATTTGACCATTTTGTATTAAACTAACTGTCAGCACTGTTTATAATAAAACTAATATTTTTTTCAATTATAATCATCGTTAATTGTTAATAATATTGTGAAGCATTTCTAGCGGTACATTTATGGTACACATATGACATCAGGTTACAGTACACAACAGGTTCTATGTAAATGCCTTTGAAATTCCATGTGTTTCTTACATGTCCTGAAGATGACATTGCTGGTCAGCGTTTTCCATTAGTATTTACAGGAACATATTCTTATCTGCGCCTTCCAGTTAAAGGACGATTTACTCATGGCCATGGTTACAGAAGTATAGTGGTAGAGTTAATAGAAAACATGTTGACATGGTAAACATAATGGGGGTCATGCACTTTGCCTGATCGACCACTCACTGACCTCTTCCTTTAGAGGTTTTTCACTGCAATTACTTGAAGTAATTTTCTAATTTCTTAACAGTCGTCACTCAGACTGCATGGCAAGAGTTTCCCTGTCAAAACACATAAACATGACAACTTTCAAGCACTGAAATGCCCCAAATGTAATATATGTGAAGAAAATGTTAATGTATGCTTGCATTTTTATTTTTTTATTCCCAAAGTGTGAGCAGCTCATAATGTACCTTAAATTAGGCTTCCTTGTCACCTTCCCTGACTTTCTCAGTGTCCTATAGCTGGTTATCGCTGTAGACAGATATGTATGTGGATGACGCTGACTTTTCCACAAAAATGCACTGGGTATCATTTCTTGTCCTCTAAGTTTCCATGTTTTCATGCAAAAAATACCCTGGTTTTTACCCTCATCCTGAAAAAACACTCCGAAGAGCTGTTTCCATGGCTAATGAGAATGAGTTTTCATTAATATTCCTATTTACATGCAGCTGTGCACACCCCAATTAAGAATAGGGATTTTTTTTTTTTTTTTTCAAAGTTTTTCACTGGTGGCAGATGTTCCAGTTTGTGAACACAGCCTTGCTCTATTATTCCTTCAAACACTCGCTTTTCCTCCATTATACATTGTAAATATAGGTGTGTGTTTTTTTATTCTGACAACGGACATGGACTTTTATTTAGAGCAGTGGTTCTCAAACTTTTTACAGTGGAGTACCCCCTGAAATATATATATTATATTATATATTATATATAATATACTATACTACCCTCAACTCTCACTTCAGCATTTTTGAGTGGAAAAAAATCTGGCAAAATTTGTTCTTGAGCCAAAGGTGTCTGTTTATATTTTCAAAACTTTGTAAACAAACAAAATATACTTAACTGTAATATATAAATAATAATAATTTTTAAAAAAATGTTATAGTGACTTTTGTGTGCAAAATACTGAAAAGTGCCCTCTTTTATTGGTAAGAAAAGAAAAATAAATAAACTGGTCATTAATTAATAAATGAACCTATTATAAAAAAAATAATAATAATTACTTAGCTACTCCAATAAATTCATTTTGAATAATAGAAAATAGAAATGTTCTTCAAATGTTTCCAAAGCTTAAACAGGATGATTAATGATAAAACTATGTATTTATTCTATCTATTTATTGTATTTTATATTTCCTCATTAATTCTCATGATTTATTTTGTATTCAGTACATGATGACTTATTTAATGTATTTTTTTCTTTAAAAAAAAAAGTCCAAGTACCCCCTGAGCTTCTTCCTAACACCCCTGGTTTTGCAGCATGCAGCTTAAGCACAGATGATCTTTGTCGTAGTTTACCATAGCAAGCAGAAGTAGTATTTAAACATTATACTAAACATATAGGCAAAAAATAAATAAATAAATAAACAGGGGAAAAAAATTGCTCTATATCATCAGTATAAATTTGTTCACATCACTGAGAATGTGTCCTAGTGCATCTGCAGGATATGTCTTTTAATGTCAGTTCTTTGTTAAAATGTTGACTTCCTGGTTGTGGTGCATCAGCCAACCAGAATTATCTTGTCCAAATATAATTGGATTATTTTCTTTGGGTTATCAAAACGTCTTGAGTGACATACAGATGCTTTCAGGACTCCAGACTGAATATGAATGTCATTAAACTGCTCCCACTGTCACAGGTAACAAAGTTTTATCCTGTTCAGCCTCTTTCATTTCCATTTATTCGCCTCCACCCTGTCGTTTAATGGAGTATTAAGTCAAGCGCTACTTGCAAATTCAGTCCCATAGTTGATGTACAACCCTCTGGTGGCAGTCGGTCTGTGGTTCAGTGGGTGGGTTTTGGGATTGTCACTCAGGAAACTCCACTTTGGTTGTCAAGATTTCACTTCTGCTTTTTTCTTTTTTTTTTGGTAAAATGTAAAAGTCCAAGCAGAATTTAGTCAAATATTAAAATTAATGATTAATGGGAAAAAAAAAAAATTGGCCAATTCCCCAGTTGGTGCGTTCCCAGTCTTGTTTAGCACCACCAATGCAACTGAGCATGAACAGGGGTTCCCAAATACACTGTACACGCCCAAAGAATTCTCATAGAACCATAATACCCAGTACTGTGGTTCCACAATATGGGCCACATGTCTTAAGCTGAAAAAGAATATATATTTGGAAAAATGTCTTTATCAGAATATCACTGTGTTTATATGTTTCCTGTTGAATATTCTCCAAAATAATACTGGAATATTAGTGAGCATAGTAGCCAGTGCCTCAATTCTTCTTCTTTTTTACAACATCAATAGCTTGATGTTATCACAGTGGAACATCAATCACCAATAGAAAAACTTGAAAATACTCTTTTTTTATTGAAGTATGCACCATTATATGCACACCAAAATCACAGCTCATTTGCATTAACTGTGCAAACAGCTTATTACAAGTTATATATTTTTGTAATAAGGGCAAAACCTACAACATTTTGTGTATTAGAACACAGAAACCATAGCTACTGTTAGCTTACAAATGGAGTCAGCTAACATCTTTAAACAACCAACTCCCAGTTCAAATCTAACTCAAAAATAAATCTGACTTGAGCACACTAGCATGTACGAATGTTAAACAAAAGACTGTCATTTTTTCTGGTGTGGACGGTCTCTAGTCAGATATATTGTATGTCAAACCCATGTTTGACCAGAAACACCAGACTGTTGGCTTCGAGTAAATACTGGGTTATCATTGTTTAAACAAGAGCGCAGCCCATCTCTGATACAACTGAGAATTAAACCAGACCCTATATACTCCATATACTCTATATCAAAGACCAGCCATTCATAAAAAGTTAATTCAGCAAAGTACAGTATGTTCTCAACAATCTTCAAGTAACTTTCTAACTGAGATGAGGAGCAGGGTTGGATTTTATCAGTTGTATCTATGACCCAAGGCCAATAGTATTGACTCAGCGCCTACAAAATACATACACAATAAAGTATAACGACTGTATAGTTCTTACTGCAAGCCCCATACACACTTCTATACCAAAGTTAATCAAAGTCTAGAAATAAAAATGGAAGCAACACATAGCCAGGCAATTGTTCTAACGAGGAGTGGATATGTTCTGCAGTCTTATTATACTATGTTATGTTCTGCTGTGTATCAGCACATACAACGTACATGAAAGAAGACAGATGAAAAAGACAAGAAAAACATTACGTCCTGTACTGTCATATGAAAAATGCTTTTGTACAGTAGAAGGATCACACATTAATTATACCTACATTCAGGGGATTGTACTGCCTGATCCCTGTGGTCGATAATAGAGTGTTTGTGTCATGTTGGCATAAGGTGGATAGATAAGTCCCATCATTATCACAAAGCATTGCAAAGTCTGCGTTGGACTAGCTCCAGTGGGAGCTATTTCGGTGTTAGATTTTTCTCTCTGCTATAGTTGATTTACGGCTATATGGAAGTAACAAATGCTCACAGGTATTGAAAAAGATTCAAGCTAAAAGTGCCACTATAGCTGAAAAGCAAAGCGAGCCTGGCTCTTTATTACTGTGTGATCCGCATCATTATTACAATAAGCACACAGGATAATCACACCTCATTAGTTATGTTTGATATTAATGGGGGCAATATAAATAGATTCCCCATGTGTTTCAAATGGCTAAGCAAGAAAACACATAGCCCCTTATCTCCCCGCTAATGCAGTCTGGGTAAATGATGGGGCTTTGTGCTGCCAGAGCCTGAGAGAGTGAATGCACAAACATTCCTCATTGATCCTCTGAGTGGTTCTGAGCCTAGTGTCTGCATATATGACCGTAATGGCACAAACAGTCCCAGTACAGCTCTAAAAGACTCAACGTATGTTCAGTCTATCACAGAAGGTGCGTCTGAAATCCTGCAGAAATGTTTTATTGATAAAAGCAAGTAATGATGGGCTTGTTTGTGCAAATATATGGAGATTATGGCATGTGGGTAAAACGAACAGAAGAGCGTAGCTGAGGAAAAGAAGGTCATGCTATTACATATCCAGATTCAGTAATAGAATATGGCAGACTGTGTGTGATGCTGAAATCTGTCAGATCTCCCTGCCCGGCCGCACTCTGTGTGTCCTGCTTGAAATTTCTGTTTGATTCTTCGCTGGGGAGAGGAGGCAGTCATTAATACACCGCAATATCTTCCATGTCCTTTGGTGCTGAGGGAATCCTTTACCGCATCCCTCCTCCGAAGTTATGTAAATCAAAATGTGCATCAAAAGCCATTTGCCACATTAAGCACAGGCTGCAAATATATGTGTACATGCAAGCAACCTTGACAAGCCTAAGACTCCCTGTTGTATTTTATATTCCCTCACCTCATTTAAAAATCAACCATGCTTAAAAAATGAAGACATAATCAAGCAGCTTGCTTTGAAAATCAATGGATTCAACTTGTTTACTTATGAATAAGAGAAATGTGCTATTTGCGTCCATCAGAAATTTTCTGTTTGATATTTTGCATCTGTGATATACAGGAGAAAGGAATCATTCATTATTTACAGTACAACACTTAAAACCATGTTTCTATTCTGTATATTTTCGATACTCACCCAATGATTGTGTCAAAGCACTCAAAGAACACGGTCTATTTGGGTTTTATAATTTATAAATCTACTATTGGGAAGATCTGTGCGCAAAAAGAGCCATGACATTGACTTTCTGGGTTTCTGTAGAGTCAGAACGCCACAGTGTTGCTGAGGGATCAACAGCTGATGAATATTTCCTAAAAATAAAACGACACATAAGGGCCAACATATGGACTCCACCAAAAGAGGGATTGGTCAGATTAAGTTCTAAAAGCCAACTTTTATTCTGCATGTGTTTATTACAGCCAATTAAATCATAATATTCTTTTCATGTGTGTTTCACTTATAAAATAAGGAAAAAGGGTTGTTACTCTGCTGGGATATTATGCATACAACTGATGTAATTTGTGAAATCTAGGCCAATATTAACTGTAACATCTTATTAAGACGAGGGTAGATGCATGTTTACAAAAAATAAAGATCATAATCATCTTAAAAAACTAAAGTTTTACTTTTCATTTTTTTTTGTTTTAGAACAAAATCTATTAAAAGTAATACACTAGAACTCTTTTCCCAAAACGCTATATATCCATTTTCAAAAATTAAGAGCTTTTATTGTCTTTTTCTGTCAATATCACTGAAATCTATTTCATAATGTTTAAAATTGTTACGGAAATGGCACATAATATTAACCTAGTTCCAATTATTCTGATGCTATCTTAAAATCAGGTTGTAAAAAAATACAAGAATAAATTGTAATTAAATGGCTTTTATAGTGTTTTGGAAAAGAGCTCTTCAAATACAGCTTATAGACTTGCGGTTTGGAGGATTTTGTGGACAATATATGTTGTATGGATCTGCAGATCATTCGGTGGTGACATCCTGTCGGTTCTATAGATATGTAAAGTAAAGTGGCGAACTGAATGACATTTTAGCAAAAGGATATCTCTCATAAGCCATTTTAAAGCTTAAATGGATTCCTGTGAGAAGATTGAAGTAGAGGTGGTTTGACCGCAAGAATTAATATATACAAAAGGGGCTAAACAGGAGAATAGATTGCTGTCACAGTCGGTAATTTCATGGCGTGATTGATTGCTGGCATATTGTATTGCTCATACAAGGTGATTAATCTGTCTTTGCATAGTTCAAAACCTCTGTGGCTCAGACTTGTTTGCTTTTCCAGCAACGCTGTCAGACGCAATTGTATGTCACTTTCCTTTTCATTCCATTATCCTTTTTTAAATTCCTCTTTAAATACCCCCATCTTCACATTTTCCCTGCACGGATGTGTGCTCACACGTGTGCGAGGCGGTGAGCGAGTGAGTGAGTAAGGGAATGTCTGAGTGAGCATAATTAACCTTGTGTTGTTTACTTAGCCTTACATATATGCATGAGTTGGCAGTCCTTAATTCCACAGTGATAAAACCGTAGAAAAATCCAGACAGAAAATGAAACCTGTCAAAAATGTACACAATTGAAATTTGTTAAATTAATGAGATGAAAAGAATATGAAAGGGTGGCAGCAGGTAGACCAGATGACGAGGTCAATGAGAGACACTATAAAACTGATTATGATTGATGATGACAGATCGGAACATTTGTGCAGGCAGGGGAGAATTAATTGGAAAATTAGTGACCACGGTTTGACTATTTGTTGCCAACAAACAACATGTATATATGTTTTTACTTAAAAAACCTTCAGTATGTTGAAACCTGCACAATAGCACCATAGAACCCTCACAGCAAAAAAAACTTATTTCTACCACATTTGTCTCATTTTTCATCTAAATGGGAAAAAAAGGCTTGCCAAGAAAAATATTCTTATTTCCAAAAAATATATCTAACCTTTTCTAAATAAGATTTCCCAGCTAATATCAAGACAGATTTTAATAGTAACAAGGTATGGTAATATTTTGCAGATGATTTCAGCAAAGGATTCAGATTGTTTTCCATATTTTCAGACTGAAACCATTCAACTCCTCAATTTAAGAATCTTAAGAAATGACTGGAATTACTTTTTTTTTAACCATTTATTGTTATTTACAAGCTTAAAACACAACACAAATGATAACACTGTTTCACATGACCACTGACTAATGTGAAAAATGATGAATTCCTTTCAGCCAGACTTTCAGACTTAAATTCTGATATCCAGCTCAGTCAGACACTAAACTTCCTGATTTTAAGTAATTCTGTCTTAAATGAGTGTGATTTTATTTCTTCTACTAAGCACTGAGTGCTAAAATTTTAGCATTTTTATTATGTTTTTTGTGGGTTTTTTTTTTTTTTTTTTTTTTTTTTATTGTTTGATAGACTTTTTTGCTTGTCTTAAGAATTCTAGCCAAGATTTTCCTTTCTTACTTTACTTTTATTCTTCTGGCAGATTTATTTAATTTAATTTTATTATTTTATTATTTTTTGCTTTACGAATAATAGACTTTTTTCTGGCAGGACATTTTTTGCAGTGCTTTCAAATGAACATGAGGGTCTGAAATTAATTTCTCCTCAGTTTTTTTTTTATATATAAAATGAGTAATAATATTGTGTGCAGCTCAGTCAAATCGGGAAGTATGCACTGTACACTTTGTAATTACATTCAATCATATCCTTGGAGGCATGTTTCAAGAAGCAGATAGAATGTTCAACAGCTGACTTTCAGGGCTGTCGATTTTATTTTCTCATAGGATGCCATGCAATAATCTGCAGGTCAGAGCGAATGTTTTTTTTTTTTTTTCTTTTATAAATAACTCAGTTCATCATATTGCAACAGCTAGGCATGATATTAAAAATCCTCTCTAAGATTGTGGAGTTCAAAGAATAATTGGACATCCAGGCAGCCATTTGGCTGAACCAGTTTCCTGTATAAATTCTGACACGCTGCATGTTGCTGTTTCTTGACACAACTGACTCTATTGGGAACTGATGAATATAGAGAAAATCTTTTAAATATGCAACAGCTATCGCTAATATAGTGTAAATTTTGTAGTTATTGTAGCAGTAATATAGGCAGATGGGGGAGAAAAATATTGCAAATGAGCAATCTCATGACATTTTATTGCTTACACGGCCTAATCAGATCACAATCTTGCAATTAAGGGACCAAACTCAGACTATTTCAATGTATTACAGCCATAATTATTATAACAAGTATCTTGTGGACAAAGAACCTGAAGACATGAAGCTAAAAATAGGTGAAGGTGAATCTACTTCTCTTCTTTGGCTCTGGAGCCCCAGGTCAGTAACACACATTTAGGTGAGTGTCTTAGGACAGCACATTGTTGCCCATGAGTCGTCTTCTACACCAGCAGAAAAGTATGATCAGAGGCATGAACAGTAACAGGAGGTGGTACGCAAATATGGATCTACAAGCACCAAAGGCTCAAATGATCTAACAAAACAGATATTTTTTAACAAACCCATACAAACAAAACCAAATTTATAATATATTTATAAAATTAAATCTGTGTATATTTATTGATAGTCAATGCTGCAACATAATCTGGAAATGTGGAAAAAACCTACCTACATTTTAGCACAACTGAAAAAAGCAAATCGACAACAATACAACAGCGGAGCATGTGTAATATATAGTCAGACAAAGTTAATCTGTTTAGTTTTGTTGATTTTATTGGCAATTTTGTTTTGTTTTTTGCTTTTAACCCCTTAACATCCAATGTATCATATTTGATGCATGCATTTTGAAGCCCTTTACAATGATCAGTGCAATTTTTTTCTAGAAAAACATCATGTATACAATTAGATACATGCAATACCCAGATAATCCACTGGGAGGAGGAATTCATTCACCAGAAGCCTTTCTAGTGACAATACAAGATTGTCATTAATGAGGAAGGATTTTGACCAAGGAATTACCGATTTGTTAGACATGTTTGTGTTATATTGTGTTTTTGTTTGTTCAAAAATAATATTTGAGCATTGACACCCGATCAAATACGCTACAAAATTTAAACTCATACATGGAAATTGATATTAGAAAAACTTTTTTTTTTTTTTGGTTGTTCAGAAGGACCAATAAAGGCTCCAATTTCGAAAAAATTTAATTTTCTGTCTACGATTTAATGGTTCAGGCTTTACAGGGTTAATGAATGACGTTACAGAGCATCGCTTTGATTAAAAACAACAACAAACACAAATCAAGTAGGTGTCAAAAAGTACCTAAATAGATAAACTATGTCGCGACAAATTATTACCACCAAGTAAATCAGGAAAGTGTATTTATTATCTGGGGCAGACCCTCAGAGCAAAATCAGCCCCAGTTCTGTGTTCACAAATGGTCAGTTTTAAGCTTCTGTATGCAGAATTATGGATTGAACTAAATGTAATTAACAGCAACATTAATCACGTCTGCTCCAACTTTTCCATGCATTTGTCCAACCTTTATTTTAACTCAGAAAATATCGTGGCGGAGGCCTCATTTGCAATACAACTGAGTAAGCACCAGAAATCACGATAAAAAAAAAAAAAAAACGTAGATAAACAATGGTGATAAAATAATAAAAGGGAAAGTAAAGTAAAAATAATAAAACCTTAAGAATAATTGAAGTAATTAAAATACAATGGAAACGAATCAATTAAAACAAGAACGGCTAGGAGTAAAATATGATCAAATTAAAAATGTAAAATGCCCCAAGGATGAGAATGAATCACGTTTTAGATTGTTCTGCAGTTTATTCCAAGTTGCAGGTGCACAGTGAATACAAGTGGATTCTCCAAGCTCAATAAAAGCAGCTGCAACTTAGAGCAATCCTTCAATAAGGGCTGACATTAAAAGAACAACCAAGTAATATAAGGAGGAAGGGGGAAGAAACTCGTAAGGGCCTCATAAATAAATAAAACCTAGTGTCTATCACGCCTTAAAGAGAGGGAGGGCCACGCAGCGTAGCTTACAACTCACAACGATGAGTAATATAATTATCACAGTGATTAATCTTAATAAATCGTGTCCCAACTACATACACAGAGGAGCTCCAGAACCTATGATGATGCCGACAGTGAGATACTTTTACCACATTGTGTCTTACGCGGCTGACAGCTTAAATTATATTATTTTCAGTACGTTTTGTCGCAGTTGTTTGCCAGTGTTTTTCCACTTGTTTCCAATGCTACTTTTATGTCACTTTCCAATGAATTGTTCTCCCTATTTAACTTTTCTTAAGTGATTTATCACCATTTATTATAATATTATCCTCTGTATTTTGCTTTTTTTTTTTTTTTTCTCCAGTGAAAATTTGCTATTTTCTGTATTTAATTTCCTGATAATGTGGATGTTCATAAAAAGCCTCAGATTAAAACTGTGGGTTATTATATATAAAAATGAAGAAAAGTGACTTTTTCAACAAACAAAATAACAGAATGTCAAATCAAGTGTCTCCAACCACTGTCATTTATCACATTCCATGGGTTCTACTGGTGAATCAATGCTGTAGAAGACGACATTGTTATGCTCCAGGCTAGGGGTACCAGAGCACGAGCTCCTCCCACCTCACAAGAAAAGGCTGTGCAATATCTATACGATGCACATAGGCGTAATTTACAGGGGGGATAGGGAGGTCATAACCCACCCAAAATTAGATCCAACCAATATAACCCCCCCTCCCCCCATTTAACCACATCATTCCGATTAATAAATGTATTAACTATTTTGCATGAATAATTTGTTATTTTTTTTTCCTTATTCATTTTATTTACCATAAAAATCAGAGCATCTCTGACCATCTGGTAATGTAATGTGCGTACATGGTTAGAGTACATTTTTTACTCATTTCCTTTGCCAGATCAAATCAAGTTTAACTTACTCTTACCATGTTTCTTTCTTTCTTTCTTTTTTTTTTAATTCAAAAGTAATTTTAGTTCAAACGTAATTTCAGCAATATAGATCTCTTGTGTGACATGTAATTCACACCCACTCATTCAAAAACTGAAAGATTTTCAGCCCACGCATCACAAATCCCAACAGTTTTAAAACCCTGCAACAGCCCTGAGTGTGACCCCCCCAATGTTTAACCCAAAGTTACGCCCTTGATGATGCAAGATGGTATTTTATTGTTTTACCATCACAAATGTAGCAAAATATGTCAAAGAGGGCATGGCCAAAACACAAAGGTTCTTGATCAGAAAGCTTACTTGCCTACGACAAAACAAAAGAATCACAATTACTGACCTCCATTACCATAAACTGGAAAAAAACGTGGGAAAAAATAGCTTCCTTCACCTACAGCTACTGGACTGCTTAAACCAGGGGGGTCAAACTCATTTTAGTTCAGGGGCCACATCTTCCCATGATCTGAGGTGGGCCGACCAGTAAAATAATAAAACATGAATATAGTCTACTCCAGGCATTTCTCTGCATTTTAGAGTGAAAAGAGTGAAATTACATAAGGAAAACTTTACATTTACAAACTATCCTTTTAAAAAAATGTGAATATGAAGAAAAAAGTTAAATTTCTTAAGTAAAGTAAGTGCAATTTTAACAATATTCTGTCTCAATCCAAAGAAATTCATAGTATCTATATTCTTATATTCTTACAGTTCATTTAGTTTTCTATTTTGTCAGACACACTGTCAGTTTTTCATACATGACAGGTTTCAGCGGTAAACTTTTCACACTGATGAAGATGTAAGTTTACTGCCGAAACATGTCATATATGAAAAATGGACTACATGTCTGACAAAAAAGAAAACTAAATTAAATATTCTGTCTCAATTTATCATTTACAAATGTGCATGACAGCATACAGATCACAGTGGAGCTACAAATACACAAAACATTTAGAAACAGGTAGAATATTGGTCCAGTTACACCTGAGTTTATTAAGACATTTCAGCTTATTCACTTTTTTTGTGAAACAATAGCACAGAAATGTAAACATTTTCATGTAATTTTGCTTTTTTGACAGTAAAACAAAGAGAAGACTGAGTGAGTTTTCATTATTTATAGGTTATTATGACAGTATTTTACTGGTTCTCACTTGAGATTGAAATAGGCTGACTGTGGAACTGAAACTAAAATGATTTTCATGTATTTGATTGATAATATAATGAGTGTAATATTTGCATTTCACAAATTCGTCCCACGGGTCGGACTGGAGCGTTTGGTGGGCCGGATTTGGCCCCCGTGCCACATGTTTGACAGTAAAAGAAATGGTTCAGTTCTCTGTTTACATATTTTACATCTATCAGAAGTCAATCCAGCTTTTGACAGATGACCAGGTCAGATTTTAGATTTTGGTTGCCACTTGCTTTTGTGTCAGTTCCAAAATATTTTTTTCCCTATACTTCACTTTCTTGAGTGGTTTATCACAATTTATCACAAAATCCTTTGCATTTTGTGTTTTTTCAGTGATCATCAGATATTTTCCTATTTAAAACTACTACTACTATTTAAAGAGCTCCTTCCGCTAAAAACCACTGTGAGTA
>JAPSES010000001.1:11986419-11997107 GCA_029822895.1 Maxillicosta whitleyi
ACGTCATAACCCTCGCCCAGAGCCGTGTATGGTACACCCATGGGCTCATCCCAGAGGAAGA
Organism: Maxillicosta whitleyi; assembly: GCA_029822895.1. NCBI lineage: Eukaryota > Metazoa > Chordata > Actinopteri > Perciformes > Neosebastidae > Maxillicosta > Maxillicosta whitleyi. The sequence goes on from JAPSES010000001.1 coordinate 11,986,481, forward strand.
ACAGCGGACAGAAGCTAGGTGATGCATTAGCGTCATTCAACCACAGACCCTCTTCTAGCTTACAGAAAACAACTTCAAGCAACAGAAACAGTACATTATTTTTCACAGAAATGATGCACAATGCATTCAACCATAGTGGTGACACAGCAGGATGAATGAAATAATGATAGAAGTTGATCTTTAATGTTTAATGGTGAAGTTGCAGATTACAGCCACCTAAAGACCCCCTGCCTCACCCTCCCCTGTGATGTTATAAATGTAGAAGGCCCCCATAACAACCAGTGTCTGTTTTGTCCATTCTGGTCCACTCTCAATCATAGCAGGTGATAGTCATGCATATTATAAAACAGAAAATGCAGACATCTGTTCAGAGCTACAGTAGAAACATGGTTAATGCAGCACAGTGGACTCCCACACCTCATACATATAAAATGTGATTTCTGCTTATAGTATTATTCAGCACTAATGAAAGCATAATTATAAGCATTATTGTAGTGTTTATATCTGCATTTAGATGTTCCTATTTTTTCTTAAATATTACACATTGTACCTCTGAATTGTAAGTAAATATACAACATCACTTTTGCACTCAATTGTCCACCTCTATTTTTTCTTTCTTTACTTATTTTTCATCATTATGACTAAAATCTAACAAGTGACAAATCTCATCACTTCTTCCACAGGTGGAAGTACTGCACATTCTTACAGCCGTCGATGGTGGACCATTTACCAAACTGTGTTTTAATCGCTGAACAGGGACATTCCCATTCCATTTGGTTCTGCCTCGTTATTTAGACTCAGATTTAGTTGTGTAATAATTCTTTTCCTGTTGTTGGAAGAGTTTCCACACACCGCATGTCTCCTGTTTGCATCGGCTGGCATTTTGCTCCATAAATGGGACAGTTGCAATACTTCATTATGATTGATCAGCATATAGGGAAACCAGCTGTCCTTGTGTGTTTCTGCAACTACCATGGGGGCTGTAGGCATGTGTAAGAAATAAAAGACATTTATTGCATCATCTTAAAGCACCATTTCACAGGGGCATACCTCGTCAACCTGCCAAGCTACATAATTGCTGTGGCTCTGTGGAGCTTTTTTTTTTGCTTTTTTTTTTACTTTGAAGCATTTGTGAAGGATGTTCACCTTATCCTTAAGTTTAATTGCATCAAATGTCTGGGACACTTTAATGTTAATTGCAAAGAAATGTATCTATTAATTTATCTACCTGTCTGTCTATCTGTCGGCTTAAAAATATTGCATGTGACATCAGACACACATTGTGTCTGTAATATCAGCACCTGAAGGCGTGGAGACTGAACGTGGAGCAAATTGCATAGCACACTGAGTATTTAGAATGAAGAGTAAAATGTAATATTCATGTTCCATGATTCCATGCTAAATGACAGACTAGAGTAACATGCTGTTCCGTAGCACAGGGTTTTTTTGCGAATAAAATTAGCCCAGTAGCAGTCCATTATCTTGCACAGCATGGAGGACATATTTTATATTTATTTATTTTGGTTTCAACATCAGTCAAGGTGACCTTGCCTCACTGGTGTGGCCCCCAGCCTACATAATATCAGTGCAGTAATCTAACTGATGTGGAAAGTCAGGAACAAAAATGAGCATCAAGGATAATAATTGAGTGTTTTACACCCATGTTCTGTCACATGATGAAAGACAATTGATGCAGAGATGACCTACAGTCAGTGTGACATCAGTGAATACAGGTTTTAGATTGCCCACACAGATCTGACCAATCACAAAACAGTGAGCTTTACAAATCATATTTTTCCTTATTTTACGGTTACATTACTGGTCAGGGTGACATGGTGGTGGTGGTGGTAGATTAAAACAGAAAGTCAGTAAGCAATAACCAGAAACTATTTAGTCATTGATTAATGAGGGCGTAACAACCTGGAAGAAGACGATATGGAGACAATATTTTGGGATAATTTTGTAATTAATTGCAAAGGAATGATCACAGAGTATGGGTAATGTCTGCCAACGTATTAACAAGCAGAAACTGAAGGATTGTTTCTCAGAGAAAGATTTTTAGAAAGTGCTACTGAAACAACAGACTTGAGTCAAACTTCAATTTAAAATTTTCTGTTTGTGAAACTCTTCTGTAACTGCAGAGATGTGACCATTGTTCTTCAGACAATCTGTGCCAGTGTGATACTACTACTCACCAGCCAAGTTGTTTTTATTTTTCTAAATCTATTTTACAGAACAGCAGCAAACAGTGAATAAACCTCAGTTGTTTATCGGGACATACAGTGAATATAATAGCCATATGCCAAAAGCATGCTTTTATTACTAATCCAACTCAGAGGGCAGAAAAATGCAACCCCCTACAACAACGTAGTCTAAAAAACATTTTTTATTATTGCAGAATTGCTACTGGTGAATTGTTGTTCTCTAAATGGAAAAAAAAGTTAGATTCTGGCCAAAGGCTGCACTTCATTCTGAAGGGTGCATTTCTCTCTGAGTGCATCCCCCACTGTGTGCACAATAAATTTCATTAAGAGATAGAAATCCATGCAGGTCAGGGGTTCTATTAATGCCTCCCCTTCCCTGAAGACTAACCACCACATATGGCTTACTTGGAAAATGCAGTTTAGTACCTACCCACGCTGAAAGAAAGAGGAATTAGGGACCTATTATTGTATAATAGCAAACCATACTATAACATTTCCTCCCTTCACCCTCTCCTCTTCCCTCCTCCTGCTTTCATTATATGGAACTAGAGAATTCAACGTCATGCCAATTACAAATATATACATATACTGTATATTACAAACACAGTGAATATTTTATTTTCAATTCCCACAGACAAAAGGCATTAACATGTAATAGTCTGTGTACAGCAATAATTTCACTGTTTAACAAATCCTTAACAAAAATTTTAAAAAATTGCCGTCTCTGTTGCAGTTCATTTATTTGATTCATTAAATGAGATTGTGCAAATGGCACAGAAGGCTCACCCACTCAACTTGGGCAGACCTGCTGCTTAAATCATTTTGGATTAAACATTGAAAAGAACAATATTTTCTAATGAAACTAACTTTAATACTGTCTTGACCTCACGGATGTAATGAAGTGAACACTGACTTAGACAGAGGAAGACACTGGCTTCCACTAGAATATGACATTTAAAGCCCATCAGTTTGTGTTAAAGCTCTGTATGATCTTGCACCTGCTTGCGTAATAGATCTATTCACAGTCTACAGTGTGACTGTGCTAACCCTGCCACGCTGAACAGACCTCTTCAACTGGGAGCGCCCCCAAACCCCTCTTTTTTTATTACCATTTGTCATCACATATTGCACTGCTGCCTGACATTTTGTTTTGGTAGAAGAATTCGACATAGCTGACAGTTATCATGAGATCAGTCGTTAGGTCTGTGCTCTTCCCTGACTGTCAAACACTATAATCTGCTCCAGTCGGTGGAAACAGTCTGGATTTGTTTCCAGTCCTCAAATGTTCCACTAGACTATAGGCATGTGCCCAGCCAAAGTCTATCTCACAGTTTTATCTTAAAGGGGCATTATAGCAGCTCAACACTTTGCTATAAAGTTCCTAAGGCTTTACTTTATTCCAATGTTTTCTTCTTAATATACTCTTGAAACTGTACTTTCCATAACAATGACACTTTAAGCAGTTTTTTGAGTAAGTTCTCATAAAAATGTACCTACTGGGCACATTTTCACATTAGGGGAGCTATTTTATCCTGTTAAGCCCCTAAAAAAGGTCTGGGCCAACTCTGTGTTGGAAGTTTTACCCCTTCTGCAAACTGTTTTCCTAGATAGTAAATAACCCAAAGTTACGAAAATGACTCCCTCAATAGAATGCTATACACTGCAATATAGTAACCTCACAACATACATTTTAATACAGTTTGCATCACATACATTCTTGATGAAATTTTCTTGTATAAAAAAAAAGGTTACCTCTTCTTCTGCAGAAGTGTGAAGTGTTATTGCTTGTCATTTCACAGCATATAGGTTCACACTGTGTACAGACAACATGAGAAAATTGTTATTTCTAGTCAGAATTATTTAGGTTGAAGACTTTTAATACTGTCTCTCTTTATGACACTGAGCAGGGATATGCATACTGTTTCAGTGTGACATTACTACTTAAAGGGATTAAATGTATTAATTTTCCAAACTAAAAAGCAAAAGGGAGTCACAAGAACACACTTACTATCAAAACCTCCAATAAATCGACTATGTGTCCAAAGACTGAATAAAGTATAAAGCTCATTGTTGACACACATCTGTATTATGGTATCAAGTTTTTTTTCAAATAAAAACTCATAGTAATTCCAAATTATACTTATAATCTGCACAGTCTGTATCACATCATAGCTCTGTTAGCTTAGTTCAAACTAATGACAAATCATCTGTTTTCTTAACAGTTTGTGTTGTCATTACACAATAAAAATCACCAATGTAAATTCAACACTGTGAGCCTGTGATAAAGTGTCTATACTGGTCCACACCACACAGTGTTAAAAGTACACTTTTGAAAGTGTTAAGTGCATAACACTATGACAGAGTTGGGCCAACTCTCTCAATAGTAACATTTTAACACTAATTAACACAGCTCAGCGTTGAAATTTCACAACACTAGTGTGTAGTGTCAAATATGAGCACTGTCAGTTTTAGAGTATGCTTATACTGAAACAGTGTAGAATTGCCGGGGCGTCCAAGGTGGGGGTTATGAAGGGCATAAGTTCACTCTATGGGTTTCATTCACCTGAAAACATGCTTTTACTTTGAAAGCGCAAAGTCCTCCTCAGTTGTAATACAATTATAACTTACAGTGACAATCAGGTTTGGCATAGTTTTGCGTACAGGCTTGACGGTGCCACATTAATAAATAAAATAAAATAAACAGAAAAAAGGACAATAAATGGTTTAAAACAGACATATTAACCTAAATAAACATTAACACCCCCCCCACCCCCCCGAATGCTTGTATACAATACAACGCATAAAATAGAACAAAATGAGTAAAATGTCCAGTACCCACAGTGCAATGCAGCAGACCGGTACTAATCATCACTGTGTAGAGTTGAATTTTACGCTGCATCTGGTTTGCACTGGTTTCTTGGTTTGCATTGTTGTTGTTTTTTATTTTATTTTATTTACAGAGTATTTGATTATTTAATTATGCATGTGTTTTTGTTTTTTTCCATTTGCACCATGTTCCCCTTTTTGTACCTTGTTTAGACTTGTGTTGAAGTTTGTGAATTTACTTCCTTTCTGTACGTGCAGCTGTCTTATCCAACTAAGATGCATTGGGCCGTTGCAATGTCCCATCGCATTAGTTTTCACCAGTAGAGTAACTCACTACTCCCTCTAGTGGTCACATACATTTTCCAGATCATTGGTGTGGATATATTGAGTTCATTTTTCTAATGCACCTCTAAAGTAATTACCACATTCTCTGGAGTGATAAATATTACTTACTCTTTATACTTTTTCTGGTGGGATTCTTCCTCATGTGTCTATAAGTTCATATCTCTACAATTCACTGGTGTCTTTGGTGTAATTTCTGAACTCTCTAATGAAATGATCAAAGTAGAAATGCCACATATAGACCTTTCAACATCTGACATACAAGGTAGTGCCAAAAAAGTAGGCATACATGCAATCACAATGTAACAAAAAAAAAAAAAAAAAAATCCTCAGTACAAAAAACAGCAGCAGCAAACACAGGGTCTAAAGTAAAAGACATGAGTCACATGCTCCTTTTCTCTGTTGTTTCGGGGGGGGGGGATAATAAAAAAGGAAAAAAGAAAAAAATCAATTATGCCGTTGAATGTGAACTAAGCTGTCAAGCAGCACAGTTAGTTCTTACTTCAAAACATTACAGCAGGTTTCATGACATGGAGAGGAGCTTAATTTAATACATTGCGAAATTCAGAGTAACATTTGTCCCTTATTGCCACATATTCTGCTACTCACACAAAAACAAATAATCAACAAATTATAATCCTGTCACTGTTTCATTCAGTTAACAAGTTTGACACACCTGGCTATGAGCAAGAAGCATTTTACTGTCATTCCTTTTTAATTCTGTGTCACAATCAGGTTTTGATTTCTTGCTTCTGGAAATGTTTGTTTTCGTCTTGCAAACTCCATTTTGGTGGTTTTTCTTTGCAAAGCGTGCATCTTAACATTTAAACAGTAATTTTGTAACGCCAGTGAGTTGAGTTATTTACTGTATTGATGTGGGCTGATTCACGCTTTTCATTATTGTTGTGGACTGCAGAGCGAGGTTTTCAAGTGGGTCTATATCAAGGTTCATGGCACTACTTAATAGAGCTTTGCATTTAATAGACTCCTGGACTGCTTGGTTGAGATGTTGCCAGTGCTTTATAGATTTTTTTTTCTGTACACAAGGGAGGACAGTCACAGTTCAGCTTGTTATTGCAAGTATTATAATTCATCCTCAATCAAGATTTCCAGTCAGGAGCACTTAAATATTTTTTATTTCACCTGCCAGTTACTCATAGGTTCTTCTGAATCACGTCAGCTTTGAAATACAATGCCCAATGGTCCAACAAAACAAAATGTACAGATATCATTTGGCAGAATCTGAATTCTCTTTGCTGTACTGCACAGACACATGAACAAAATTTGCTCTAAATTTTATGTGGACTGACATCATGAAAATGGATATGTAGTAGAAAACAAAGTATAGAGACAGACATACACTGTTTCATCCTCTCAATTATGTCTCATTTGGCTCCGGACTTCATCACTGGGACCTAAAATGTTGCCCCTAATGCACCTCTAAAGCAATTACCCCATGCTCTTTGGACTAATGAATATTACTTACTCTTTATCCTTTTTTTCTGTAGGATTCTTCCTTGTTATCTCACTATCAGTCAGAATGATTCAGAATTTGATCAAAATATTGCTCTATAATATAAGTTATTATATAACAGTATTAAATTGTTTTAGAAGAATTAAAATAATGCAATAGCAGGAATGTGAGGTCAAACATTGTTTTGAATACAACACAGGCTGTTGTAGATAAAAAGGCAGGATTTGTTTTTATAATTTAGTGTTTACTTCATTATATATACAGTATATACGTACATACATACATATTAGAAAGGCAAACTCCAGCATGGCTGTCACATTTGAGCAACACAACACCCAAAACAAAAGCTGGCTATATGATTAATTACCATAATTTCTGTAGTGGCACATATGTGCAATATTTTCAATCATCTAAATATCATTTTTGCTGCTGAAATGTGCAAAGATTTAGCTGCACCTTCTCTGCAACGACAAGATGTGCTTTAAATGCTCTCACGGGTGATGTTATGAATAAGTAAACAGGAAGAATCACACTTAATGACGAGCATTTTTTTTTTATCTCCTGCCATTTTACAAACATTATTATTACTTACTGTGAATGCAATACGGGCATGTATACATAACTTAGTGTGCACATACCATAATGCCAGCGCTACATTCTGTTGATTCAGTAGTTATATTACACAAGCGCAGATTCCTCGACACCAGTGAATGAAACTTACATAAATCGCCCTCTCTCTTTAAAGTTCCAACCGCCTCAGTCACTGATGTGTGAATAGAGAGTTTCAGCTCCTCACACGCTTTGCTACTGGGACATCTAGCATCCAAAAATCAATCTCTTTTACTACATTATGCTCACCATTGCTTGACTCCCAAACTTGATTCAGCTGCATTTCCACGACTTCAGTAACAAGGAAGCAGACTGTCAGTAGTGTGGCCAAGTTTTTTGAGTGGAGTGATTTTTTTTCCTACATTATACAGTGACTTGATTGGATAATCACTCTAGGCAATCTGATTTCCAGAGTAAACAAATGGGTTTATGGCTGAATTCACACAGTCCAGTTTGGCATGTGTGATCTCAGATAGTGCCATCTTTGAACACACCCAAAGTTACAAATAATAATCACAAACTTTCTCATACATACTTTGTTGTCTGTTATATGTCAGGACAACTTCATTTTAAAACATAGAATTGATTAAAGGAAATTGGGAATTTTGTTTTAACCTTTTCATTCTCATATACTTAACGTAAATACTTTTGTCAGCAAACTGGCGGCTAATGCACTTTGTACATGTTAAGTAATAGTGAAATCTGCACTGCAATCTGGTAAATGTTGTTATGACAAACATATTAAATTTTCCCTGGTTATTTTTTTTAACAGCAACTAATGTGTCTTGACTGTAGTCCTTGAGCCTCCTTCTGCTACAGCAGAGATGTAGAGAAAAAGACACCAAAGGAGGGAGGGGGCTGCCATGGAAAGAGACAGAGTGGAAGAGAAGTCAGACAGAGACTGATGGAAGGGAGGTGAATTTACGATAAGTGCCTTTCTGAACAGAGGATGTAAATTGTGATCTGCAATGATACAGCCTTAGTGCCCCTTTGTTTAAGCTGCAGAATCAAACAAGCAAAGACAAAAGAATGAAAATCACTGAGAGGCGAATGTAGCCAGTTTATTTCAATAACGCATATATCCAGAAAACAAGACTTGAAAATGCTTGTCATGTCTCATAAGCGCGCAATTTTAAGGGTAAAATTCCCCCAGACGCCATGAAATACCTCTCTGCTTGTGCTACGTCAACCATCATTTGAACAACAATGGAGCAATTTGTATTTAAAAGAATGCAGTCCAACCATGAACGCTGTAACACCATTTCATAGCTCCAATTTGTGATAGTCAGTGTATTCTGTAGTTGTTTTTTTTTTTCTTGTGTAGTGATGCATTTTTTTACTACACACTCTAGCAACTTCTGCCTTCTGCCTGCCAAATAATTTCCCACAGTGCTCCTTGTATAGGCATTTCAGCATCCTATTAAACAAGGCATTGTTTCTTTTCTACAGAGTTTGTATATTTTTGCTGCTAAGCAAAGCAGCATTAATCAAAAATAATTAGACTTTATCTCTCCAGACAAGACTGCTCTCTCAGAGAGATGCTTGACCTTCATATGGAATATATATATACAGTATACTGTGTGATTCTCATTAAACTCCTAGATTCCTTCATAAAATCATTTTTCCTCACACATTACGTTTTGGAGTCCTTAGTTTCTGGCATACTTGTGGCTTCTAACTGTGAATCACTGTACATGTTGTCCAAACTCATTTTTCACAAATCTCCTGTTCACAGTTTCAGATTTAAAATCTCTGAAAACAGGGCAAATGGACTGTACTGCACTTAGATAGTGCATCTTCTACACCTTTATAGAGCCCAAAGTGCTTTACAAAAAGCACACACACACACACACACAAACTAGTGGGTGGCTGTTTCCATGCAAGGTGCTGCCAAGCCCTACTGGGAACAATTTAGGGTTCAGTGTCTTGCCCAAGGACACTTGGACATGTGGACAGTCAGAGCCAGTCTTCAAACTGCCGACCCACTCTGCCGACTGACCCAGAGCCAGCCCAAAAACATGTTTGTCAACAATAAGCATACATTTCCTAATGTATGTTTGAATGTAGAAATGTAGAATTTAATCAGATATTGCAGACCCTCTCTCTCTTTAGATCACTTCAACAATGCTTCCACTGTAACTCCTATATGTGTACATCTATACACAGTACATGTGTGTATGTGTGTGCACTCTCCAGCCACTTTCTAAGGTATGGCTGTTCAGTTACTTATTAACACAAATATCCACAGCCCAATCTCATGGCAGCAACATAATGCATTTTCACATGTAGACCTAAAGATCGTCTGCTGAAGTTCAAACCAAGCTTCAGACTGGAGAAGAAAGGTGGTTTAAGTGACTTTAAATGTGTGCAATCTACTGGGATTTTAATGCACAACCATCTCTAAGGTTTACAGAGAATGGTTTGAAAAAAGAGAAAGTATCCAATGAGCAGCAGTTCTCTGGGTGAAAATGCCTTGTTGATGCCAGAGGTCAGAGACGGACGGACAGACTGGTTCGAGCTGATAGAAAGGCAACAGGAACTCAAATAACAACTCGTTACCACCAAGGTATGCAGAGGAGCATCTCTGAATGCACAACATGTCAAACCTGGAAGCAGATGGGCTACAGCAGCGGAGGACCACACCAAGTATGACTCCTGTCCGCTAAGAACATCAAGCAGTGGCTTCAAATCACATGGGTGTACCAAAGTGAGATAATAGAAGATTGCTTGGGCTGATGAGTCTCAATTTTTGCTGCAATATTTTCGATGATATGATCAGGATGTGTCATTAAAAAAAAAAACATAAAACAATGGATCCATCTGGCCTTGTATCAGTCAATATATTTACATCAACAGTTAGAGTGTGGACTTGACCAACCCTTCATGTAAAGTGTCATGAGATAAGTTTAGTTAGGATTTAGATTAGATTGGATATGAACTGAGCGTCAGTTTAAACACCACCTAGCTGACTACTGCTGCTGTCCATCCCTTTGTTACCAGTGCACCCATCTTCATGGTGACTGGTATATAGGGGTGTAAAAAAATGTTGGTTCTGCAATATAGCACAATACTTCATTTCACGACACTGTATCGATGTTAAAGGGATATTTGTGTATTTTTGACATGAATCTGTATTCCATCCCCTCATCAGTGTAGTACATCCACACTGACT
>JAPSES010000001.1:12010725-12043995 GCA_029822895.1 Maxillicosta whitleyi
CAGAAGAGATCAGTGAGAATGGGAGCAGTGCCAGACCAATCTGGGAGAACCTGTGGAGGTTTACTGTGAAGGAGCAGCATCAGGACCCCAGGCTGTCCTTTTGTTATTATACTGTACAGCCCAATTGTGATGTTTATTTGTGACTGAGAATATTAAAGTTGAGTCATCACACCACTTGGAAGTGGTGGTTTTTATTATATTGTTATCATATTATCTACTTTTTTGTGGGAATCATACAGATCATATCATTAAAAAATGTAATGTAACAGCACTTTCCAAAGATTCCTACTCAGGTAAGGGTTTTTTTTTTGTTTTGTTTTGTTTTTTTGTAATATGGTATTATAGAGAGCATTTGTTAAGAGTGTAAATGTTTTTAATTCATTATAAAATGTTGACAAAACATAATTGGCCATGACAATCTACTTAATTAATGTTGCAGCTGAGATGAAAATGTGAATTTTTGTTTACTTCATCCTGTAATATTGTCATAATATTGTCAGAATTTTGGTCCAAATTAACGCTGAAATGAAGAGTTTCTGGTCAGATAACAACAACTAAATATTATTCCCATGTTTGTCTGTGTTTCAATGTTTATCTTGATGCTTGCTGCTCTGAAATATGTGCAATGACAATAAACAAATTCAATTCAATTGAACCAGACATAACTAGAGGAAAACTTTGTTCAGTTTTAACTTTCCTATATTTTAGAAGAGGAGTTTCAGATTGTGGATCAAAAGATTTTCATATGATCTTTTGCCGGATTGTCCAGCCTTATATACAATATCAAAAAGCATTTTACATCTCTAAAGTCCATCAGTGTTTCTTGAATGTCACATCCCTTTAAAGTCACTACAGCACTTCAACTGGACGTGCTGTGTAGTATATAAGCATCTACTCTGAGATGTAAATGTATGCATAAATATGAGCTGAAAAACAGCCACTTTTGTTTTGTTTTTATTTTTCCAACTTTCTATGTAATACCAATTGCATGTGTGTGATGTATCTGTAAAGTAGCTTAACTTCTGAAAGTCTTATTCTGCCCAATTAGAGTTTATATAATGGTACTGGTATATTATGTTGTCATAGCCTTTCTAATGTGCCTGCAATTTAGAATAAACAAAACGCAGCAAACTTGTGGGTAAGGGAGCAAAAGTAGGTTAGATTCAGCTTCCACAATATGTGACTTCAAGCATATAGCCAGTGCAATGGTTTATGGAAATACCATACTTAATGCAAATGTGCATTTTGTGCAGTTTATATGCAGAGCTATGGTTGTAATGGTATGGTCTTATGTTTTCATAGTAAAAGATCTTCTTAGTATTGCCATGTTGTTCCGTTTTACACAAATATGAGGAGCTATTTATGCATGTAAATGTACCAAAACACAGTCAGAGTGTACTTCTTTTCATTAATACACTGTTGACATTTTAATTTGCAGCGCACAATCAAAGAAAAAATGCCATTTATAGAAATCTATCACTTTATTGACTGCTCAGCTCCATGGCTCTACACTGGGGCAGATCCATATACTGTATGACTATTGCCTATTGTTCCTGTGTGTGCTCCCCTCTGCAACGCAGCTGTCCCTTTTTCACTTGAACACCCTGTTATCTTGATTGTGTGAACCTGCCCCTAGCTGAAGTCAGCTAAAACATTAATTGGACACCAGGAAAAGTTCACATTCCTCCTAGCCATTCGTTGCACACCTTTCCATTATTTATGTTCCCCTTATGTGAGGAATTCCCTTTGATAGAACCAATCAATGAGCACTTTGAACACTTTCTACTTAAGGAAAAATCGCAAAGACAGTATTGAAAGAACCGGAAATTAGCAAAACCAAATTCTGCCAAATGGCAAAAAAAAACAAAAAAAACAAATGTCTACTGTATTTGGTTTGAAACAAGATGGTATATGATAACTTTGATCCCTGCTGAGATATCTGGAACTCGCACATTCTTGGTGAGAGGTAGTAACTTTACTGGACATCGTTTGCAGCAGTGGTTCACCAAAGCACATAAATCAATCTCAACATTAAGTTAATGAGCCTTTTTTTTTTTTTTTTTTTTTTTACTGTATACGTTTTATCTGCAGTAGTACACTGAATAATGCAGCTGACATCTGCCATAACCTCAAGACGCTCAATATATGTCTCACAGTATGAGGATTCCCAGCATGTGTATCCGTAACTCAGCTCACTAATGCACATACCATGTAATCCTAACATCCTAGTCTGAAATCAAGTCATGGTGAAGTGGCATTTCCCCTCTTTGTTCTGTTTCTCCGGGGCAAAATGCAGCAAAAATATACTCAAAAAAAAAGGAGAGAGAGAATTCCCAATTCACAGTCGTCATCATTATTCAGAAAATATCCCTGTTTTGATGAAATGTTGGGACTGAAAAGCTTTATTTACTTGAAAACAAATCTGAGCCCCTGATACACTGTAATGTGGACTGTGGTAACTGAGGATCCAGATTCTCAGTAGCCTGTTGTGTGAGCACAGCCATCAAAAATTCCCTTTTAATATCCTTTGCAAATAAAACATTGTGTTCGGTTAGTTTCTGAAGATTTCCAAGTCTGTGTCTCAGTGCTCTCTGGTTGATGCAGCCTACACTTATTGATCATCTCACTAAAACATTCCCTCTCGTTGCACAGCAAGGACAAGAGCTCATGATTTAAGAATTAGAACTTAGTTTTAGTTTCGGCACGTTTCTGTTCACGTCTTTTATTTTCCCAGTGCTCAGCAAAATACTATCACTGATTTATTCACTTTGATTTCTGGGTGATGGCTGTCTGCGCATGGATAGCAGGCAGGTAAAAGAACCTCAGGACCAGCTAAATTATACATGGGAGAGTAAATAAAGACAAAAACAGGTCAGTTCTAGTGTCTTCATATGAACAATTCTTACTTTTAATGTCTTTTTCAGAGTATAATTAGCCTGGGAACCAGACGCATCTGCCTGAGAGCAAATGTTCATTTGCTCTGGCAGATCGGTCTGGCACTGCTCCCATTCAAACTGATTTCCACTGAGCCCTGATCAGGTAAGGCCAATCACAACCATTTATCTGATACGGGGCAAGTCACATGTGATTTGGTATGATGACGGGCTACCACCTGAGGACTGCTGCAGCACTGTCCTGCACTGCCTTTTGTCCTATACCATTATCCTAATTGGCTATATGTAAATCTAGTTCCATCCAGAGACACTTTGGTCGGAGTCCCTTGATAACACTAGCCAATAAAAGAAAAATTTCAACTGCTACTGGAGGCAAAATATCTGATCTGGTTTCTATTTTAGAAATATCTCGACGAAATCGTTCCCCATGTTCATCAGTAACATCACCTAAGAAGTGCAGATGCTTAACAGAGTAGGCGAATTTTGAGTAATATTCTGCAACCCATCCATTAATAAACACTACTTTCAACATGCTCAACTAGTTGATCAAAATGTGGGGCCCTATTTTTGCTGAGACACTTTTGCACTACTTGAACAAATGAATCCATGTTGTTCATTCTAGAGAGTTGAGTGCTGAGGGGAATATGTGATCAAATCAATGAGTTCTTCAATCAGGGCTCCAATGAAAATTCCACTTTACAGTTTTGTATCATTTTAGACTGGACTAGATTTTTTTTCTCTTTGGCATTGTAACAGGTCAAGAACTCCAGGACCACTTATCATGTACAACAACTTTATTTTATATACTTTCTATATCACAAGTGCTGTTGGCATCCTTGACCTACTGCAGGTTTTTATACTCCATGTACCTTGGAAGTACGTGAAGTTCTGCCAAAAACTTTTCTTACTAACTTAGATTTATTTCTGGTTTTAAAAGACATCTGAATTTTAATCAGAATTTAGAGACCCAAAAAAAATTGGCATGTTATGCTGCTAATGGTTTTATAACAACAACAAAAAGGCCAACGCATACACGATTGAATTTCATTGGGTTTTTTCCATAGTCATTGGCAGGTTATGACTATCTGGGTTCCCAAAGTTTGTTGAAGATTTAAGCATTTAACAATATTATGTTCTTGAAGTTTAAGAGTAGCTGCTTCTGCACAACATTTATTTCCATCCAGAGCTGCATTATTTATTTATTTATTTATTTTTATTTATTTATTTTTACCAAGAACTTGTGTTGATGAAGGTTGGAGAGTTGGACCACTGCACAGTTTTCTCCAGCACATTCCAAAGATTCTCCATGGGGTTAAAGTCTGTATTCTGTGGTACCCAATCCATGTGTCTCATGCTCCCTGAACCACTCTTTCACACTTTTAGCCCAATAAATCCTGTCACTGTCATTTTGGAATATGCCTATGTCATCAGGGAAGAAAAAAATCCATTGATGGGATATCCTGGTGGTGCGGTATGTTCAGGTAGTCAGCTGACCTTATTCTTTGGGCACATAATGTTGAAGTTGACCAACTGCAGCAACCCCAGATCATAGCACTGCCCCCGCAGGCTTGTACAGTGAGCACTAGGCATGATGGGTAATCACTTCATCTGCTTCTCTTCTTACTCTGATGTACCATCACTCTGGATCAGTGTCCATCTGGACTCGTCAGACCACATGACCTTCTTCCATTGCTCCAGAGTCCAATGTTTATTCTCTAGAAAAGTGAAGCTTTTTTCTGATTAGCCTCTCTGATACATGGTTTTCTTAAACATACACAGCTGTTTAATGCCTTGAGTCCTCTTCACACTGTGTGGAAATCTTCTTCTTCTTCTTCTTCGTTTGTTTTTTTTTTTTTTACAAATTGATTTCATCAAACGTCTTAGTGATTGCCAGTTATAATCATTCCAGATTTTTTTTCAATCACTTTTCTCCCTCAAGGATGATGGTTCATCACTATCCATCCATCCAGCTTTTAATAATGCATTGGACGGTTCTTAAACCAATTCTAGTAGTTTCAGCAATCTTCTGAGATGTTTTTTTTTTTTTATTTTTGCCAATAATTTACCCCAAAACAGATTCAACTCTTTTCCACGACCACAGGATGTGTCGTCCAACATGGTTGTCCAAGAAATCAGAAGCTACTCAGTTAAGATTCAATAACTTGTTGCCAGCTGAAACATAATCACCCATGCACAGTAATTATCCAATAGGAGACATTTATCCATTCATTTAATTAAAACCAGGTGGTGACTTTTCTTTTGGGCAGTGTACTGTATATTGACTGTGATAAATCATAAAATCCACTGAATATCAGACAATGACACGAGGAAAACAATTAAATATCATTAGCGTGCGTCATCAGTTGCAAACAACAAAGCTAGGTGAATGTATCTCTGTAGGAATCGCAGTAGTTATATCTGCAGAAGAAAATCCAAGGGAAAGGATGAGGACCCAACTTGAGATGACAATTTAGAAATGGTAACATGATGTTAGGAGTTCTGGCAAACCCAAATATATCTGACATGTTAATGAATATGCCACTTCATGGTACATCTATGTTAAGTAAATCATGCCAACTTTGTGTCAGCCTAAATCTCTCACATTATACTTTTGTCCCAGACTTTCTTAGTTACATACTGTAAAAAGTCCAAATTAACCAGCATACTGTATATCCAGCACAAGGTGGGCAAGAAAATGTAGTATTTTTCAAAAAATATTATTTAATTTCACTGAATTTCCGAGCTATGTTTATCAAAAGTGAGTACACAAAGGTTAAAGAGAAACTTTGCTAAAGAAATCATTAGAGCTGTGGGAAGTTTCCAGACTCTCCACATGAATTTTTAATCAATTTGGCTTAGATGGTGTCTAAAAAAATTGCACGTAAACCTTTAATTGTAGAGAAAACCCTGTATCTCATGCTTTGGCACTTGGAAGTGGCAGGGTGATAACAGGTGGTAGCTGTGTACATGAAAGGGCAAAATCAGTAATAGGTGATAACAGTTCAATATTGCAATGATGGTATGAGACACAATAGGTAAACTAAGTTCATAGCCCCCACCAAACTGACATAAATGATCTGATGATGATGCTTCTGCCTATGTATTTAGTCCTTCAGGGGTTTTTCTTGTTTTTTCCAGAAGGCTTAAAAACAAAACTTGATAGTGAAGTATTATTCCATCACAGCTCATTGCGTCCTTAAATCTAACCTACTTCAGCCTAATATTATTATTATTATTATTATTATTGCAGACGGGTGGCTCAGCTTAAGGTAAATGTGAGGTCTCAAACCATTTTGAAGTGGAATCAGATATTGTGCATCTAGTCATGAATAATCAGGACTCATTCTTACTGAGACCTCAGCTGTTTTACCTGTGACCAGAAAAAAACTTGTTAAACTGAGACTGAGATGCATCCAGACTCAACTTTGGAGGGTTTTTTTTGTTTGTTTGTTTTTTTGTTTTTTTTTTAAATAACACACTAACAATAGATTAAAAAAAAAAAAAAAAAAGAAACAAAGAAAGTCTACTCTGGACCAACTGCAACCATTACTGAAAAGGTCATTTAGTTAGTTTTCATGCTGTTCACATTCATTTTGCATTAATTTGGTGAAGGTGGTGCCCAAAATAGCCCAGGTGCCTCAACTAAACCTTTAAAGAAAGAAAACCCTGCTACCTCATTTTGATTTTCACACAGTTGTTTACATTTTTTGTGTGCGCATTCATATCACATTTATAAAGAATGAAAATATTATTTATTGATCACTACTGCTAAGCTCACTTGGATTTCCTAGACATCAGAAATGGATGGGAAATGTCTCTCACACTGTCCAAGTGAACTAGGACTATGAAAATCAAAAATGAACCACAGTGTGTTTCATATATTTTGCTATGAAAGAATTCCACCCCAAAAATGGATTATTTGCGAATGTTCTGTCAATCAACCAATGACTACTCAAATGTCTTTAAAAATATGATGGATCGTTACACTCTGCTATGGTTAGATATTTTAATAACAAAAAATGCAAAGTGTGGGCTTCCTGCAACCGCGTCCAAATATCCAAACCAGCAGTTCTGGCAGCATTTAAACACTGGAAGCCATCAGAGAGCAGTGTGTTTGCAGTGTTCATTTAATTTGTTTGGGTGGAAGGATCTGGATGAGACAATGTGAATTTCATCTAGTAATACCTTCTAAATATACTTTTGGAAAAGTGGATTGTGCTTTTAAAATGCTGAACCGCCCTCACATTTGTGTCCACATCTTCAGATCTGCAACCTATATCTGCAGCCCGTTCCAAAACCGGGACATCCTTTACATCACTAGTTTTTCCCATGTGTAAAAACACGTTTCTGAAGTGGTGGCTTTAGTCCAGTAAAACATTTGTATGTGATTGCCTTTGCTTGCGCAGTTGAATGCATATCGGGCTATTATCTCTGAAAGACTTCAAAGCTGTTTGATAAATTAACTTTTATTATTTATTCCAGAGGGACATTGATTTGCAATGTGGGCGCAAAAATTTAGCTATCACAATAAAAGCCCTGTGAAATCATTCAAGCATGGTCCACACATAATCAACAAAACATCATGTCACATGTCCAAATCAAGAGGCGACCTCATTTGTTGCTTAAAAATATCACCTTTATCTTTAACAAGTCATCTTTATATACAGTTTCCCTAAAAGTATACTCTAGTCTTTGTGGTAAAATGTGAAAAAACATGTTTCTTGGGTGATTTGTGTTATTTTATGAAGATTTCTCACTATGATAATAGCCGTTTTCAGACAAATATACATGAATACAAGTGGAAATATTATATCTTGAATATAAGGAAGTGCTGTACATGTTTTTCCCATGTCCCTCATCACCATGTTCACTGTTTTATGTTCAGAAGCAGATCCAAGAGGACTTCAGGTGGCTTTGCTGTTGTAATCCTCATATTAGTGACACTTCATTTGAGCCCCTCTCACTAATCTCAGGTAGCGGTTACACTTAATGATTCTCCGGTGCCCTCATTCTGCTTAAGTAAATGGGAAAAGGGGAATGAGACAGACAAAGGGGCAGAGACACTCAGAGAAAAAAAAATGGAAAAGAGAGAGGGAGGGTGGTGCAAGCCGTGGTTCAGTAGAGTCACTTTGCAGGGAAACAGTGCCATCTGTTGATACCGATGAAGCAGGACCAAATACAAAGACACAAGCACAAATTGAAGGACAACTTTTACTCATGAGTATACCTGAAACACCCTTATCAATTTATACAAAATCACAACTGAAGCTCATTTATTCTCAGGCTTCTTTGTGGAAAAACAATTTGAGAGGAATACGTAGGAATCGCATTCGTCAGCTATAATGGAGCAAAGAAGAAAAAGCTGCATATGGCAGAATGAAAATGAGCCACCAGTGAATCTTTTTTAATTGATCAGTCTCTTAGCAAAGCAAAGGCAGAGGGGAAGGAAAACAAACACTCCAGAAATGTTGATTTGGAACAGACACTTCAGAGAACAGATTAGACTATCTAATTATCATCTTTGCCTTCGGATGACGCCTTTGATGTGAATGTGACTGCGGAGTCTTTCCCTTCACTCTGTAAATAATGAGAATTCTAATTAAGGGATGGAATAATCGCGGGGCTCATGGCCTTGGTTTGCTTGTTATTAGGGCCGTTTAAATCCTAGGGGATGGACGACGGGCATTTAGAAGGGCAATGTGGAGGGATGTTTGCTGTATTTTTTTTCAAGGAATTAAGAGTGTTGGCCGATTTACTGGCAGTCTGGCTTTTATGTTGTCAGTAGCCATGGAGAGGGATGTCAGTCATCTTAGTTATTGAATAAAAAGGATGTTGCTGCAGATTTTCAACAAGTAGATTATAGCTGTGTTTTCACTGTGACTGGATTTAGTCCAGGGTGATGGGAACTTACATGTATTAGTATGTACTGCTCTGCCTAGCATTACTTCCATTCTACATTAGCACATCTTGTTAGTCCAGGCTTAAAAATTATGAATGCGAAGGAATGCCAGCCCTAATGTGACAGATTTATGATCATTATTATTATTATTTTGTGCATTAAGGTAATTTTTTTTGCTTGTTTAGCAACGATGGAGTCATAATTAAAGTC
Organism: Maxillicosta whitleyi; assembly: GCA_029822895.1. Classification (NCBI taxonomy): domain Eukaryota; kingdom Metazoa; phylum Chordata; class Actinopteri; order Perciformes; family Neosebastidae; genus Maxillicosta; species Maxillicosta whitleyi. The sequence goes on from JAPSES010000001.1 coordinate 12,019,729, forward strand.
AAAAAGAGTTATGTATGTAATTATGTTTTTTTCAAACAAGCAATTCTGTAATGATGGATACGAATATTTTGTGTAATGTTTTGTTGTCATGTAAATTAACTATCATTGAGCTGCTTTTTTTGCTAAACTGAGTTCAATCAGAGTCTTTATCCTCTAGTTGAAAAGCTCTGTGACTCATTTATTTATGTCACATGATGGAGATGGTTGTATAGGTCACAAGGCAGGTCACGACCGAGTTAGTAGTGTCACATTTGTTAACTTAATGACCTAATGACTTTAAACTTAATGAATTAAGCTGAAATCGATTAACCCTTTAACCTTATCGATGCTCATGTGACATCATCATGTGAAAGACTCACACTGCGACAAATGCCTCGCTCACCTCACAAGCCGGTGGATAGTGAAAAACATGAGCAGGATGAGAAAACAGCATCACAGTGTGTAGTTTATTTTCAGCTAAACCATCTACTAATGGCTCTGCACTAAAGCAGGGGTTCCCAAACCTTGTCAGCTCAAAAGAGAAAGTATCTTCCTGGGACCCAAAAAAAAAAAAAAAAATGATCATGTATTATGACATCTGGGTTTTTTTTTTTTTTTTTTTTTTCACTGACTTTTCTATTGTCAACAAAATGTTTGATCAGTCCAGACTCATGAGAAGAGAGAGACCTTGCACACAGCATCTGAGCTTAACAGATCAATGTAGTAAAAAAAAAAAAAAAAAATTATAAATAAATAAAATCACTTCTTCTGTTAGAAAAAGCAAAGTGAATCCATGGATCCTTTTATGTAGTCTACTCTTATAATTGGCAATCCATTAAAAACAGGTCTCAACCTTCAGTTTTTCAAAGGCAGATCTAAACAGACAGTAATGAAAACTATGTTTAGATAACAACAAAAATATTTGGCTTTTGTGTTCATTCTTATGGTCTTTTATTCTGGGATTGTTCACATTCAGTTTTCTCAAATTCCAAAAGCAGCCCAAACCTATGATGCCATCAGCATTTAAAGCCTGGAGCGGATCATTTGCATCACTTTACATAGTGGGAGCAAGAGTTTCTGCAGATGCACTGAATTTCTGACTTTCAACTAACATAAACATTATTCTGTGGTAATTATATGAGCATAGAAATGTATTCCTGACCTAATAATATTATTAATGATATCTTTAAACAACTTAAAAATGTCAGCTGTTTATCCCCTAAAACATTCACAACACTGATGCAACTCGTCTTGTTTATGTGTTGGCAGGTCACAGTCAAGTCTAATGAAGAGGAATACAGATACCACAATTAAATCCAATTGAAATAATTAAATTAGGATATATAGTCGTAATATGAATTATTGTATATGTTCATGGGAGGACAGATGTGGATAAATGAGAATTCATTACATTAAACACACACTGTCAAAACTGTTTTATTCAAACAAAAAAGCTGCTTTGTTTGTCCTGTTATTTAGATCTGAAATGAATAAATTAGACGTTCTTTAACAAATATTTAAGATGCTTTTCTTATGAACAGACACAATTAATGGACCGACCAATATTCATGTCACCTCTGCGCTATGAAACTATAATCTGTATGCGCAAACTAGCATCTACTCCAAAGTCTTTTGAGGCTGCTCAGGACAGCTGTATTTTATGGTTGTTGATTATAAAAAACACACATCACACTGTTTTATTCATGAACACGTTGGTCACTGCTCATTGCACACAAGTGATCCACGTTCATGTGTGTTACCATCCTTGACAAGTTCACTTTTCATGTTACTCCATAGTTTTCCCATGCTGTTTCTGAAGTCAAAGCCCATTGTTTGTCTAGCGTGGCTCGAGTGTGTAAACAGTATTATCTATTTGGATTCATTTTTGCACCGTTAAATGAGCGCTGTCATTTATTAATTGCTAAAACCACAGGAACACCTGCTGGAATAAACATCCATACAGCACATACATAAACAGCTACTGAAAAACAATGTGTGTTTTGTTTTTAATGAGGAAACAAATGCATGGATATTTGGAAATTTAATGAATGAAAATCAACATATATCAAGATTATGTCACTTTTAGAAGAGAATTTTTGTAAATGTAATGAAATAGATGTGAAAGACATCAATTGACAAATGTGACACCACAATTAAATAGCCTTCATTAGAACATAATGTCCACAAACCCTCTGACTGCCAATCAGACATATACTAACATATTTATATCCCTTCACTCAGTTGCAATTCTCTAAATGTTGAACATTTTATGATCCAAATACGCTTTAGATTTGAGGCTTAATTTAGTTTATTTCAGTGGCTGCTGCTTGTGAAAAATATACTGTATATAAATGAACAATTTAGAGCTGCTTTTAATGACTTTTGTTTTGTATATTTCATGAGAAGCTGTAATATTATTAAAAATAACATTACTAATTCAGCCCAGCTTTTACCAACCACCAGACTTGTTTTTAATAGAGCTTGCTACAGATTCTGCAAATATATGGATTGCTAGTGGGAAGACGTAATACCAGTGTTGCACAAACTATTATTTGATTTGGTGTTTTTCTATGTGGTGGTAGAAAACAATTTGGAAATCCACAATGAAGTGTCTGCTGGAAGTGTTCATTTGGGCTCAGATGGGAACCGAAACAGCCACCACACATGAGCTGTCACTCTTATGCTCCTCTAAAATCCAGTGACAACTCATTCTCTCGGGCAGTTGTCACCTTTGAAGTGGCTCCTCATCAAGAGTGAATGTGTCCTCATGGAATGAAGGTTGTCGTTTACAATGGTTTTACTGCTTATTACTGAGCGGGAAGTCAGTGACACCTGTCAAAATACAGGGTGAGGAGGTGGACAGCGCAATTCTGCAAGTACCTATGGGTGCATATCAACAACAGGCTGGACAGGACTAATAAAAAACATATTGTACCATAGGTAGCGGGACACTGGTCTTCAAAACTATCACATCTATCAGTGGTCGACAGCAGGCGGTTCTTTGTGGAAGGGAGACAACTGTAAAGTGAAGAATGTAGGATTTCAGCCACATTGGAGGAAAGAAAAGTTCCATTGTCTGGGGCTGGACAACCTGCAAGATGCAGGAGCGACTGGCATCTCGCAGTTCCTTCCTCAGTAGCGCCTCCACCCCCTCTGTGGTGGTATTCAGAGTCTGCTCCAGCATCTCAAGGGGCAACATGAACTTCTCTTGGTGCACATTTGTTCCACCCACCATCAAACTGCTTCATTTCTAAATGTCAGTGTGGTCTCTGCAAAGTGAGAAAGCAAGCCGTCTCCACTTACCTGAGTTTCCCAGTTCTGCCAGATTGTTCTTCATTTCAACAGACACTTGACTCTCTTCTTTTAGATTCATTTAGTGCATTTTTTTCTTTTCGACATACATAATTCTGTGCTGTAGGGCTTTTGAGAGGCCAACAGTTAATACATAAATACTGTCTGTATTATAGAAGGTGAAGAATGTGTGATTTGTGAGGTTTCTGCATATCTATAATCTGTCGGGCTTACTCTATTTTGGGCTTTGACAGACTTTTGGATGTGAATCTTAATTCTGTTTAAAACTCTGTGACAGCTTCTTAAAAGGATTTGCATATCTCTATTGTCTCTGATCTTTGCCCTTACTGTGCCTTGGTATATGCAAACCAAAAGACCATCCCAATTATGAATTCTACTGATGTTTCAACCTATAACCTTAAAATTATTACATAAATATAAGATACTCTTGGGTTATTCAAGATTATTCATAATAAAAACAAGAGTATATGTATATATACTGTCCCTATACATGTTTGTTGTGTATAACTCCTTTAGGTTAGGTTAGATCCTATTATATTTGATGGCTCAAGGAATTTAGGTTAAATCTCTAATAATCTTTTTTTTTTTTTTTTAATCCTTTTGACCATTTCAACATTACATTAAAAGACTATTTCGTGATGTTTCTGACAGTTTTTCCATTATAAGACAAAGGCATTAACTTTGTCATGTTCGTCATGCAGAATGGTGATACACAAAGTGTTTACGTCATTGGATTTGGGACTGTGGTTACAGTGAAATACCGCCATCCTAAAATCTACAACACCCTTCCGGTGCATTATATTTTATAGTGTTTACTAGAAGATCAGAACTGTGATTCTTTGAGCAAAGAGCAAACAACACTGATGCTGCTCCAGCAAAGGCCCATAACTCTACAAACCTTGTTTGTCAGCCCAATGTTATTGGTAAAAATATGAAAGGCTCTTGAAGGTCTTCTCTATTTGAAGCTGATGCCAGTAACCAGGCTGATTTCAACACATGGGTCGGTATATGAAAGAGCTTAAACCAGCCTAGCATGTTCATCACCAGTTTCTCATCAAATCTGTAAAACTTGTCAGATAGCCTTTGTATCATGAATCCATTAGTTTTTCTGTGATTACACCTGAATCACTCCCCTCACTGTAAACCATTTCAAAGTTGACTCCATCACAAGCAGTCCGTTTGATTACATACCAAACCGAAACCAAACCGTCACTTGGACCTTCTCGCAATTCCGCACAAACGCACAAAGCCATCAAGTCGTTTCTGTGTTTGTTGTGGGTGCAGCCATACTGCAGCTATGTGGAATTTCAAGTGACGGTTTGGTTTCAGTTTCAGTTTGGTATGTAAACAAACAGATATACTTTTGATGGAGTTGACAACGTTGTTCAATATGAGCAAAGTGATTCAGGTGCACAATCACAGAAAGACTAACAGATTTGTGATGCTCAGGTTATCACCTGGTTTTACAGATTTGATGAACAATTGGGTGATGGACATTATAAGCAGCTTTAAAATAATGTTTATGTAAATGTGTAAGTCCAGGACTTCAAAAGATGTGACCTAAGCCAGTTTATGTTGTAAACAGAGACCATCCTTAGATGGAGGTGGTTGAGGAAAGAGGCCAGTGTTTATCTGTCATTTTAAAGCAAAAGGAAATGTGTTTGTGCTGTAGGCATGACCGTGCTGGATTCTTGCTACAATCAGGCTCTTTACCATGATGCTAGGTAGACTGGATATTTATTAAACAAAACTGGAATAAAGAATACACATGCTATGTGGCTAGGCTACCTCTCCACCTGGATGTAAAACACAAAACCTGATGTGACACCGTCCAAGGTCACATCCTGTTAACTTAGGCTTAACCCCTTACATGCCTAATACCACAGACGGGTAAGCATTTCGTACACCTCTCTCACCCTGATACATCCATCAGTCCAGTCTTTGTGTTTATCAAACGGATGGTTGGTCAACAAATGAGAAGCACTTCATCAGTAAGAGATAAAGAAATTATTAATCACTGCAGTAATTACACTGATCTACAAGTACATTGCCTCCAAAAATAAAAAGAGTGAAACTTTACCAAGTTTAAGGCTGTAATGAAATATGTGAAAAATGTAGGCTGACTGTAGTTTCCATTATACAGTCTTGGGTCAAAATTTTTGTAATTAATGAGAAAATGGATTTTACTCAAAATGTTTCACAGCCACCAGATCTACTTCAGAGCACTGTGCACATTACAGTACATTCACATTACAGGTTGTTTCAAGAGACAGATTTATAAATCTATTGTATAAAATGTACATAAACCAATATGTGTAGCAACACTCATTATATGCTTTAAAAACATCACTATTGTCATTTACTTTCCAATTCATTTAATTAAACTATATAAGATTAATAGTGTTATCCATAGGAGGGATCAGACATAGTAGTTTGGTTTGATCACATCCAGTTGAGGACTTTTTTCCAGGCTATATAATAATTTTTACACTATCGACAGTATTGTGTTTCTGTAATATTCATGCCTATAATATTTGTCATTTTCAGACTGCACAGGTATCGGCCTGCGCTGTTGTTCAGGCATGAGGATATATTGTGTCAAAGATGCGATTGTGTTGTAGAGAAAGTTCTGTTGATTGTGTCTTTTAGCTGTTCGCTGTATTTGCTGCAGCTTGAAATTCCGTCAGTACAGTACAATATAGACACAGAAGTCTTGCCGTTTCTGTTGTGCTGCAGTACACCAGAACTGAGTGCAATTTCCGTAGCCCCCAGCATGATTCCCACATGGCCTTCCAGGCACACGGCTCTAAGTGAGGCTCACCACCATGAACTAAGGTTCATTGCAAACCCATTAATTTTACAGGGGAGTGATTTTTGATTGGAGACAATTTTTTTGTCTAACCGCAATACACCAGATATGTATTACTATGAATTGAAACTAAGAAGAAATTACATGATGTGGGGATTTGACACACATAGTTACATCGTATTTGTATTATTGATTTCCTAAACAGGTTTCTGAAAATGTTCATCTGGGCTGAAAAATATTAAGAGCCTCTTTATTTCTATGATCTCTCTGTGTGTGTATGTGTGAAGTGTTCCTGTCCGTTTTTTTTTTTTTTGTTTTGTTTTTTTTTTTTTTAACTATTTATTTTAGGTGCTTTGATTTGTATGTTTATAGTATATTTTATCTACCTACAGACTGGATAGCACTTTTAAATGCCATTATAGTAATTGCAATGACAATAAAGATATTCTATTCTATTAACAAACTTGTCTAATCTGTCAGATCAGACAACTATGTATTAAAATGTACATGACGATGTAGAATCACAAAGAAACATGTCATAATATATTTTCCAAAAGCAAAGGTTTTAAAACTAAATAATTAACAAGGATGCTAAAAATGATTAGTGCTGCTGCAGACTGGGGTTCAATCACTGTGGGACCAGAACATTTTTAAAGGAACATTAAGTAATTTTAGCAGGAATTTTTAATTACATTTAGAGACGGTGACTACATCCTTGATAGGATTAGCCATCAAACCCTCAAAAGATTCATCCATCTTTCTGTCAGCCATCCTCTAGGACATCAGGACCATGATTGGATAAAAGGGGAAAAATGTTACCCACCCCGTTGTCATTACCAACCCAACACTGGCAGATCTATTTTTACTTCAAGTAATGAGGAAGGAAGTTGGTTAATTCTGCCTTGATCCTTCTTGAAAGCCTAGTGGGGGTTTCAGCCTCTGCAGAAAGGAAAAGGGAAGTCTAATGGTTCCTTTAATGTGTAGTTTAAATATATCATTTTTAGTTCAACATTAAAAGAAAAAGTGTAGATGAATAAGTGTGGCTTTTGTCCTGTCTGTTGGAATGACATTTTCTCTGATGCAAAGGTCACAGTAACAAACTGTACATGATTATGACTGAAACTTTCTTTAAATATACTATTACATGATCACTTTTTCTTCTTTTTATGTACAAAGCTAAGGCTGCAACAAGTTGTTGTTTTGTTTTTGTTTTTATGATATTTCAGTAAATGGTGAAGAGGTCTTTCCCAAAGCCCTACATGATGTCCTCAAACGTCTCATCCCAGAGACATTAGGTTTCTGTCACAGAAGCAGAAAATACAGTTAAGCAGATGAAAGTTGAGAATTTTCACCAATGTTTTAATTCTTTAGTTAAGCCAATTATAGATCATTAAAAGGGTCTGTTAATATAAATATGAAATAGTCCATTCAGTGCATAGGTATTGAAGCTGTGCGTATACCTACCTATAGTATGTACGTGTGTAATTAGTGACAGGACAAAGAGTGTCGTTTATGTGCTGCTGTGGTGCTGGACAAAAAATTAGGAAAGAGTTCGACTTGTTTCTCTCAGGAAGACACATCTAAAAAAAACAATGAACATCTGCTCACTGAGACCCCAAATCTGTAACTTAGTAAATATCACAAAAATTAATCTTGATGTTGCAAAGAATAGTCTCACATTTTATAATGAAAAACTTTCAGTGCTGGGGAATTATAAAATATATGTAACCAGATTATATACACGATAACGATATAATTATCTTGAATATTTTTGTATGTATAAATACTTATCTCTAATTATAAAATATAATTGACTGTATTTTTTTTAACTATGTGCCAATTAGATTCATAGTGAACAGATTACTTAAAAGAATTATGCTGTAAATCGGCATTTTACACTTTGAAATGTAAAAATCATATTAGTTTCCTATAATCCCCTGAATTAAAAGTCTATCTTCAGACAGGGTTTTACTTGTCCTCACATGCATTTATCAATGATCAACCAAGTTGCAGGTTTGATTAACACTGAATGTATTTTGTTGTCACTTATGTTCTGTCTTTTCTCATTTCTTGTGTTAAAACACACAGGAGTAAAACCTACCTTTTCTGGTGCCAATGTTGTTTAAAATGATTAATGGCAAGGCAACAAAATGGACCTAAGTGACTAAGTGAAAATAAAAGTAACAGTTTCATTACTTTTATGCTTTTATTTATCTTTACTGATGTTTACTCTAACTTAATATGGTGGAGTGGTGGGTAGTGGATGGTGGAAGATAAATTGCCAAGAGGAAATTGGTTCTACACACCTTTAGCTGAAAGTGCCAGGACTGCTCTGTGTGTTTTGGGCAGGTGACCACATGAAACAGACTGTTACATGGAATAATAACAGATTGTTCTAAATATGAACATTGCTTGACACATTTGATGTCAGTACACGTCAACAAAATATAGCACAGGCGAAAAACAAGTGTTTTTTTTGTTTGTTTTTTACATTTCATATCATATAGTTTTTAGAAATTGACAGAAATAGAAATTTTTAATATGACAAACCTCAAATCACTTCCTTCTTCATCACTAACGATTACTTCAGAAAACAAAAGAAATGATATTGGGTGATATGTAACAGAACTTTGTCATCAGTTTTGTGTACATGCTACCAATTAGCACCAAACAAAATGCAGATTTAAGGCTGATAATGTGAGCAGTGTGGATGGTATCTGGTGTGAAACCACTCAGGTATCTGGAAAATGGGGTTATAGGGCCACCAAAGTTATTTCAGTATATCCTCAGGGGAGCGCAATGGCAGGACCAAATTACAAGGCAATCCACACATCAGTCGACATCAAATCTGCTCACCTGCTGGTGGCGCTATAGAAAAAGCAGTCATTTATATTCTACCTCTGGCAATTATGCAACTCTGCAGAAAAAAATTCAGGGGGGGATGTCAACAGTTTCCAAGACGTTTTGATAAAGTGGACTAACTAACCATGGTATCATACCAAGAGCCTCATCACTGCTAAACAGCACAGGCATGCATCCATTAGAATGAATTACTTAGCCCTATATATGTTACTAATTACATGCCTTAGCCTTTATGTGCAACATGAAGAGAAAACACTCCAGAGAGACAGAACTGAGGCCAGAGAGACAAACTGAGACACATTATGCGTGGTGTCTCCACCCTGCAGGGTGCTAAAGTATATCAGAGGTTGGCTAGACTGCATCGGGCAGCTGCTGTGGCATAGAGATGTGCCACCCTGCCAGACACACAGATGTAGAGTAATGAGTCATTGTGTACTGGAATTCTGTCAAATGCCTGCTTCTCCCTTCCATGGTCTTGTTCTGTCTCCGCTCACTCGCCTTCTCCTACTTTCTGTACCTCTGTTTTCGCACTTTCTGTTTGTATTTTGTGTCTCTTCAGTTTATCTGAAACCCACTTTAATCTGAGTCCTCCGTGCGTATCCTCACCCGCTCTGTTTCCACTTAAGGAATGTCACGGACATGGTGTTCAGATGAGAACACGACTCTCAGTTGTAACCACATGGTACAAAATAAAGTTTAATAAGGTCATATTACACAAAGCAGCAGAAAGGGCAAAATTTGTAAAGGTCACAGGCAGGGGTAGAGAGGTCTCAGCATGCAACTCAGTAGGGAAAAAAAACTCAAATAAAACAGACAGAATAATTCGACAACGGGTATCAAAAAACAAAAACACAAAGTCACTGAATATGTAGCATTTGTTTTATTTTATTTCATCGACCACTACACCTTAAAGTATTGAAAAAGTCATAAAGCAAAGTCTAGAGCTAAGTTTTGCATGACGTGTCCATCCACTCTGTTGTTTTTCTTCACTTCTGCAAAGGAAATAATGGATTTCTTACCGCTTGTTTGTCTGTTGTTGTTACAAAGATTATAGAAAACTACCAGAAGGTCAATTTTCATTCAACATACTGGTAGGGTTGGGCAATAAAACAATAACAATATATATTGTGATAAAAATACAAGACTTATGTGATACAATACAATTTTTTCCAGGACAAGAGATGGAAATCAGATTCTCTGCTGCATGCATCTTGTTCTTTATAACTAATGCTAATGCACACTGTCCTTTAACTAACTAAATAAATAAATACAATATGATATAATTCATAACACTGCACTCATTTGTACCAAACAGTTTTGTTTTGGAGCCTTCAATGCAATACAACGGTGGACCAAACAAATACATGTAGCCTATGTGAAGAAAACAAATACTCATATTTGCACATAAACCTTTTAAGAATGAAGATTTTATTTATTTAGAGTTGACCAACAAAGTTATGGTATGTTTTGTTTGTGTTCTCTTTTAAAACTTGAAGGCTTGAAGGCCTGTTGGTCAAACTTTTAGATATATGTACGTGTTTTATTTTTCTGAAACAGTTGTATAATGTTCTTCAGTGCATCTGTCATGTTCAACCTCTGACAGAAAATAAATCATATTTAAAGCGAAACGAACCTTCTGAGTATGTTACATATGAGTAACAGAATATTTAACCTGGACAAAAATAGTGATTTGATTTATATCATTATATATATAGATATCGTCTGATATGGAAGAAAAATATCATGGTATGGCTTTTTTTCCATAACACCCAGCCCTACTTAGTGGAATGGTAAAGCATGGACCCAGGAAGAATGTGTTGAATTTAAGGTCTATACCTTGGAGGAAATATCCAGTGGTGGCTGCTGGTCTTTCAAAAAGGCTAGCTAGTTCATTCCGACCTAACCAACAGTATGGCTGATTGAACGCGAACAAGGACTTATTGAAATTATGTTAAATTGAAACAAGGAATTATTATGAGTGTATTTTATTTACAGTGTAAGAAATTAATAAGTAATTTCACCAACAAAATGTGACAAATGGGTCACAATTTATCTTAGTTTCGACTTCTCTTGCAAAATCCATGATGGGACTGAGAGGCTGAGCAGTCAAGTGACAGTGGATCTGAAAATACCTGTCAATCAAAACGGGATTAAGCCTTTCGACTGATCCTCCAATCATCATGTGGAAGCTCAGTGTCCAGGCCGGCCTTAGCCCGCCCACAGCTCCTTTCACCCCCAGAGACGCTGAGTGTCTTCTTCTCACACTCCCATTTCCTGGATACTGCTGGGACCTGTGCTCGGCTGCTGTTGGGGCTCCACCTGGAACCTTTCTGGGCTATCTTCAGGGCGAGTGCACTGTCATCCTTTTGGACCTGTCCTCTTTGCTTTACTTTGACACAGTCACTCTCATTCACAGCAGGTTCATGTGAACAACTGCTGTTGTGTAGATTTTTACTGGTATTATTTGTGCTGCCATTGTTTATGATATTTTGTTCATGTTTTCTGCTCTTATATCATTCATTTAACAGGTCTTATTTATTTTTGTTTCACTGTAATTTTTTTTACTTTGCCCAGTTTACTCACTTCTGGTTCTAGTTATTGTTTTCATAATAATTATCACCATGGTTGTTATTGTTGGTTTTGTTGATGTTCATTTTGTGAGGGTCTTCATCGCCTTTCTTCTCCTCCCTCCTCTTTCTTCATATCAGGCCCTGTATCAAAATGTGGTTCAACAAAACTCAAAATAAAGACAGTAGAATATCAAGGGGAGCCTCATATACTTTATGAAGTTTGTACTGGCAAAGCACATTTGTTTGGCACCAAAAGGAGCCATACTATTATTCTGCTGTTATGATGCTGGACAAGACAAGTTTAAAAAAATAAATAATAATAAATTCATAAAATGTGCTCTAGTTACATGAGTACATACTGTAAACAGAATAATAACACTGAAAAAAGTGGTTTGAGACTCCCAAGACTACCTTTAAGTATAATCATGTACAACCAATACAAGAAGGTAGAGAGGCTAAAACACATAAATACTGTATTAAAATATGGTTCAGTTTTAATGCAATTCATTTTACACAATTACACAAAACTGATGTCTTTGATAATGAATGTTTCAAACAGTGTTTAGATAAGATCGTAATACATAAAACAGATGCTTCTATACATCACTGCGGTAAAATGTATTATAAAATAATTGCCTTTACCTGAGTATTAAATAGTAAATGTGTAATTATATATCCCAGGACACATTAAATACTCAATAGCTCTTGAATGAGGAATAGGAAAGCAATGCTAACTCTTTGTGTGAGTTTCATTTGACAACTTACATATACAGTGCAAATTATTCTGTGATACAATGTTCAATTTAAAGAGTTACATGATATAATTGGCCCTTAACAAGTTTGTTCAAGAATAAAAGTGGGACACCACAAATTGTAAGAGCCTGGATGAGCTTGTTATATGAAAACCATATGTCATTTGACAAATGTTGTTTATTATGACTCGCGGCTTCATCAAAATGTGGCATTAAAGTGAGCAGATGGAACCAGGTCGCTGTGGGATATTACTATAGGAGAAATTCTATACAGAGAATTAACACTACTTGTAAACTGTATCTCTGTATTTATGGTGATTACATTGATCATCCTATATCATCCATGTAGTTTTCTCTCACACAGGGGTCAACATTGTCCTGTTTTAGGACGGGCACTGTAGTCTCTTTAGTCTAGTTTTAGGGGCATATGCATATAAGACTTTGCATTGACACAAATACACTCATAAATTCTTGCACATCACATGTATAGAGATTGTGATTATTTTGCATCGGTGGAGTCTGAGCTACAGAGCTGATTCAAGTGTTTTGCTCTATATTTACATAATGAAAACTGTAGAGTAAAAACCCTCAACTTAAGTGTCTTTCATTTTAGCAGTGATGCACATGCAAACAGCTCTCCACAATGATTAATTTTCATATAATTTACCATTAGTTTTTGTTCTTCTTCTATTTTAGGTCTATAATACCATCTACTCAAATGTCTGTCAAAATAAGCAGAAAAATGTGACTATTTTTCCACTGATACTTAAAATCATACTCATTGTAATGTTGGAACTGAATGATGAGCAGAGATATTAGTATGAATATTTTGTATATTCAAGTACAGCTCCAGTAAATGTTTCGTAAATTTGTCTCCTCAAACCCCTACTGTCTATAGTTCTGTTGTATGTTTATAGATCTATTCTTTTTATAGTTATATTGCATTCTATTTTTTCTATTTTTACCCCAAACGGGAGGCAAGAGGTGTTTTTTGCTTGGTTTGTTTCTTTGTTTCTTTGTGTCTTTGTTTCATTTTTAGCAGCAAAACTATTGGTTGAATTCATACCAAATTTGGTTTATAGATTACCAGTGATCCAGAATAGATGTGGTTACATTTTGGCAAAAGTAGATCGAAGTTAAAATTTTTTCAGATTTTTTTGTCCTCCTATTTCCTATTCTCCTAGAATGGTTAAAATTTTACATCTGTAAAAATATCAATTTTGCTTCAATTTACTTCAAACTTGGCACATATACAGAAGGCATTGATATGCTGACATCAGCACATGCATAGACTATGACATCAGCTGGATCAATGCCAAAATAAGATACAATACGTGCAAGGGGTGGGGGTTGTTGTACCTGGCATCCCTTGTTCTATTCTGTTTATAGTTATATTGTATTTTTTTCCCTATTTTTTCTACTATGTTCATTTAGCATAGTGGGGCCTTCAAATGTTGTATTTGAAACTTTCTATATGGGATGTACATTTAGCAAAACTGATAATAAAACTGACTTTGATTTATACTTTGCACACAGTGGTCACTTCATTAACCAGATCAGTCAGGATTGGACAGGAATTAATGGGGTGTGTTCACTATCTTTTACACTCTGATTCTTGATTTATATGTATATATATATATATATATATATATATAGGTGAAAAAGCTTCCAACTACAGATGGATCAACTGAACATCAGCCTTGTTGGCTAATGCAGATGACTATAGTTGTTTATCTGTTATGTAAAGTTTTTTCACCTATTTCCAATATGAAATTGGTGTTTATTAAATGATAGTTGGGTGACAGCATGAAAGACTGACACACACTATGAAACAATAACTTTCACAATGAAGAATTTTATTTCCTTATACAAAGGGTGTATAAATAACAACAAAACAAACAAATAGACAATTGCATTATTATCTGGCTATGGATCAAATTGTTTTGTTTTTTTTTTTCATTTGTTTTGGCATCAACAGTCAGCCACCAGTGACTAAAACTGTGTGGTTTAAAATGTTTAACATCTGTTGAACCATTAATTCTGTCAATACATTTAAATTAGCAAAATTTTCACCAAATATCAGACATTCAGAGGCTCCATATTGAACATGGAAAGACAATCATCTTCTGCGACATTGATTCACCAATAACTTCACAAAGTTTGTTAAATGACACTGATTGTAGATGCTTATTTTTATGTCCAGTTATTGATATATTTTTGCTAAAAAAAAAAAATAAATAAAAAATTCTTCACTTTAGAAGAAACTTTAAAATGTAACTTTGAATTTACTAAATAAAGAAGTAAATTACGATATAAGAAAATGCCTTCAATTCAAACTGTAAAATACAGAAGATAATATTGTAATAAATAGTGATAAATCACTTTCAGAAAGGTTAAATGAAGTTGGAGGTCGTGACAAAAAACAGTTAGAAAGTGCACTTAAGCCTTAAAAGACCTACTACTGATATTTATAAGACACTATAAATACAAATGTTTGATTTAATATAAGTGCATAAGTCAATGTATAACAAGTCTGGACAATATATCACATAGACCTAGATGTTCTTAGATGTTTTAATGCATTAAAATACCTGATACCTGACAGATTTTCATAATAGCAAGCACAAGTCCATGTCGTCTTATAAAAAATGTTTATAAATAAATACAAATTGCAGTACATCTACATGGAACATGTTTTAGGCTCCACAGCTCCTCCCACCACAACAACAGTTTCAGTTTGAGTTGCAGCACAAGACCGCAGCCACATGTTCCAAACTCAGAGACAATACAATGTGTTATCACTGGCTACAGTGCCATCCGCTGGCTGGCTCAGCTGATGTGTGGACCCAGCACGCCTGGATGTGGAGGAGAGATAGGGCAGTCTGATAGAGCCTGGGGCTAAAGAAGAGCATTGTGTGTTGCAAAACCACAGACCCACAGTGTTGTCAGTTATGCATCAGAGAACTGGATGCGTTTTCTTAAATCGCCCAATTTCAGTTACCCAATTCCCTCACTGTCTCTCACATCCTGCCAGTTTCTGTATTCAGTCAAACATGCAAAACTATGTGTGTGGGCTTAAATAGCATAGACTGGTGCTTGCTGCCCCACATCCTAATGACTAGGCCTGCATGTTTTTTGGTTGTTGTTTTTTCCAGGTTTGTTCCAGTGCACGGGTGGAGTTAATGGACTGGTGGATGGAGGAATATAACAATGGCTGATTGCCGGTAAGGAGCCAAAAGAATAAAGTTGGAGTCTGTGTGACACAGAAAAGATATTAAGAGTGCAATAAGTCAGGGATGAAATGGAGAAAGATGAAAAGGGCTTCATTGATTAGATCACCCAGCAAACCATAGAACGAGAGACTGAGAGAGGAAATGGCCCAGAGATCTTAGCTGAATAGTATTCTTTTAGGCAGGCATGAGCTAATCATCACAGAGTGTGACTGACTTTGACTTATCACCCCTTTTATTGCACCAAAATTGATCACATTATCTCCATCCTTCTCCGTACATTTATCTTTGGTGAATGTACTGTAGTAGTCCAAGGCACATAATGGACAGATTAGGAGAAAACCTCAGTTCTGGCAACACTCAATATTTCCCCATTAGCCCTGTGGCCTCTGGGATTAGACCTTTGCCACACATTAAAGATGTCAATACTGCTAATATTGTTTTTGGAGGTCCTCCACCTTCTTAGAGATACAGCTTGTGTAACCAGATCTGTTTGATAAGATCTATTGAACAGCTCTGAAACTTGCCGAAGGAGACCTATAGGTCTTATATGCTATTTGAAAACCAAACAGTGTGGAACAGAAGAGTCAGAGCATATGTACACTCAAAGCCACTGTATAGAGACAGGTCAAAATCATATTATCTTCATTTACACACCATATAGAAATATAGAAATAATGAATAATGCACTGTTACGAGAGTTAATTTGGCATAAACCTACCATTCATTTATTTCTATTTTGCAGCACAGTACTAGAGCGAAAATGAAAAAACAGTAATGATGCCTTCTCAACACAAGAGGGCACCATTGTACTTCCTCAAAAGGGGATAACCAGTAGCGTGCAACATCCAAACACACTGGACCATACACCTATTATAACCTATTACTGATTTGCAAGATACTGAAAGAAACATGAATTAGTCAATTCATTTACGTTTCAATCCATTTAATAATAGATTTTACTTAATAATAACTTCATAATATTACTTGCCTTTGGATAATGTTATTGTGAAATACAGCAAAAATGACCTTCTAGCCTCCAAAACGCAGATAAATGAATGAATTAACACATATTTTACCAATCACTGAGCTATTAGTAAAGTTACTGTTTACTTTCAAGCACATTTTAACACCAGCAAACATGAAAAATATGGAACACAGAGATATTTATTAACAGTTAAAGGATGATAAGTTTTCCAGTTTAAAGTGTTGTATTATGACTAACTGTGGACCGAAGCAAACGCCTCAGCACCGGGTTGTATAAAATTTCAGTGGTAAATGAAAACATATACTTCTGCATGTGTGAGGATGTCTTCTCGGTACATCTATGCTGAGGTCATATCCATTGGGATGGCCTCGTGGTGTGTGGACAGGATGAGGAATAGAGCCCTACTTTCTGAGTTAGATAAATACCTCCATCCGCCTTACTAGAGCATTCACCAGGGACAACACAAAGACCAAAATCAGCAATACATAAGCATCAATAATTAAGCAGCCACACACAGAGTGAGATGGTGAAGGGAGGGCTGGGTCCTGGACGGTACAGGAGGTTGGCTCAGAAGTGATCCTAATCGCTGCTAATGTCTGAAGCTTGTCACAGTGGACAAAATGAATGTTGGTGTTTTGTTCTAACTAAGTAACACAGCTGTTTACTATAGTGCATGTGCATCCTTTTGTTTTATTTCCTCTCTGTCTGTTTATTTCCCTCATCTCTGTTTCCGTTTGCTGCTACTTTGCATGGATTAGACTCTTTGACGTATTGGGTCAAACCTATCCTATGAACATTTACACCCCATGACCCAACCTGGCACAGTCTGCATCTTATCATTTATTTATGGGAGCCACTATCAGTGCAACGCTGAACAAAACAACAGTGATGTCACTGCTTTCATTTCTCTCAGTGTGTTGACTGAGTTGTACAGTCTATTTGGCCAACAGCATCAGTCGCTGGGGCTGTTAACATAATGAAATTTTAGCCGACGATTAAATGTCATGCAGATAATTGTGATTAACAGTTTAATTGTTGTTTTCCACTCCTTTTATGCCACTAGCATAATATAAACATAACAATTGTTTGTTTGTGTACATGCAGCACACTAAATGAGGAGCATTTATGTTTGCTTCTCAGACTTTGTAAAGACAACTTGTATAAATGTGACATGAATAAATAGAGAAATATGCTGAAATTTACAGAAATATGCAAAGAAGGTACTGATAATGACAAGCAGCAGCTCAAAATGAAGGGAGCACAGTGAGATAGCATCATGAAAGAGCAGCAATGGTGTCTCAGATAATGGACAGTGATGAGGAAATACTGATGAAATCTGACATTTCTGTTATTTTGATGCAACTGTTATTATACAAGTGAATGGACACAATACCACAATGATGCAAAACAGATGTAGTAATGATATACTTCTCACAAGCTAAAACAAACTTAACAGATTCTAGAATAAGTATGTTCATTCCATTTCATTTATTTATTCATTCCAATCTAAATGATTGGAAAGGAGCAGAATGGAGAAAACTTATAATACCTGCCTCTACATCAGATAAGTTCCCGTTACAGCTATTGCAGTAAACAGTTTATGTGATTGTCAATGAAAAAAAAATTCACAAGTAAAATTATTACATTGCATGTTTTTATTAAAAACTTCTCTATTTTCTCCTTATACAGCCTCTTAAACTGAAAAATATTTGTGCAGCACTTCTCTTCCACTGATAAAGAATTATACATTTTGACACCCACAACAGAAATACACATTTGCTTTACATCAGTCCTGACTGTTTGCTGTTCTTTGGTTTTCATCCTGTGATACTACAACAAATAACTTTTACAAATGTACTGTCAAAAGTCTGTTTCTTCCTCTAAATGCAATCAACAATGTCTTTAATTCAGCTAAACTTAAATAATCCTGATTTAATTAACAACTCTTTTGTATGTTCCCTGAAATGAATTATTCTTATTGCTGTTTTCTGTAATAAAAACAATGGTTTTGTGTTACTCATAGACTGTACATGCTTCAAATTGTTCAAAGTATCTTTCAAGGTTCCATTACTGGCCTGATTATAAGTGTATTTGTATCCCTTTTGATCAACACACACTCGTGTGGGGTTGTTGTGCTGGGTCCTCTATCAGGATTCAGTCTGCAGGCAGTTTTATTTTGGAAGGAAAAGGGGTTTTGGTGTTATGTTCCTGTAGGGGCTCTGGGACAAGTGGAGGTCTAGGATTTCTACCAGTGTCACTTTGTCCTTGTGGACTTTCTTTCCCTAGCTCTTCTTTTTTTTTTTTTTTTTTTTTTCCACCTTATCTTTTGCACGTCTCAATTGCCAGCCAGCAGGAATGGCAATGACTTCTGTGGACTGCGTGGAAGGTAAGTGGATGTCCTGAGTTTCCCGCTTGTTATTTATGAAGAAGCCACTAGGGGGAGAGGTAGAGCTGATACAGGAGACATGAAACAAAATGAAGAACGAAAAAAGGGGAAATGTGAGGAATGTATAGAAAGGAAGAAGCTGAACCAGACAAGGAGGTAGACGTTTAACTGAGAATAAGAGCATGTCTAAGAGAGAAAGAGAGAGAGACAGAAAGACCTGATAGAGCAGGCAGGGAGAGAAGAAGACAAACAAGAGGATAGTAGTAGAAAATGTAGTAAGACAGGTGCAACAAGGGACGGAGAGTGAGGGGAAAAAATGTTTGTCTGTAGTTTTTTTGTGTGTGTGTGTTTGCTTCTGCAAGAGAGTAACCTGTCTCCCCGCCTCAGTCATCTTTGGCATCTCGCTCAGCAGTGTATTTCCATTCATGGGGTATGGAGAGAGCAGTGACCTAAGGGAGACCCTGTAATTATCCTCTGTGTCTGTGACAGGCCTGGATAATCAGTCTCACTGGGAATACTGGCAGAGATCTGTGGACGAGTGATTCTGAAAGACCTAATCCTCAATGAAGCACACTCAGAGCTCTCACACTGGTAACTGGAGTGCTCTCACAAGACAGCTTTTTGACACAATCACAGGTCATTGTGTGGAGATTCACGCCTCTCCGTCTGTGAAATCCCTCTTTTAGTTGACTTCGGTCCCAGTTGATTGTTTATTTTTTTCAGTATTTACATTGGAGATCCCATGTACGTCATTTGTCTTTTTGTTGTTTTATCATCATCTGACATGATTCAGATGTATAGCTGAACAACAAACTAAAATATCGGTCTCATATTTATATCAGAGTTTGCAAAAAAAAAAAAAAAAAAGTATATAAATACAATGTATTGCCTTTAAACCATGTGTGTAAAGTTACATTTATGCATCCAGCTTTGAATTGTTAAACCTTTAAGTGCCAAAGTTGCAACATCGTGGCAAAAAATATAACAGAATCCTCTTGACATCAAAATTAAATATTAAAAAATAATAATCTCATCAAAAATAGCTTCTTTTTTTTTTAACTTTATATTTTCTTAATTGAATTGGTCATGACACTGTCTTACAATGCGATGTCACATTTATTTGTCAAGGTTAGTTAAGAATGTTGATGCTTTAGATCTAAATTGCCACATTTCTTGTGGCTGTGATAAGCAAATAATAAGCCTCAAGTCACATTACACTCAGTGTCAGGGCATCAGGTAGAAAGCAGGAAAGTAAAGGTTAACATGCACACTTATGTGCTTTGAAGTATGGGAACACACATCAGAATGTGCACACACAAACACAATGGTTCAACATCTCATCAATTTTTCAAAGAGGCTTCAGAAACAAGTCAGTGATTTGGCACATCTACAAAAACACATACCAGCATAAAATACACACTCGTACGTAAGAAAGCACACACGGATCTTTAAAGTATCAATTAATTTGGCAAAAAGTCTATACGGTTTAATTTTTTTGCTCATGTTTATACATCACGTGCTATGATATTTCCTGTTCACTGTGCAACAGGAGAGGGATTCCTTTATTTCTGGGTGTATTAAGTCAAAGTTAGGAGAGACACAGCTATGTGGATATGTACAGTGGTTGAAATTTGTTATGGCAGGGATGCTTGTGCAACTCTGCCATACAAGATGAAGTGAACAGCATTTCCCACAGGGGGCCCGGGAATCAATTACCACTCTCCCGAGGCAGTGGATTGGCTACTAGGGAATGACAACATGCCAAGCAGACACACGGTCAGGCTGTCATCATTTGATTTACACATAATCACCTCCTAATTGTATCACATTGGGCTGCAGGTACATGTAATTTAGAATAGAGTGTGAATTCACAGGGGTTTTGGCAGGCACATCTCCTGTGTCCGTCTGGTAATGAAGGAGAACCCAGTGCTTTAATGTGCTTGGCCCCATCTCGCCCTGTGTTGCTAACTGTGCACAGTGATGGAGGCTTGGGAACCACACTTTTGTGCTTCGGCAGTTTGATGGACAGCTGACATGACTAGCTCCGGAGTTGCCAGTCAGTCCAGAAGTGAAAGTAGCCCCAATGCAAGTGTGTTCAATCAAAAGGAGAGGGGGGGGGGCAGGGAAAAAAAATCTTCAAAGCATTTCTCAGTCTTCCCATATAGTTTTGTTGTCTTCTCACTCTCAAAGTGATCAGCTCTATATCGCAACAGTATCCTCTGGACACTGAGAAAGTTCAAGAGAAGCAGCTTACATTGTTGGAACCATCTGTGCAAAGTTTACAACAAGAGCACAAAGACTGTTCAAGTTCCTGCTTCTGTACAATGCTGCAAGAATATAGAGTAACCTACATTATTTATTCAATTATGTGACAGTAAGAGCTTTTACACCAGGTGAGACAGAATGAGTCATATGAGCCTCATGAGGTCAAATAATTAAAAATACTTTTAAGATTATCTAAAGTTGCTTCCATGATGTCAGAGAGGAGGCATCAGACTCCCTCGAGCACCAAAAGGCAGACAGACTTAAAAGAGTCTCATGACTGGTGGGTTAATCCACAACATTATGGCCATCAATCAATATATATTTTGCTCTTTTATAACAATATCCATTTATCAAGTCAGACTCACTCGCTCTGCAAAGGACCTTTTAAGATGTCAACAGGAAAAGGGAAATTCTGTTTAATATTCAGATGTGGAAACATTTATATATGTCAGTAAAATGTACTTTACAGCATTACCCAGAATTCTGAAGGACAACATTCCCTCAGTAGCAGAAACATTGGAAGCTGGGGAATTAAATGCAACGTTGCTGAATTAGCTTCTGGCATCCAAGTGAATTTGTTATGAATTAATACATAGCAGTTTTTTTTTTAAAGAAAGTAAAAGGTTATTCAAAGAAATAATCAAGTTCGGTTTAATAATGTGGTTTAGTTACAGACAGTGATTCAGTCGTTTAGCAAAAGTCAGAGCAAGTTTTTTTTTTTTTGTTTTTTTTGTTTGTTTTTTTTTTGCTTTTCTGTAAAGAAAATGTGCATTAAGGTGAATATTCTGATATTCTAAAAGATTTCGATTACACATGCACATCCATTAAAAGTCTGAGAATATGTTTTACCAAAAGATCTAATGTTTTGTGCATATAGTTTTGCAGTTTTTCACACTGAACATTAGGCCTTTTTATTTTTAACTAATGATTATTACACTTCAAAGACACCATTTAGGCTAAGTAAAATATTATATACAATATTATTTACACACTCATATACTCATTTATTGTTCAACCTGCAGCCATTATTTAGTCTAGTCAGTAGGTCATTTAGTTTGGTCCTTGGATAAGAAAAAAAAAGTGAATGAAGTGATCATGTAAATGAATGCGTGTTTTTAAAGTAGAATTCTAAAATAGAATTATAAAGACAGTTAACATCCAAGTATTTCTGCTACAGGATTAAGAGAAAATATATATTATATAACATTTAAAAGAACATAACATTTAAAAAAATAAGGTGAAACCATCTCATTAAGTGAAGAGTAGTAGTGTGTAGTGTGTTTCCATTTGTATTTCAGTGTGATTTTGGAAATAGAACTTTTTTTTCTCATCCATAAAATGAAAATATTATCAGAAATGATCAGAGATAATAAAAAATCAGCTTTTTTTTTTTTTTTAACACCCCATAACACACACACACACACACAGGCATAGTACAAGCACTACACAGAGAAAACAGGAAGTCAGGGCATCCAGTGGCATCTTAGAAGCCAAAGGCCACAGCAGCTACAGGTGCACCTCATTCTTTACTGCCTGACTGAGATGGATCTCAGCAATTTCTGGTGCTAGCGTTGCACTAAGTCGAATCTAAATAATTCAAGACCTGGAACGATTTTCAAATTGCTTTTATTTTGAACAGAATACAAAACAGACAATGGAGGGGAAAAAAACTCTTTTCCCCTTTCTGTGAGCATAGAAAGATTTCCTTGTCAGGGAAAAGCATGGGAAAACACAGCATGGTAAATGATTTCATACATCTCTGCTCATTTCTGTAATATACTACACCGATGTAGATTCAAGCCTTCACAGAATGCAGCGCCATTTTTTTTTAAAGCTGTGCTTTTATTGCAGCTGTTGTATTTTTTTTTTTTTTTTTTTTTTTTTTTTTTTCTGTTTCAAAGAACGACGGCATATAGTTTCGACATTAGTCAGCATTTGTACGGTCCATTGCTACGACTTCTGAGGAACAAATTTACAAAGCAAGCTGTTTCACACACACACACATTCATGCGCGCGCACACACGCACAACTCCTCCACTTAACTCTCCCCCACTCTGCTTTCTTTCTCCTATGTTTTTTTTTTTTTTGCAAAGTAAACAAACATTATGTCGAGTGATTCCTCACAATCCATCACTGTGCCTCTGTAGTGTGCTTGAGCCCGCCTCAGTGCGCTTGTCAGAGGAGCCGCTTTAATCGCTCAGTGCCGGCATGTGATGTTCAAGGCCCGCTCCTCCTCCCAGCCATCTCCTCTCTTTATCTGTCAATCATGGGAGCTTGAAAAAATAAAGCCCCGATGCCTTTATTTCAAGAGGTGCCTGATCAATATCATCAATCCATCCAACCTCTCCTACCTGCACCCCCCACCCCTACATGTTCTTTCTCTTCATCTCTCCCCGTCGTTCCCTTTCTTTACCTCCCTCACTCCCTCTCTTGCTCTCCCTCCCTCTTTCTTTCTCTCTCTTCCTCTCTCTCTCTCTCTCTCTCTCTCTCTTCCTCTCTCTCTCTCTCTCTCTCGGTTGCTGCAGCTGTATCCATTTCCTCCTGGCAAAAAGGGACTTTATGAATAAATGATACTGAATTGCTGAAGGTTCAGATACTAAATAATGAATTTCACCACCAAAAACACAACAACTTCTCCAATCATAAAATAGCTCTCCCCTTCCATATTGATTGTGCTTGTGCAACCAGATGCAGAGAGCACAGTCTGCATCCGTGCAAGGTAGAAGACCATGCAGGGGGGGAAAAAAATGTATAAAATGATAAGGAGCCACCGGCTTTTTTAACTATAGATATCTGATAAGACAGGGTAACAGCTGGCTTCTTATGGCGGGTACACTTTCTCTGAGCGCCTCTCTCCTCTTTGCCGAAGCACTGAGAGCGGAGTTGGTCTGAGGGAGGCGGAGGAGACAAGAAAAAAATCTGAAAACTTTCCTTCATGGGACATTTAAAGTAAGTGCGGTCATCTATTCTGTGCTACTACAGCAACGGGCGATGGTGTGTCGCTGTGTATGTGTGCGTATTTGTGAGTGTCTGTGCGTAAAAGTGTGTGTGTGTGTGTGTGTGTGTGTGTGTGTGTGTGTGTGTGTGTGTGTGTGTGTGTGTGTGTGTGTGTGT
>JAPSES010000001.1:12047292-12058687 GCA_029822895.1 Maxillicosta whitleyi
GTCTCTTGCCTTCGATTTCTCACTTGCTGCCTCAGAGAGCAGTTATAAAAAAAAAAATTAAAAAAAAAAGAGGGGAGAAAAAAATGGGAGCTCATTTTTCAGGAAACTCTTGTCAGGTTATGCAAATGATTGGCAGCCATTAAAAGGAAAAGAGAGAAACATCATATAATGGAAACACAAACAATTTCTAAGCATCGAACAAAAATAAGTAAGAGGAGGAAGGCAGGGGAATTTCTTAAAATACAGTGGGTTTTAACCTTAATCTAAAGAAGAAAAAAATGTATTCACAGAACGACTAGGCCTACCTTTTGTATTTTACCTGCCTGAATATAAGTGAATTATCATAACATCCTGTTTATTTTCTTTATCGTCTTCATCCTTGTTCAGTTTAAGCATAAAACTATCCCTGGCAGCACACAGCACAACCTCTGACACACAACAAAGCAGATAAAATGTGATATTTCTGGCCTGTGCTTTGTTTGATTATACCAACAATCGCTTCACCTTTTGTGTCAGCATCACAAGGAGAAATAAGCGATGACGAGATGTGTGAAAAGAGCCAGGCTTTGGGGAGACAGACTTCCTTCCTTTTTCTTTTTTTTTTTTACTTTGCTCTTCTATTTTCTCCCTCTGCCCTTTCTCACTGCCTTTCTCTATTATCTATCTGCTTTCTTTCACTATTAAATCTCTTCCTTCCTTTAGTCTCTCTCAGACGTGTGCGCACACACACACACACACATACACACACATCGAAGCAGTCTATTCCTCTTTTGAATAACACCTCTTTTATTAGTTTGGGTCTTTTCTCTCTTGCCCGCTTTAAACAGAGAGGGGAGATGGGATTCTAAAGAGCTGCCAGGGGCTCAGTTTGCACAGAGCTTTGATGTCATCGAGATGCTGTGAGAGCAAACACACACACAGACACACACACACACACACACACACATTCATTTGACACTGCTACATAACCAGACAGCATGCACCCCCTCCGTTACGTGCACATATAAACAAGCGTACAGTACAGATGCGCTCATGGCTGAACACTTTTCCACTGTTTCTCTTGCTCTGTCCTCTCATCCTCCTCTTTCTGAGTCATAACTGCATTAGATGTAACCTATGAGTGCAACAACATATCAGTACACGTAAATATCACTATAATATGCTTCGTGATACTGTATTAGTTCTCAAAAATACTGCCAAAACAGCCAAATAGAACGTAAAAGACAAAGTAGTCAGGGACACAATAGAAATATCTTGTATTATAGGGAGCATTTTTTTTTTTTTTTTGCAAATACAAATAAATTATAGAATATAAAACAAACCCAATGAACGTACTAAATCACCTCCACTGAATTTGAAAAAATGAGTAAGAAATAATTATAGGACAAAATATAAAATGTTTGCAAATTGAGTTCTGAGTTCTCATTCTAAAATAGTAGAAATTGTTCCTATGCAACTGTTGTGTTAGCTTGTTGCTAGTTGCATCGATTGGCTGTAAAACATTTTTGAAATTCTTTTTAGAAAAATACAAATATTTCCCAGTGACAGCGGCTTTTAGATTTTTTACTTTCTTAATTTTTGTCAGTGTAGTGTATTACTTCATTCATTTAGTTTAAAAGAAAGAAAGTTTAGGTAATTTTTTTACTCTTTTATGTATAATGATATGTTCTTTACACAACAGATTTCCTACAATTACAATTATGCCTTGTTCACACCAGCACAGATAATTTTAGAAACATATATTTTCAGCCTTTAATTAACAAAAATATTCTACAAAATGTTCTGCAATCTGGTACAAACACTCCACTGTTTCTGTTGGACATCAAGCTGTGGACACTTTGGATAGAATAGGACATAGCAGACACAGATGTGAGCAGCAACAACAAGTTCAGTTACAAACTGAAGTACCCTAAGTGTTTGGTTCACATTGATATTTTATATAATGTGGAATTGGTCATAACATCAGTCTGTTCTGTCGGCCCAAAGGTGTCTGTGCCGACCTCATGCTACTGGAGGTCATAAATGGATTCATACACCTGGGTTTGATATTTCAGGTGTGGGTTCATTACAAAAATCAATAAAACAGAGTTCATACTCAGTATTTTAAACCTAAATACTTTTTTTGCACCCCAAAATGTTGCTTATGTGTAGAAAAGAAGCCCAAATAGCAATAATAATAAAATATCTGCATTACAGGGGACAGAGCATTAGATAAAAAAAAATGTAATATGTAATAATTATAAACCAGTTATCATGACACATATGGTATTTCCAGAGTTTGGGAATTACAGCCGTCTTATGTACTGATGGTTAAATGAATGGCCTGTGACCACATCGACATACAGTAATAATCTGCACACTGTTTCATGAAAAACGGGTGGATTTCCATGGATTGGTTTTACTTAGAGACTGGCATAATGTGGCTCAGACTCCCACTGACTCTCATCTATTATCCTGATAGGTTAAGGAGACTCTATTTATCTTTCTGCAGCGAGGTCAAGAGCCCTGGGAAATGGAGGGAATAATCAGAAGTAGGGCCATGTCTTCATTATGTCCAAATGAGGTTGGGAGAGATTGGACAAATACAACACGTGCAAATTCAGCACTTCATATTCATGACCCTATTAAAGTGGTCTGGAGCCATTTTCAAAGCAAATTTGATCAGGTCTGAGGCTGATAAGTGTTATTTGTATTCGGACAAAATGAAAGAGGTTGCAGAAATAACTGCTTATGGTAATGTGTTGGAACATGTGGTGGTTTTCAGATTAAAACCTGGTCCATGTTTGTGCCTGGTGTTATGTAACTCAGAGAGTCTGCCTCATTCCTCTTTAAGTAGCAGCGTGAGAAGAAGCGCATCTTCACTCTCTCTCTCTCTCTCTCTCTCTCTCTCTCTCTCCCTCTCTGTCGTTCAGCGTGCATGTACTCTGGGTCGCAGAGCTTCCAACCAACCTTGACTAACAAGCATATGTTAATTATGGAGGAGATCACAGGCAGGTCATACAGCACTCTGCCTCTAAAAAGGATAAGATGCATTACTGGAGGGCATATCCAGGGCTGGGGTTGGGTATAACACTATCCAACACCACCTCTCTCTCCATAGCCTCTTCATGCTCAACAGCTCCCTTCCCTCATCATCATCGTCATAGATTTTGGCCTCAAAAAATAAAATCACAGGGAAGATTCTTGTTACAGCTAAGGTCTTTAAAAAAAAAAAAAAAAAAAAAAAAAAAACTTTTATCTGTATGACTTCTTTCAGTACAATTTCTATCATTTCTAGTAACAACATGTGGGAATGCAAACCTCAAGACAAACAAATTCAGTGGGGAAAAGAAATTCAAGCAGTGAGGTGACAGGTTGTCTGATCAAAACAAGTCTGAGCTGCAAATGATGGTCAAAAAGCCCCCAAAGCGCAGGAAAACTACTTTGTAATAAGAACAGGATCTTTGTTTTTAGAATAAAGGCGTTTTAAACTTTTGTTTGTCAGAATAGTGCCTGGGATCTTTCCTCCTTTTTAATGTTTTCTTTCTTTACCAAACAGCACCTACATTACAGTTATGAATACATTGTTTTCCTTTAATTCTAATTTCTTTTTAATTTAAGTATAATAAATACATGTCATCTGTAATTGCTGCCCTTTGTTTTCACTTAACTGGAATCTAACTGTGTGTTCCCCTTGCATTATCATTTTGGTTTGTTTGTTTTTTTTTCTTTTGGTGAGTATAGTTTTATCATAATCAATTGAAACAAAGGCCAAAATCCAGAAAAGTGTAGGAAAACCAAGTAATTTGTAAGTTGTCACTAAATACTAGTAATCTGGAGTCAACCCCAACATGCTTCTTTCACATTGTAAAAGCCCACCCCACCTGTCCCTGCCCCCCTAAGGTTTCTTCCTGACTCCCAATGCTGCCGCTTCCCCTTTCTCTCTCACTCCCTCCTGCCTCCTCCTCCACCCCCAGGCCTTGCCCCAGAGCACATTGATTCTGCTGTATACCTAATTACTGCTCATAATCTATTCATTTCACCACCACCAAAGAGGGCAGCAGCTGTCACACAACACACCACCAGGGGACTGGAGGAGGGATACTGGGGCCCAAAACTGTGATGAGGCTGGGGATTAGAACTTGAAGGGGCGATCCATGGCTTGATAGCTGCGGTGTTAATAGTCTCTCCTCAGAAAGGTTCATACTAAACATGTTTTGCTCAACCTCTCACAAAATATTAGATTTGATGTTTGACGGAGTTGTTTTTGAGTTGCACAGCTCAGGGTGGGTCTTGAGGTTTGCAGTGTTTTCAGGCTGCCAAAGAGCAAAATAATGCTGCTTTTGGCAGCTTGAGGCAAAATAGAAAACACACTTGTTCTCCAACCCATTCACCAGAATGAAATGTTGCCACTGTATGTTTCTGTAAAGCAGAGCTGCATATCATCTAAAGGTAATTTGTTAGAAGGGTTTGTTCCTTTTTTTTTTTTTTTTTTTTTTCGCCTTTCCTCTCTAGACTGAAGGAGATTGGAGTGGATAGTGGAATATAATTTCTTGGGCTCTGCTGCCAAAGACCAGAGTTTGAATCCTGATCCTGTAAGAGTTGTCAGATCTTTCTAGCTAAAAAAAAAAAAAAAAAAATCTAAATGCAACCTATTCATCTCTTGAAATATTGTTTGTGAATGTGTTGCTACTGTTATATAGTATTTGTAAAGACAGTGTTTTGGCTTTAAAGATTATAGCTGAATGAAATGATGCAAACTAAAAATTGTCCACAAGCCTGAAAAAACAAACAAACAAAAAATTTAATTGTATACATTTTTGTCACATTCATTTCACTCAGTCCAGGGTTAGTGTGATGAAAATACTGTGGTTTGATTAAAACATTAATAAATGCATTAAACTACAAGTCCTTGTAGTTCTTATAGTAAAAGCAAATGAATAATGCTGTGTTTCTCATGTTTCATATGTTCACAGTTGTTCTTAAGAATGCTTCTTACTCCCTCAAACGGGTTGTAATATATACATGTTGCAAAATATTGATATGAAAGAGATTTTCATAAATGTTGTGATTCTATCCAACTGGTTTCCAGAAAAGTACATTCTTGTATTCTTCCATTCATACAGTAAAATATAATTTATCATTTTTATCAAAGTGAATTGTACCTGTTTGATGGTTTAGTTCATACATCAACAAGTTCATGGCCTTATGCTGGAAAAAAACAAAAAACAGTCATAGATTGATAGACACTGAGATAAGACTCACACGAATATATTATAAATTACATAAAATATAACAGGTCACACTAAAATAAATGCCTTGAACAGATGCTGGGTATCTATTTTTTGGCCTTTTGTAAAGCTGGATGTGAAGAATCTTCATGCCATTCCTACGAGAATGTATGTTTGCAAACTGAATATGCTTGTGTCAGCAAAAAAAAAAAAAAAACTGATGAAAGAGAATTGAGTGAACAAGGATATGCACAAGCTTCTGGATGTTTTGCATTCTTTGCTGCTGTTACGCTGTATGTTCAGCAAAGGCTGTGTGCGTTAGTTTTCTGTCCAATAATACTCAGTTAATAAGAGAGCACAGACGACTGCACCACTGTTGCACTGAAAACGTCTCTCTCGCCCTCCCACTTTTTCTCTGGTTCTCTGAAGTACTTTTGCCTCACATATCAAATATTTATATGTAAAAAATGGTCCCACGTCCATGCTTATATCTCCCTGCTGGAGGAATCTTTGTGGATTCAAATGTATGAATTTTAGCTGCTTGCAGCTGTGAACATGGCTCGTCTCCATTATTTTTTCACCACGAGTCTGGTGGTATCACATTTCGACAGGTGTGCAGTATCTGGCAGTGCACCCAGTGCATTTGCTCTGAACTTGTCCCTCTACCTAAAAACTGCTGGCATATCACACATGTCAGATACTGAAGATGGCACTGCAGAAGTCACATGGCAACACAGAGAACATACCGAGAGCAATGCACCTCTCAGCCCGCCCAGGGGTAATCAGCATCTGTTTGTTTAATCTGCTTAATCTGCTGGTGAGCTCCACTGGGCGTGCCTAATTAGCAAAATTAATTTGTTAAGACATTAGCGTCGTTAGAGATGGCCAAATGAAGCTGCACTCTTTTATGCAAATGATGCTGAGGATTTGACTGGCTGTGTTACCTCAATTAGACCCTTCTTTGATATCTGCCTCTTTCTCTCTCATTCTATGTCCCCTCTCCTTCCTCCCCTTTCATCTTTCCTTTCTCCTCATTATCACTGTCAGATTTTGCTAATCATGAAATACTGCTATTGTATGACAGTAAAGATGGGGCGTGGAGGGAAGGGTGGGGAACAAGGGGCTCTGAAACTGCTAATCATAACAAAAAAAAAAAGGATCTGGGTTTTCAATTAAGGCGTATGCTCTGGAGCATCCACCACCACCTCCACCATCGCTGTTATCATCACCAGCACTGGCACCGTGTGTGGAGTGTGTGTGTTTGTGTTTGTGTGCCGGAGCAGGAGCAGTGTGTTGGTGGGGTAATTAGTCTCCTGTATGATGCACCCCTCACAAGCCTGTTTAAGGGTTAATGAGGCCCCAGCAGCTTCTCAGCATGGGCTGGGGGTGATGGTGGTGGGGGTTATGTATGTGGGTCGGGGTTGGTACAGGCCTAGCTTCAATAAGAAACCACCCATAGGACTTCCCTTTGAAGTGTCAGAGGGTCCCCCCTTGTTCCGGGTGGCTCCTGTTTCATTTGTCTGAGTGGCAGCATAAAATATAGATGAGCTGCCAGACGACACATTCTACACACCCCTCCACCCAAAAAACCCTCCCTCGCGCATCACTTCACCCCCACCCGTGACATTATTCACAGATTAACCAACGCCTCCCCATCACCCTATAATGACCTCCCTCTTTCCTAATAGCTGAGGAGAGTGGCAGTAAAATTAGACACACTATGCTTTATTTGTGAATTCTTTGCTTCCCAATAACAATAAGAGCGCATACAGATAGACTAACTCAAACTAGTGTGTAAGATAATGCAGCAGATACTGTGCTTACAATGTAGATTTGCAAGTTGTGCCCTGAGGTAGGGTTTTGTAATGAGTGGTAATGCAATAGATGTGCGAGTGATAGTGCAGCCTTGGGGATTTGTAGTTGTAGACTCCATTGTGGCCTCACTGTATTTCATCTTTTCTGGTCCCAGTGGGATGTCCAGTGGTCCATTTGAACACCATCTCCCCTGATAAGTGGGCCTCGGTCAGCTGCGTCCACAGACAATAAGGCTAATATTGCTCTGTGGTAAATTATAACTGTGACGAGGCAGAAAGAAAACGTTACATTTACCAGCAGTTATGTTATTAGTGTGGTCTGAACTACAGAAATAATAGACCCTGCTAGTGTGTAGAGCAGTCATTTCACCAGTGTTGGAGGGAAACTATACATGTTGTAGAATTACAGGATTAATCTGCTAATCATTTACACTTCCTGAGAAAAACGTATAATTAAATTATAGTAATAATTAAAAATTTGGCGATTACAAATTGGATGTACTTTTTTTTTAAAAAAAAGTCAGTGTGGGAAATTCAATAGTATTTTCCTGGTGTTGTGTAGTGGTGTATGTTTTAGGGGATTTTCAGTTTCATGACCAATTTAAAGCATTTGTTAAAAACTGAACAAATATTGAACAACTTTAAATAAGTCACTGTCTTAATATACAATGACTATTTATTGAAAGGGATTGTTTTTCCGAGTGAGGTGTAGAAATACACTGAAGACTGAGAAACACTCAGAAGATTGTCATTTATTGGAGTTTATAAGAGTAGGTTGCACATTACAGGAGAAAATATTAGTGAGATAATTGTGAATGCACTCGCTAATGTGTCGAAGTATAAAGTGGTGGTGAACCATAAGGACAACACAGTAACTGGCACTCAGATGCATTTCAAGAGGAGACACAAGCAGATAATAGTTTAGGCTAAATTTGTCTCTGAACCTCAGGTTGTAGACGTTTTGTCTGCAGATCCAGATGGAGGACAGAGTAAAAGACAAATCCATCAGGATTGCGACCTGTCCTCAGAACTAAAACATGACCAAAACTGTGAATTAAGTTAAATATTTACATTTTGTGACCTGTTACACTACAATGACCTCTGCAACATGACATCTCACACACAAAGCACCAAAGAACCTTTGGTGAAAATTACTATTATGACAGAAATAATAATAATAATAATAATAAAAACATCTACAGTGTTAATGTTGTATTGCAATTTGGCAAAAAACCAAAAAAAAAAAAAAAAAGCATACTCAAGTTATGGACAATAACCTTTAACTTACATGAAAAACTGTAGCAAAAAATGTTTCCCAACAATTCCATATTAATAATTCATATGGGGCATAAATGTATAATACATTTAAGTGTAATAGCTTTAAACTATATGTCATAACAAAATATGAAATCCTTAAATTAATCAGATAAATGTAATTGTACAATCCATATCAGGTTCTTCTGTATGCAGCATCCAGAAATGTTTGATGTTAATGGGTTTGATTCACTTTATTTTGAAGTCTACATGAGAAAGTTAGAGAAGAGCATTAATATGTCCTCATGATGACAAAATACATTAGAGTCCAGAGGCACCACATTTCATTACAGACTACAGGGACCTCTAATTTCATTCCAGTCCACTTTATGGAAACGACAAAATGTTATTACGTTCAGCGGGTGTATCAACCATTACACAGCTACTATTTATTTTCACTTTATTTGCTTAAGTAACACAGGGGTATCTGCAGGTAATTGTTTTAGGCTTGTGAGAGGGTCTATACATAATAAATCATCTTTTTCTCCTCAGATCTCATGGGAACTGTGACTCCTTGGCCAACTTTAAATGGTCTGCTTGGAATAACTTCACTTTTTCCAACTCACTTTGTAAAACTTTCTCATCCCAATTTTTTTTTTATTTTTTTTATTTTTTTTTTTTTTTTTATTGTCAGAGTAGGCTATTAGTGTAGCAGGGAGATTGCTTTGACCTCTGTCTTACTTCACATGTTTCCTTCAAAAGTAGAAATAGATAACTGAGTGGCCTGCCTGTCGACAGGGTCTGTTCTAATTACTGGATGCATTCTTCATGTGAAAAGGAAAGTGGTGCTATACAAGATTAAAGACAGCATATAGATGTTAGAAATTACAAATGAAAAAAAAAATGTCTTTGCTTTGTTCTGTTTAATTTATGACAGCTTTTTAAAGGTATCAGGTGAATCTTATGGATGCATTTGAAGAAATATGATAGGGTAGGGTGAAATTGAATAAGGACAATTGGAAAATTCAGTCTTTTGAGGAGCAGAATACAGAATAGAAATTAGTCTTGATAAGGTTGGGTTATCTCCCTTTGACAAATGCTCAGGAAATAGAGATAGACTGAGGCTGCACAGAAGCCAATTGAGCAGCAATTATAAACAAGATAACAATTTTGCTTCCTTGCTTGAACTTTGAGGAGGGTATAAGAGCTGACAGGAGAGCTGGGGATGAGAATGATAAGGAGGGTGAGAGGAGGGGGGCCTTTTTAATCTGGAAATTATTATATCTGGACTAGTGACTCTTCAAGCTTTATCAGATTGCTTTTCCTAATCATTGCACCCTGCGTATGTTTGATCTCCATGATGAACAGATGATTAGTTTTTCATGAAACCGTTCAAGCAAGACGTTCTAACATGAGCTCTGGCGAGACGCTGTTGATTTAGCTGTTTGAGAGGCAGCAGACCCTCCGTCCTCTACGACATGCTCGCCTGAGCAGGCCCCCACGGGGGAATAGAGCAGGGTCAGCCAGGGTCAAGTCTATGGGTAATGATATATCACCTGCCATATATTTAAGGTTTTACTAATTCTCCTCTCAATTATGACCATTCCTCTGCCCTGTTGGCCTTCGAAGCAATGAGGCGCCACAATCAATTTAAGCAGGGATATAGCCTACACTTTTGGAAGGGAAATGACACCATCCAGATGCTACAAATCAGTCAGGCTGTCCAGATGATCCCTCAGTGTTGACATCCATATGACAGTGTTATTGTCTGTTAGAGGAACGGCATGGAAAAATTACATTATTTAAGTTTTGTGTTTGGCTCCTGTTCACTGATTAGAAATGACATGATTAGCAATAATATGCTAATGTTGTCTCTAATGTTGTCACTGTGACGCTATTCATTTCATAAAAAGGACTATGATGAACCATGTTTTTCCTACAGTAAAATAAATGTAACTACATCTAAAACAATCAGCAAATCAGCAAATCAATCAGCAAATAAAGTTTTAACTTGATCATATAACTTGTCATATGAGGATTACTTGCATTTTTTTTGTTTTACTGTTAATTGCAAAATACTTTTTTTTTTTTTTGCAACTGATAAGATGAAACAAGATATTCTAAGGGATGCCATGTTTGGTGCAGAATGTATCTGACACTTGAAATGTCAAAACGATTATGGCAATTCTATAAATTATTTTGAATATATTCTTTAATCCAGAACAGTGTAAAAAAGCTTCCACAGTATCAGTTTGTTATATAACCATTCATGTGCAGGGTTCTGTTTTTCTGATTGCTGAGTTCACAACCTAGTAAATACTTCATACAGCATCGAACATGTCCGTTCTGCAGTCGTGAACAAGCTGCATGGCTTTTTATTTAATGTGTTGTGCAATCCCACATTGACAGAAGCACGAGAACTCTCTTCAGATAAACCCCTGTAACCTCTGTGTGTGTGAAGCTCCAGCTCTCAACATCTCAGCATAATAGGATGACAGCTCATGTGAGCAGAGTGAGGGGGATGAAAAGGAGGTGAAATGGCTTATTTAACCAGCAGAGAGCAAGGAACTGCAGGGGGGTTCAGTTCTCCATCAGTAACTTTGTTCTGCTTGGATAAAGTAGAGAGCAGCCAGGAAGTCTTGTACTTACCCTTTTGTTCTGTTTTGGACACAGCATCAATGACTCGTTTGTATCATAACCTTTGTGTTAAGGAAAAATTAACCTCTGACTGTTATGACTGAAGTTCAGCAACAAAAAAAATTGTTATTTTGTTTTTTTCCACACAGATTTTTAGAATAAGTAGTAATCATAGTAGGTAGTGGGTGAAGTTTTTCTCTTCACTGGCAACATATTGTAGTTAGGGTAGATTACGTCATTAATAACTGGATAACAGTGTGGTTCCAATCTTGCCAATGTGTTTTTAAATGTGTATATAGTGAATTTTAGAAATAGCATGCACTATGGTTGGTTGTGGCTTCAATGATCAGGATTATTTGGTGCTCAGACACAAAGTCACCACCTGGATTTGAAGTGGTGGTATTTAGCTTTTTTTTTTTTTTTTTTTTTAATTATAATTTGTTTTAAAACATTTCAATGTGGTCTACATAAACTGTAAAT
>JAPSES010000001.1:12058787-12075004 GCA_029822895.1 Maxillicosta whitleyi
TCAACACTATTTCTGAGTAATGACACCAGAAAGGTGGTTTGGAGCGCTGGCCCTTTAAATGCACATGGCCCCACCCCCTCTGTGTTGTCCACTGTGCTGCTCTGTCCTGTTCAGCCACTTTAGTTTGTTAATACAATCAATTTAGGCAATCAACTTGAAGTTTGGACATATTTTCCGTATGAAATAATACAACCGCTGCTGCTGACAAACAATTCTGTCATACTCTGAGAAATATTTGTCAGAAGTTTTGACTTAATATGTACAAATGTCGTGATGTAACTAGTAAAAAATTAAGAAGGAATTTTTTTTTGTTTTTTGCTGGAATGAATATAGAGATAGTTTTGCAGCAGCTGGAGGGTTCTAATTCAAACTTTATGAACTACTGGGGCTCAAATACACAAATAAATTAACCAAACACTAATAAAAGTTTAGATAAATATGACCTCTTTAACTATGAAAATGAGTCAAATCCGTACATTGGGCAATTACTGCAGTGATTAATATGTTTCAGCTGCAACGAGTTCTTTAACCCCAACTGATGTAGTAGCTTCTCATTAGTTACTATGTTTCAACAGAAAAAAGTTCAAGTGGTCTGGTGAGTCCAGACTGACCCTGTTCAGAATGATGGGTGCATCAGGATGAGATGAGCAGTAGATGATGTGATTACCCAGCATGCCTAGTGTCTACAGTACAAACCCATGGGGACAGTGTTGTGATCTGGGGTTCATCAGATACGTTTATCAAAACAATTCCACGATGAATGTACGTCATAATAAAAGCTAAATTAGGTTCAAGCTAAATATTATGATGCTGGTATGTGCTGCTCTTTATCATTAGTATCATTAGTGTTATTGTAGCTTTTTTTTTTATCATTGTTAATATGTAATTATTAGAATGTAAGTTGACGGTTAAGTGTTATCCATGGTAACACCACCAGGAACATACTTTGTTTCTATTTTTCACACATATTATGGTTTTATAATGTAAATACTGTCCAATTAGTTTATTCTATTTGGTATAGGCCTGTTTTGTTCATTGTTCTGGCTTGAAGTCTAAGGACAGGAGTATTTAAAATATTAATATGTTAAGTGATTTGATGATGAGGATGGGGGTAGGGGTGGGATTAAATATGTTTTTCTTCTTCCATCTCCTTTTTGAGTGTAAATTAATGATTTAGTTTTTGTTATTTTTTAACATCCATGTTGTCTGCAATTGCTCAAAATGAAGAAATACATAATTATAATAATGATATATAATTTTTTACTATGTGTCAACACTAAAACATAATGAGTAAATGTTAATCCACTTGACTCTGTAAGGGTTTGTGTAACTGTTTTGTTGACACTGACAAAATAAAAATGGACAGAATAATGACAGTGAGGTCTGCTGGTCCTACTTTAACCTCAGACTGTATAGTAAGTGTGGTTTTACACAGATGTGTTGTTAAAGCAATAGTACAAAACACAACCTTTAGAAACATTTTATGTAAAAAATAAATAAATAAATAAAAAAGTTTTGGGTTTGTTTTGTAACTAGTGAGACAGGTGAATATTTGACAGACCTCCACAGTCTAAGTATTTATATGAACCTCCTAAATGATGCATAAATTTGGACCACGCAACATTCAGGGTAAATATAGAAAACCTGGAGTTTGGATACAACTACTTCTAACATTCACATCTACAGTTTGAAAACGGTGAGAATAATAATAATGTGGTGCAGATTGTGGATGGTAATTTGAGCTCAAAATACCATTAAATAAAATTTTAACCAGATCCATGTTGGTTTTGTTTTTGCACAGGTAGACAGATAGTGATCTGAGGAAGCCTCTTCATATTCAGTAGGGCTGAGGAAACTGTCTAGAAGATCACATTACAAACTTTTGAGATCACAGTAAATGATCTGAATCACAGTCGTCTCTTATATTTCAGTGAAAATCAGATTCAAAACACATTCAGTTCAAAAGCCAGCCCATAGCTGTTAGACTTACGGTTATTATTTAATAGTATTTATTCAGCACTGAAAAATATGTTACATAAACTGTACAAGTTAATACAAACTAAAACCAAACTTTACTGTCTGTCAACACTAAAGGGTTGTAATAAAAGGACTCATATAAACCCACTATCAACATATGCTAGTGACAGAAATGTTACAAACCCAGACGTTATATGATAAACAAGCAAATAAAAAAGAGTTAGCTGATACAATACTCCTGAAAAGCACATGTCAAATTAAATATCACAGTCTAAAATTAAGGGCTCACCCAGTCCTCAATTCAGTTTATTTTACTTGTCACATGAGCAATGTAATTAAACCCCACAAAGTTTATTTTGATCCGGTGCTCTGTAAGTTTGTTTCAGGTGTGTTTCACAGATGTTGTATTCTCTTGCTCTGTGTTTGAATGACTGGACTTGCAACATCTTATTTTGAAGTCTTTGTCTTTGTACAATTTGTGGTTGTTGTTTTTTTTTTTTATGTTCTTTATTGTGGTATTGCACATTGTTGTGTAGCTGAAAATCATGTGGTCTGTCAAATCAATTTACATTTCAACGGCAAAGGTTTGGCCTTGAGATTAGTTGAGCTGAGGTGCTCTGAAGGATGCACACCGAAAAGTCAAATCTGCAGTGTTTTTATCCTTAGAGGTGAGCACCTGTGGAGTTACCTTCAGTTGCATCATCGCAGGCTCAGACAATATATACTGTGGTTTCATTCGATACACAGTGGAAAGAAAAGAACAGTGCAGCTAAGATTAACATTAATTTTCATGAACGCTCTAATATAGCACATGCCTTTCTCTTCTATTGACAGTAATTTTTCTAGTTTCCATATATAGTCTAGACTCTCATGTGTTTCATACAGGGTTGTTGGTCTTACATTCAACAGCTTTTCTTACCATATTTAGTCTTTGCTTGTGATATTACACTTTCCTGTGAGTCTAGAGGCTCTCCAGCTTGTTGTTTTCATAGGAACTCGACTACTAGGATGAGAAAAAAACAAGCACTTGTCAGTTCTCAGCCATCACTCTCCTGACAAGCCACTCTTGTGGACTTCTCTTATCTTCCCTCTCTCTCACCTTGCAGTCATCTGAGAGAGCACATTTCATTGCATGTGTGTGTGTGTGTGTGTGTGTGTGTGTGTGTGTGTGTGTGTGTGTGCGCGCCTGCCTGCATGTGTGTGTACATGCATGCCTGTGTCTGAGTGTATACGTGTGTGCTTACATGTGTCAGAAACTCAACATGATCTTGTCTCCGGTGAAGGCCTTGGATCACCCAGCCCTGCTCACTCCAGACCTGACAGTGCAGCTGAACTAATCAATATCTTTCTGCAGTCAAAGGTGGGTTCTGCCACGAGGCCGCAGGGGTGCACTAATTGATGGAAACTCACTGCCGGCTAGCTCCATGCCCTGCGGCGCTGGAAGACGGCAAGCTAGGGCCTTCCACCAGAATGGAAGGGGAAATAGAGGAGAGAAAAGGCCGAGATCATAATCATGATGGAGGAAGCTGTTGGGTTTTGTCACTTTTGTCTGTTTACATGTTTAGCACGTTGTGGTTTTTACATGCTTCGGACACACGTCTTGTCTGGAAAAATATTTTACAATTTGACATTTTTTTGCCTGACTTTCATGTCTTATTCATGTCTTATTCAAGCAGCCACTTTGCTGCATGAATAGAAAAAACTGTGAACATGTTTTCTTTATTTATTTAACTTTAATTGAAGCAATTAGGTAGATCACTCAGCTTGACAGTACTATTAAAACATATTGGTTATCTGCTTCAGATGGCTTTACATTTTTAGAACCCAATTCTCATTTCTTACCCATAAAATCTAATTAAAACATTTAGAAAGAAGCACAAAGAGAAATTAAACATCCCAAAACAATCTGTCACGTGATTAGTCAAACACAAGTGCATGCAGCAAGAACCTTTTTTAATAAAGTCATAATAGCAGTTTCACAAGATAATAAAATCCTTCAAATTAGACTTTGCCATGTCGTAGATAAACCACATCTAAAATGTGCAAATGTCTAACAGTTGTTAATTTTATTTTCTGTTGTTATAAAGCACTCTCACCTTAACCTTACACTTGTTTGTTCCCTTTGTGGTTGCATCAATTATCCCAGATTATGCAGACAAATCACCACTATCAGTGTTTTCAGTCAAAAGGAAAAAAACAAGGTTGTCTGCCCCATAAGATATACAGTAAAAGATAATTTGAGTCAATGCCCACTGACTTTCTTCTTGTTAAGAATATATTGTTATGGCGCAGACTAAGCACGCCATGATAATTACCATCAATAATTGAGTAAGGGGAAATGGTAGAAAGAGCTGTGTTCAGTGCTTGCTAAATGTGCCTGGGAGATGCTGAGATGGACAGTCTGGCTAGCTAGCTAATTTGGCTCCTTTTTATGTGGCACTGAAGATTATCTTTATGTTTCCACCCGCTTAGCTTTGGCTCTCATGAAATCTTGGAAGAGAGCACATAGTACTTCCTGCCATCGATATTTATCAATTGTTTGGTGGTATATATCAATTCCACTGAGCATCAAAACAACAATCAGTGAAATGTTTGAAATGTATGTTTCATCCTGGAGGCCATATCGAACTCATTATGATACTAATACAAAGCTATAACTGCGTCCTTCCTGATGTGCATCCATTATAGATCTTCAAGTTAGCTCACACCAAAGAAAGGCAAATAATCAACAGACCTTGACTCGTGTTGTGGTGTAAATATTCCAACTATAACTACAGTATACAATGCATTTATTAACAAATACAATAATTTCACATCTACACATCTGGAGTACTGGGTCA
Source organism: Maxillicosta whitleyi (assembly GCA_029822895.1). Lineage (NCBI taxonomy): Eukaryota > Metazoa > Chordata > Actinopteri > Perciformes > Neosebastidae > Maxillicosta > Maxillicosta whitleyi. The sequence continues at coordinate 12,063,605 of JAPSES010000001.1, forward strand.
CGTATCTGGAAACAAACAGTCAAACAGAAGTTGATTCCTTTACTTCAATGTAGAACATGCTGACCACTACCTTTCTAGAGATCTTGACATAGCCCTAATGCAGAGCTAGCTGGAGGGCAGTTGTTGGCAAAAGCTGTTTGGAGGAACGAGCCCAGCTCTGAAATAGGCCTGTTGCAGTCCAATCACACCCATGAATAATCTGATCAGCAGAAAACTGTAGTCAGCCTGAAAACTGACCTTGAAACTTAATGAACTATCAGACTGAAGCTATCTGATAAATATTCTAATATGTAAATATCAGACATCTCACAGCATTTTATATAAATATTTGGATACTGTTAGTTTTGTTGGGTTTGACTCAAAGCTCATGCTGTACATTTCGATAAAATGTTTTCTACATTTACATATTTTTTTGCAAATACTATTATATGAATGGACAAATATTTCCTTTTATTCATACACTAGTAGCATACATATGTATTTTATATAATAGTTCGTTATTTGGGGTGTAATTTTGAGAATATGGATGTATTCTGAGTTAGAATGACTTAATTTATATTTATTGGAATATTAATAATAATTGCAATGTACAATGTGCCACAGTTCCACATTTATTTGTCATCAGAGAAACACAGTGTGACACACAACACACACCTTCAAAAATACTTTAGATAATTCAGGTACTATAATAATTACTTGCTTTTGAATGTGACTCTTTAGTAGAATGGATGGCAGCTGCACTCACATCATCAGAGAAAAAGACTTTCATACAACAGATAAACACCAGCCACTTCCACTGGTTAATGTTGTCTTATCTGCTGATAGGACGTCAAGCAAACAGGCAGTTCTGACTGTTCCTGTGGTACTGATACAATAAAAGTCCCACAGAGAAAAAACGTTGGTTGATAATTTTTCTACATGTTCCTGCATATAAGCAGTAATTAAAAGATTACTGATGGAAAATGTTTAAAGGTCTACAAGCTCTACAAGATAATCATGTACAATACGGCATTAATAAGTATAGAGAGACCAAAGCCTCTGTAGTAATCATATGATATTTACGCAAGAGCTCCAATTGTAAAATTAATTTAATGGATTAAATTATTCCATTTGATGTTAAATGGAAATGTTCAGATGTGGGTCCAGTGGAATTGCAGTGGCAGATCTTATAGCTTTGAATATGTCATTTATGTACATCCTGTGCATTAAGAAAGCTTACTGATGAGTATTGTTATTTGTGTAAGGGATTAAAGTTGCAGGCAGAAATATCTATCATTAAATCAAAATGTAACCAAATGAATTTAAGATTGAGAGGGCTTTTATTGCAGCATAAACTTGCAAAGTATGCACATAGATTGTATCTGCGTTTGAACCTGTGTTTGTTATTAGTATATCTATTATTTCTGTTTGTGTGAATGTGTCCATTGCTTGTTTGCTTGAGTATATTCTGTCTGTTACCCAAAGAAGGGTCAATGAGAATTGATTAAACTAAATTAAATCAATTAATCTGCACTAATAGAACATTTTACAAATCAGTGGTATTGGCAGAAGTCACCTCCAAAATCAGCCAATAGTTAAAATAGTTAATGTAAGGTTTCTCTAGAATTACTGATTAATGAATTAATGAATGAATTAACTGAATTAATATTGTGCATTTAGTTCCACATTTGTTGCTTAATTAGTTTTAGCCTGGTGTTCAATTCAGTGATGAGATGGTCTTTAATAAAGTCGAAATAGTTTATTTCTGGTAGTTTCGATTTTTTTTTTTTTTTTTTTTTTTTTTTTTTTTTTTTTTTTAAGGCAGGGTTGATTAATTGGCCTTTTACTACTTTAAATTAATGTTATTATATCAGCCTTTTAAAATCCACCATCAGTTGACCTCTGATATTAAGTGATTCATACTACTAAAAATCCAATATTCTACAAATGTTTGCCAATAAGAAATGAGTTAGTGGTGAATATGTGTGGCTTAATATGACATGTTAATGGTGGCGCATAGACATGTATCCAGTAACATACACCATCACTGCCAAACAGCCCTGATGCTGCTTCTGTGTAAAGGACTGGAGAGCCCTCCACTACAAAAGAAAGTTCACAGTCAGTATTGACTGAAAACGATAGGCAAACCCCTCTGAGAATAAGGTGCACTTTCCAAAATGTAAATCAGGCCTTCCCTGAGACACACAGGCCTCTCCCTCCCCTGCTGCTCTGAAAGCTTTGCCATTCACCTTTAAACAGCAGAACAATAATCAATGGAGCATTATTAATGCTGAAATCATTCATGTGCTCTCCTGTGATACCCTGCTGAGTGCAAGCCACTGAAGTCATGTATCCTATACATTGGATTGTGTTATAGATATGCACCACAGCATACATATCAAAACCACATGTTCTGACCTGAAATCAGTATTTATCCAATAATTGTGTTGGAATTATTCTACCATTCATTAAAACCTATTTGAAATTTTTCTTGAAATTGTCCAGAGACCTTATAGTTAGTCCTGATCATGAACTATTAAAACAGATCAGACCCTCCTGAGACGTTCTCCTCTCCTTCAGCATCTTCTGTGTCTACAGCTCTCTTAATCCCTGAGGTTTCTGGGCATCGGTATCAAGAATTTCAGTCCTGAGACAGAAAAGAATCATGTATGTATGATTCAATCTTTAATAAGCCATGTTTCCTCAGCGTGTTACACACAAGCCCTTTCTCTATTCCTCAAAGATCCTGGTGTAAATTTTTCATAAACCTTGTCTCTGTTTCTTGTTCATGAGCTGTCTCAATACACAGAGGCCTATTCCTCCCGTGCAGTACAGCCCAGCGTATTTATTGGACATTAGAAGAAAGTGAGAGCGGTGGAAGAGGAAGGAGTGAGCGCTCTCCTTCATTACAGGGGCCAGATATAAATCAAACTAATTATGGAGCCACGACAGTATCGAACCCATGGAGAGGAAATGAAATGATCAGAGGCAGGTCGCAGCTCAACACAGAGCGAGTTAATGAAAATATTAATTACCTGATGATATACGGGGAATCTGGAGTGGCCCTCCCTCACCAGCTCCCTCCACACCCATCCCTCCCACTCAGACCCCCTACCACAGAGAGCATTTGTTTTAATTGAGTTATAATAAGACTGTTACATTTGGCTGAGTCACTTGTTTTGACTGTGTAATTGACCAATAAAGACCCATGATAGCCAATTATAAATCCAATATACTGTTAATTACTTAGAAACTCTTAACTGACTAACGTTGGGAACATTACACTTCAGTGCACATGGTTATTTTAAAAGCCATAAAATAAAAGCCGACCGAGTTCATGGAGAAACTTTGATCCGCATGACAGATGCTAAATCAGTCGTAGTTGTCTCTGTCTTGTCTTTGCTCCGTGTCACACTCACATGCCAACCTCCAACTAACATTATGGTGCAATTTGCTGTTAATATCAGATTTTGGTCCCGTGATCGATTTCCTCTGTGTTTTCATTCTGAATTATTCAGTGGTACACTTTATCTCCTCACCTTCCCCTCTCCCCAGACCGCCGCCCCTCTTCCCGCCCCCTTCCTTACCATTTGTCACATTGGTCAATAAGGGGGTGATATTTGGATCCTGACTGTGACAGACAGGGTGACTTGTAGGGTGTAGATGGGTGGGTGTGGGGACCCAGACAGATAATATTGCACAACAGTCAATCATGGTAATTAGAGCAGGTATCAACAGTAGTCTGGTCTACTGAGGTTTGAGGGAAAGGATGTGTTGAAGTACACGCTATTCTTAGAACTTCTCTATTTATTCCTTTAACTGATTGAGTAATCAGCAGATGTTTTCTGTGGGTAATCATAAGTTTCACAGTTTACTGAAACCAATAAAAAAAAAAAATCGATAGTGTAGTAAACTCTTTCACAGCTCCAACCATTTTGCTTAAATTTCATCAAATATTGAAACAATTTACAACATTTTAATATTAATGGTAAATCATATCAGCATGAACGTATGTCTTTTATAGATTTTTATTATCTATATTATGTTAACAGACACCTTCATGGTCACTATTAGGACTGAAAGTAATGATTGTCTTCATTGTTTATTAATATGTAAAATATTATTTTTATTACTTGTTTGATCTGTAAAAACTATGTAAATGAGAAAAAATAAATAAATACAAATCCCGAAACATAAAATGTCACGTACAAGGAAAGAAAGCAGAAACTCTTCAAATTAAAGACGCTGGAATTTTGACATTTTTATTAAGAAATATAATATTTATGCAAGACACTTGGACTGATCTATCATCTATTATAATTCATTTAGTAACTGAATAATTGTTGCAGTTCTACTTGTAGTTCTAGGCTCAACATAAATAAATTAAACCACATTGTCAAGAAATTTGCATTTTCATGGAATAAAACTTATATGAGTAGAAAAATGCAGAGGACATTAAAAAAAATAAGTTAATTTTCTTTTTGTTAAAATGAAAACAGGTCAATCTGTTAGTGTCAAAGTAAAGTTTTGAAATACCCAGTCCTAATCATAATTAACATTTAAATGGGATTTCAAGGTTTTCCATTTCTTTCAAGGAAAACTAAATGGAAATCAGAAACGAAATTACCTCAGAAATTCTGTCTCGCTTTTATTATACTTTAGGTGTTACATTTTACTTACTTTTGTTGTGTCCTTATTCTTATGTAAAGGTAAATAAGTATTTCAATACTCCCTAATGCGTATACATATACACAGCAAATACGCCAGTGTTAATTTAACACCATAAAGTGTCTATATGTGTCCACACTATGCGGTGTAAAATGAACACATTCAACACCATGATTTAACAACATAATTTTAACAAAAAGACCACACACAGTGTTGTTTTAAATCAATGTGGTGTTAATACAACACCAACGCTCTCTATTTAACACTGACGCTGACTATTTAACACTCCCATATTTGCTGTGTACTCATATTTCCATCCAGAGGTTTGATGATTATCATCTTCCGTCTTTATGGTTGGTTCTGCTGCCTGTCACTATAGGTGAACTCACCGTTTGTTCATATGCGATGGTAACTGTATTCGGACAAACTGCTCCGAATGCGTTCAGAGTCATTCTGTGCTGCAGTTAATTGTGTTAACATTTTTAACCAGATTAATTGTGATGATCGATTAATCTCCGTTAATGCATCGATTTTGAAGTCCCGAAATAAGTACGTCGATAAATAGCATGTCAGAAGTGATGTAAACCTAGAGAAGACCATTTCCTTTTACTCTCCCCATCTCCATTTTGTCTCAGCGTTTGCAATCGTCCTTTCATCTTCCCCCAGGATGCTGGCTGAGTGATCCAGGTGCACACCGCAAACACTTATTCATCTCAGAGTTATCATTTCAACCATGATACCTGACTCTCCAGCGCCACACAGCTCTCCTGAGCAGGGCACTCCGGGATATGACTAATGCTTTCTCCAAGCGTTGTGATTTGTCTAATCTGCCCTGCCTTCTGGGAAGTGAGTAAGACTTCCTTGAACGTTTCCTCAGCTCGCTCACAGCTGGTTTCCACCTGGTTGGTTGGCTGATATCTCCCGCCCTGCTTTAGATACAGTCTCTCTCTCTCTTTTTTTCCTGCTCCGACTTGTTTGTATGTGGTTTTCCTCTGAATCTTCCCTGCTTCATTACATTAAACACTGATGCAGAGGCACACGCTTACACAGCTGCAAAGATAGCGAGTCAAAAATCTAGTTTGAGGAATGAGGAAATAAACATAATTCATGGCACCTGGTAGGAGCAGCACATCATTACCACTAACAACCAAGGTTGTTGTTTACTTTGCATGCGTATATTCTGGTAGTTGTATAATAGTCCTTCTTCTCAAGCTTGTTATTTCCAAACAAAGAATACATTAAACTTCCAGGTACAAATGTTCGTCTCTTAGGAAATCCCTCCTTTAATTCACCCAAATATAGCAAAGCATGTTTTCCTTCAGGGTTATTTAGATAATCATGGAAAATAAGTTGTGTTATCAAGGGGAATTTCTTCATATATTTAAGATATTTTACATTTGAACATTTATATGCAAATAAATGCCAACTAAAATGTTTTGGGTGTTTTTGTTTTGTTTCTTTACAAAAACAAAAATCACAAGAAAAATGGTTATTTCAACACAATAATTTAATGTTGTACTCTTGAATAAATTCTGATCTTGAAGGTAAATATAATTTTTTTTGTTTGTTTTTTCTTTCCAACAGAACCAGCCTGATCTCCTGGTTGTTATGACAGCATTATTAAACTTTTTATGGCTAGCTTTAGGCACTGGCAGCCTTGGTGTAACACAGGAAAAGTTGGCATCGGCACTATAACAATGACTCACAGCTTGTTTATTAACATTTAAAGGAAACTACAAACTTTACCTAGTTTTTAACTTTAAAGTTTTCCACCTGCCCAAACCTAAACACTAGAGGTTGAAGTGGTGCAGTGGGTAAAGATGGCTCACCTCAAAATAATTACATCTGGACTGTGAGCAGCACCAACCCTGACCACTCGCCAGTCTTAAGCATAATTTAAGCACCTCATGTGAAACTGGTACAGGGTCTGCGTATTTATTTGGTCATGATCCAGCATCTCTCTACTGACAAATTTAGGCATAGCACCTGTAAATCATAGATAAGGGAAATTAATTATATCAGCAGCCTCAGGCCTGATCAAACTAGGTTCTCTAGGTTTCCTTTTATGCATTTTCTGATATAAAATACTTACTTACATTAGGCCCAGATGAATACTGATGGATGCATATCTGTGAAAATATGGGCCGCACACTGATGCAGTGGTTAGCACATCTGCCACACAACTAGAAGATTTCAATTTTGATTTTGATTTGTTCATAAAAACATACATCGGCTTCTTCCCCCTTAAGTGGACTTGACCTATGTGCTGATGATGTTGGCCCCATGAGTACATGAGTAAACGCTAACTGCTAATGCTACCGCTAGGTTTGTGTCGAAGGGACTGTCAAAGGATGACTTGAGTCTCCATGATGATGCAAGTTGCACATGCGTAGACATCATTCGCAGACTCGAATCATTCCTGGAAAGCTGTCCTGTGGGGATTCACGGCTCTGAAACAGGACAACGAGCGACCTGGACCTGGTGAGACCTGGTTCTGAGTGTTCGTATCCAGACGGATGGAGAGGAGCTTTCTGACGAGGCCAAACTCACTCTGCTCCATCGGCTGGACAGCTCCATCCATGGCTTGGCTGAGCAGAACTTGGTGCAAAGCTAAATTTAACTCTTAACTTCTCAGAGCCGTGCCATGCTAACTGTGACATGCGTGCCAGGTAAGATGTGAGCCATGTGTTGAGGGACGATTTGAGCAGAAGTCACATTGTTTGGAGGGACCAAAGACTAAGGTCAAATTTTCCTACAGGGGATAATAATAATGATTATTATCTTTTTTTTTTTTTTTTTTTTTTTTTGACAGATGGCTCCACTATAGTTGACATTACTAGTACCACTACTACCACTAACTAGTCTGTAAGATTACTTTGTAATGCTTGATGAAGTTTACCTTTTTACAGAGACAATAAGCAAAGTGCTTAGCATTAGCTAACCTCCAGACCACTATGGTTCCAACCTTTTTGTCCAAATATGGTAATTTGTAATTCTGAAAAATTAAATTGTTTATTATTAAATTATTCAATCCAATGAGGGATATCATGGCTCCTCCACCCACCAATTACATAAAATCTGTGGCTGACACCCACTTTGTCATGAGGGAAACACTAGGCCATTACATACTTTGTGGCACAACTATAAATCTTGTGGAGTCAGTCTGTTGTTAAGTGTTAAGGCAGGGAAGTTGAGCATCAGACTGAAGAAAAAAAAAAACTCATGCTACGGCACATGAAAAATGAACACTTTGACATTATTATGTACTCATCCACCACTCAGATTCATTAACTTATTAATAGAAAACCCAGACTTAAACCGTTTCTTGTGTGAACACCACATCTCTGCTGTCAAAGCAAAAACTGCTAAGAGTTTATTAAATCACTGATCACACCAATAATTAGCAGATAAATTAGCAGATTAATCAATTATGAAAACAGTCTTTTGTGGGGCAAGTGAAAGAATGCTGACAATAATTACATAACATGAATTTATATTATGATAATATGGTATCATGTACATGTGATAGTACACGTGTTTATCTTATCTTGTCATTTTGGTCACAATGACAGCTATATTTACTGACATTAATATTTTGTATTTATTTATTTTGTGTTATTTATTTTGGCTTACTGTATATGCAAATTATTCTATTGAAAGTTTCATCATTTCATCACTGTTTGTCATTTATTTTTTACATGTTAAGGAACTGGTTTGAAAGTGCAAACAGCACCAACATCATGTATGAAATGACCTGAATGATCACTGTAATTGTTCTACCTGATCACTATACTGCATGTCCCCCAAAAAGTGGATTTCCTGCTATGATAACTTTTAAAATAGTGAGTCAATCTAAATGCTGTTTCAGGGCATGGAACTATAACTTATTAACTACATCTTACATAAAATCTAATCAATTTACTTCAGTGGTCACAGAGAAATGGGGATTTTTGTAAAGCATGTCAGAAGTCCGTTCCCTTGTCATCTGTGGTTTGTTTCAGTGTAACTTAACACAATGAATGCTCTCTGAACAGGATTTAATTCCTGATCAATCATTCTGAATTAGCAGTTTGAGAATTGGACAGGTAAGAATCAAAGGGAAATGCGTGTCAACAGATGTTAGCTTCTTAGGGAACAAATGCAAAATGGTAACTGAATACATGTTTCAACAACAAAACCTCACACGAGAATATAATGTTGTGCACAGAATTTGAATTAATTTGTTAATTGTTCTGTCAGTTACGAGCAAAATATTTTTTTTTATACATATGGAGCTAAACTCAGAAGGAATTAACCCATAATAATAATAATAAACTTTATTTGTATAGCACCTTTCATACAAAAACTGTAGCCCAAAGTGCTTCACATTGATTAAAAATTCAAATACAATTTTAAGACAGATTGAAATAAGAAATACATTAAGATTTGATTGCACAAAATTATAAAATTACAAAAGTATTAGAAAATAAGACATTTCAATAGATTTAAATAAAAATTTCAATAAAACCCATGACATTCTTTAGAAAAATCCATATTTCTTTATGACCACTGAACCAAATTAAATTGTTTTTTTCTGCAAGATGTAGGTAACAAGTTATAGTTTTATAACCTGAAATATCATTTAGATTGTTTGAATATTTTGTAAGTCATCAGTGTGGAAAGTCTGATTGTATTTTTATTTTATTTTTTACAAAAGGTATATGTATTATGATGAGGGTGTCAGTCCTTTGGATTACTAGATTACATCAAGCACAAGTGGTTTTACTTAAATAAATATAAATTTATTGTGATATAAATCTATAACAGATAATATATTTGTTGGGGTGCTGCATTGCCAAAACCTGCTATTTTTATGCACATGTGTGTCTAGCCTTTCTGTAAATATTTCTTGCTTCCTTAAGCCCTACTTTTATTCCATTGGGTCTTTTTGCAGCCATTTGTTTTCTTGTCTTGCACATACAAGAAAGGTCAGTGTAAATGACCTCTGCCATTCCCATAGGAACCTGGGTCTTCAGATATATCTATATATACAGCATGAAACACACCATGGTTTACTTTTAGCCAATGTAATGTACAGTTATCCAGCAAAAATAAAATATCAGTGGGTAAAATGTGTGATGGAAACTGTGGCAGATGAATAAATACATTAATTAAATACATGTAAAACTGCCCAATATTGTGTGACCTAAATATCATCATATCAAAGTCAGCAAGATAAATTAAAAACGAACATAGTCTTTCTATACATACAACAGTTTAGTTCAAGTTGTGCTGCTTCTACAATGAGCGTCTTGGTGTGTTGGGTGTTTAATCAGGTGATTAATCATTGCGCAGTCCAATCATGGATGCTTCTTTGGAACTTAATGCATAATATAACACATGGGGTATAATATCATCTCTAAACGCAGCCACATCCACGAGCTTTGCCACACAATGAGCCATCTGTTGAGTACATGTGCAGCAGAATGTGTGTGTTTTCAGTACACCTGCAGTGTGTGTAAGGCTGCATGAGTCACAGGCAAAACTCCAAGGTCAACTTTCATTGTGGATTACGTTGCGTCTTTAATTTGTGGGCTTGTCACAGCACTGTGAAGTATATCACTGATTTTGTGGAAGCTAAAATGAATAAATTACCATCTACAAACAGACCTACTATGCAAGATTAGCTGCACTGACCACATGGCTATCAACGTCACCAAATAGTTAAAGTTAAATTCTCTGTTTTCTCATACCTAACCAGTTCTCTGTTATTCGATTTGCTCTCGCACTTAGTTTGGGTTTAGTTTATTTGGCAAGAACCATGTACAGAAACACAGAGTACAGATGCTCTGTACCAGATTGTAGCATTTTCATTAATTTCCATCTGTAGTCTCTGCAGCAGACAAGAAGGAAACTTAAAAAAGAGAGAAACAGCACCAGAGTTAAAAAAAAAAAAAAAACACATTGAAAAAAACTCACATATACACTGACTAAAACTAACTAAAGCTGGAGATGACGCTACCCCAGTCACTACCATCTGCATGAAAGACAAATCAAAATAAGATTTAGAATTCCACCATAAAAGGAGATTAGTAACTTAATTATTCTTCGTTCATTAACTGTATCATAAGCCGCGTTTCCACTACATGGTACTGGCTCGACTCGGCTCTGCATTTTCTGTGTTTCCATTACGAAAAAGGACTGGGGATCTGGTACCTGGTCCTACTTTTTTGGTACCACCTCCGCTGTGGTTCCAAAGGATACTAAACCATGACGTATAACCATTGCAGATTACTGATTGGTCAGACGGTTTTCACTGTGACCCGCTGTTTTACAAAAATCAGATGCGGAAGTAGACAGTGAACAGTGATACATGAATCCACATGACGACAGAACAAAACTGGTCACGTTTGGCGCTTTTCCACTACATGGTACCGGCTCCACTCTACTCGACTCTACATGGCTCTACTCTACTGCACTATACTCCGTATGCTTTTCCACTTATATGCGACCGGCTCCTCTTGGCTCGACACGTTACTCCTACATGGCGCATTACTTCCGTGTTGTCTGTTCAGAGAGTCGCCAAAAACTCGCTCTCGCGTATTTTTTCGTCTGAATTTTTACGTCCGCCACCAAAGACTGAATCTACGTGACCGTCTATGGTGTCGTTTTGTTCTGTTATCATGTGGATTCATGCTTCGCTATTCACTGTCTTACTTCTGCGTCGGAGTTTTGTAAATCGTGGGTCACAGAGAAAACGGTCTGACCAATCAG
>JAPSES010000001.1:12079392-12091675 GCA_029822895.1 Maxillicosta whitleyi
TAGATAGATAGATAGATAGATAGATAGATAGATAGATAGATAGATAGATAGATAGATAGATAGATAGATAGTAAAGTCGTTATATTACAGCTATAAATTCTAAGATTTAATATAAACTTTTAAGAGAAAGAAAGAAAGACAGAAAAAAGAAAGAAAGAAAGAAAGAAAGAAAGAAAGAAAGAAAGAAAGAAAGAAAAAATAGAAATCTGAAATTTTCATATAATTTGATATTAAAATATTCGTCTTATGATTTAACTAAACCTGCCCTGAATGTGTGGTTGACATAAAAAAAAAAAAACGTACATAAACTAAATAATAAAATGATAATTAAATCCTGGATAAACTCGAAGTGAAAATGTATTTACTCACATGTAAAAATCCCTCTCGATCCACTGTTCGTAAAATTAGGGGAAAAAAAGAAGGAAAACTGAATGAAAGGAAGAATATGAAGCAAAGCCAACGAGGAGCAGGATTCTGTGCCTTCCCTCATCCAGCTGCTTCCACAGAAAACCCCGATAGCTGTCTGAAAATATTGCATTTTATATCAGCAGTCGTGATTAATATTGCATTACCTGCATTTAGGATTTCGTTTTTATAAAAGCAACTAAAAGTGGAGCTTACCGAAAAAAAGAGATTAAAAAAATCGGGTAAAAAGGCAAGATTATATAAAAAATATTAAAAGGGTGGTAAGAGTCATATTCCGTTTTCTTCTGTTTTTTTATTTTATCTCTCGCGTTCTGGTGTCAGGAGGAGCTGTTTTAATGTTGCTCTTCAGTTATTCTGACTGCTGTGAAACTTCATTAAATGTTTATTGTTACATATTTGCAGATTTGCAGAGTCAGGGCTGAATTTAGGAATTATTGTTTCTTCGTTTTTAATTATACAATTAAATATGCAGGACCCTAATAGTACCTTAAATTGTCTTATTTTAATCCTATACCATATTTAGGATTCCGTTTAATTATAATTGTCATTTTGCTTGAAACGAACGTTATAGCCTACATTATTAGGCTTTTTTTTTTTTTTTTTTTTTTTTAAATAAATCGTTATTTTTGTTGTTATTATTATTATTATCATCATCAACAAAAGAATAGCTCGTTTTCTCTTGACAGGCTTTTTTTTATCCAGCGTGAATGCAGCAGAAAATTCCTTGCACCATAAAATTGGTAAAAACTCTAAAACGTTGTATTTACAGGCATAGCAAAATGTCAGGAAAAACATACAATTTCTCTGTTTAAAATTGCATCTAATGACGGGGGGAAAAAAACATAATAATAGGAAACAACATCAGGGTTTGTTTGTATTTTCTTTGACATTTTTTTTCTTTTTTTAACAAATCTCCATAGTCGTGAGTTTCGGGCCCAATCACAACCAGAAAAGCAACGTTTTCTTTCTTCAGTTTATTAGAAGATTGCTGGAACACACCTCCCTGTTAAATTTGGCTTACAGGATGAATAGTACCAATGAAAGTAAGAGGACAACAGAGGAGAGTGGAGAAGTTGTGAGAGAGGGAAGGAGACAGTGGGACATTTCCATGATGCACATGTCGCCGCAGTTTGTAAACATACTTGTGCACAAAGTAAAATATTACTTACACAACGTTTCCGTAACAATTAACACGACAAACAACGTGGTGATCTTAATGTGAAAACAGGCATTAAACAGTGACTTACACCATCCACAAAATAAGGTCTATCAGTAGACAGCTCTACTGTATGCAGTGATTCTTTTCCAATGCATAGAGTGTTTGCACTGCAAACTGAAACACATGAAGAAAAAAATAAAATTAACTTTTTTTCTGAGATCTCCTCCATGTAGCAGGCAAGGCTCTTTGAATCTGTTTGGAACTTTTGATGCCAATAAGTGTCGATAGACCCTAGAATTTATTCCCAAAACACAGGAGTTCTCACCCCTGATAGTGATAAAGTGATGTCTGTATATACAAAAACATTTCGACATAACCGATCTATTAACCTAAAAGGTCTTTTGTGCAAATTGAAAATAAATATATCTATAGATGTGACAGCCTAATGACAGCTAAATTACTGCCCGTGAATTAGGATTTCATGCAGGCCTAATTTTCTGTTAGCCATAAAAGTTTGCAACTAAATTTGAGTTTATAGCAGCCTCCAAACGAGAATAAATGAACAGATAAATAAATAAACAGATGCATGAATTATTCTATATCAACAACGACAAAAATCAAACCAAAAACACAGCTCAACAATCAATGAGGTAATTCGTAAATGGCTATACTTCAAATAATAGGCCTATTAGGAGAAAATAACTCGCTATTGTATCAAGCAAATTACCTCTTTCCACATGTTTTTAAAAGGCAATGTTGACGTCGCTAAACTTTTCCCTCGTAACAACTGAGCGAAATTTGTGTAATCTGTTATTTGCATACTTCACATTCACCGATAACGTGAAAATAAACAAGATATATGAAGCCTCATAAAATGGGTATCTAAAGCCCATTGTGCACCAACGTGTAAAATCGCTGGAGACAAAAGACTGAAAATGGTGTCTTAGTGTCCCTTGGTCCCCAAATTCAGTCACACAACTTTTTTTTTTCCTTTTTCGTTTTTTTTTTTTTTTCTTTTTTAAATTTTCCTTGCCCATCAGTGAGCTGCAGAAAATTTCAACCTCTTCTGCTTCTGTCTTTGGTTACAAAACCACACTCGCACCACATTTTTTTTCAGGTCCAACTTTTCGGCTATAGCTGCTATTTTCTCGGACGACGGTCGAGGCTGTACGGCGAAGTAAGCCTCCAAAGACCTCTTTTCTGGAGCCGCTATCGAGGTCCTCTTGCGTTTCTTTTCCCCTCCGTTGAAAATGTCCGGTTTGCTCATTTTCTCCCTCTGGGCCCCCTCGGCCTCCTCCAGCCAGGCCTGAAGGATGGGTTTGAGCGCAATCATGTTGTTGTGAGACAGAGTCAACGACTCGAATCGACAAATTGTACTTTGGCTCAGTGATCCAACGCCGGGGATTTTGAGATTAGCCAGTGCGCCTCCCACGTCCGCCTGGGTCACCCCCAGCTTGATCCTCCGCTGCTTGAAGCGCTCCGCGAAAGCCTCCAGCTCCCTTGGGTCTGTGTCCGAGTCATTGATGGAGGGGAGTCCGGCGTTAGTGAGCCCCGGGCCGCCTTGACTCCCCCCGTGGTGGCCTGGTAAGAGCCCGTGGTGGGTGAGAGGTGAGTTCATGCTCATAGCAGCCTGGTGGGACAGGTGCCCCAAGCCGTGCATGTGAGAGTGCGGGTGGGCAGAGGAGGTGGAGATGAGTCCTCCGCCGCCACCTCCTCCGCCACCGCCGCCTCCTCCGCCTGCCCCGTCGTGCGCACCGGACATCAGGGACAGAGACGGCTGGGTGATGTGATCCATAATGTCCGGAGGCTCCAGGTTCTGATGATGGTGGTGGTGGTGATGGTGATGGTGGGCCAGTGGCACAGTGGACGTGGACGAGCATGGCACCGTGCTCATCGTGTGGTAGGTGGCGTCGGGCTTGAACGGGTGCGTCTTTCCCTGGGACACGGCGATGTCCACGGCCGCCAAAGCCTCAGCCCGGGCCAGCAGGGTCTCATCCAGACTGGCAAAGATGTTACTCTGTAGCTGCAAGGGTAAACATGAAAAGGGGAAACGAAGTGAGAATGAAATGTGCAAAAAAGTGGAAAGAAGACATATAAGAAAAAGAAGAAAAGGAATAAATAAATGTAGCCAATCTGTCAGTCGGAACTTTTGGTGACACATAACGCAGCCGGGGTATTCCTTCAGAAGCGGCAAGTCATAAAAATTAATACAAAAACAGTAAAGCCAGGGTTTGCGTGAGCATGCTTTCAAGAAGATCACAGAGTCTTCGAGTGATTGCCGTGGAATACATGAAAAAAACATTAAGTGAGCGACTTGGCTGAATGTGCCTTGGAGCAGCCCTTGTTATTACGCGCAGACAGCGTTCAGCGCTACATGCAGCCTAGGCACGAAAAAAAAAAAAGACAAAGTCGAAGTTTTTGGGAGATAATTTACCTGTGGAGTTTGTAGACAGGCTCTCCTTATAGCTTCCGAGCTGGAATGCAGGGTGGTGTACTTGTGCTCGGGTAAAGAGGGGTGCATGGCGAAGTGCGCCTGTTTGCTGTTCATGGACATCATCTTGGCGAGCTTCTCCAATTAAAGTGCACAGGAAAAAGGGGGGGAAACGCCAACAAGAGCTGGAAAAATAGTCATAGATACACAGTGATCCTTTGCCTATCCAGTAATGATGCAGTGTATAGTTCGCTGTGTAGTGCGCCGAGTGCAGCCTTGAGCCCGGAGATCACAGAGATGCCTGCAGTCTCTCAGACGCACTTATCTGTCTACTGTTTCCCACTGCTGGGGATGAGAGAGCTCTTACACCTGAGCGCCTCAGATCTCGTCAAGCCCGGGCTCGGCTGCTCTCGCGAGACATAAACTGCCAGAGCAGTGAACAGGCTGACATAAAAACTGCTCACAGGGCAGGCAGGAACATCTGGAGACTAGACGCTTGGGTTTTTTTTTTTTTTTTTTTTTTTTTTGAAGGGCTCACGCCACTATATTCATCCACGGACTGAACCGGTCCCAGTGTCTTTAGGCCTTTATTTCCAGGTCATAAATCAAAAAATGTAGACTCTTTATTCTGTGGCCAGCTCGTGCTTTACTTTAGCGTTATTAGACGAAAAAAAAAAAGTGTAAAATTCATATAATTCAAAATGCATTAAATTCATGGAAGGCTTTTATGGTGCCAGATTTAACACGTTAGAATATTCTAAATCGTATGCATTTATGGCATTTTTTTTTTCCCTCTATTTGGTCAGAAATGTCAACCACACCATGTTCTGTTCTACAGCCTTGAAAACAATGACACCACCGCCTCATCATTAAAGCCCATCATGGCCAGATGAGCACTAAACAAATTGATTTAATACACCAGCGTAACCTTGTACACAGTCTTTACCTAAATTAATTAATCCCAATGAATTAACACTTCATTTATTCAAACCACAACGGTTGCCCAATTAAAATTTCATGCAGCGATTAGAGGTATGTGAAATATACATGATATCGTTAAATTTGCATAATAAATAAGGTGCTTTGTGCTACATTAGAATGACTGCGCGTGTGAGGTCTCTAATGTGTGTCATTATAGGTTAATACATGCTTTCATCGACACAATGGGCTGTTCCTTTTCGGATTTTAGTGGCAGCATATTTATAACGGTTGTAGGCCTATAGTAACAAAAATAAAAAGTGGGGAAAATAGTGAACTCATAAATAGCAACAAAAAATATGAATTTGCATGACACAAAAAAATTAATCCTTGATGTGAAAACAAACATCACAAATTTCAAGCATCATGTGATGTTCACAGTAATATTAAATTATTAGTATTTAAAAAAAAAAAAAAAAAAAAAAAGCATCATGTTTTGTTATGCTTTTTATTTTATGACACATTTTCCCATTATATATTCTTTTGTTTTCCATTCAGACTACAGTACAGCTCTCATAATGACATCCATCAGACACAAGTTTGGGTTCAAATCCCTTGAAAGTACACTTGATGAGAGTATCATTGACCAAAACAGCACAAAAGTGTTCGTCCCTGAAGATGTGCACTGTGACATTTTGTTTTACTGCATGACTGGACTAAAAATCTATCCACAAAAGATCAACAACTGTCTATACAACAATGACAGTAAGAGACAAAATGTTAAACTGTAGCATCACATGCATTTTTTTTTAGTGCTCTATGATTGTATTCCACTGTACGTTACACTGAGATCATGCAGATTCAATATTTAAAACCTTCACATGAGCTTTGAAAGTTTTGTGGGACTGTTTGTGTTAAAGGGACTGTGCGACTTTCTCTTTGTTGGTTGGCTCATGTTCAGTGTGTGTCTGTCCCTCATTGCGTTCACAGGTTTCCTGGTGCAGGTGGAGGAGCAGGAGGGGTGAGAGGGATCATGTTGGCTCTCAGAACAGAGCGAGGCAGAAGGACCATCCCTATTCTCTTCCAGCAGATCAAACAACAACTCAAAAGACATTTCTTCGGTCTGAGAGGTTCCATCATGCCCTGGGACAGTTGCGCTGCTCTCCTTCGCAGACAACAGTGTAGGTGTTCTCCCCTCTGCAGAAGCTTTTGGAGCCTCTTTGTCATTCAGAGGGAAATCTGTGGTATTGCGTGCTGAAGGACTATGCTGGTCACATTCCATAACAGGTTTGCCACCACAGTTTGGCAGTGCATCAGAGCATGTTTGTGGTTCTGGGACAACAGTGTTGTCCAAGTCTGCTGAAGAGGTGGAAACCAGGGAGAGCTGGGACCCCCGGCTGCTGGCACTCTCTCCATCCAGCATCATGGAGTCCAATTCAGAGATTTTATCCAGGTAAGCTGCATCCATGGAGGCCTCACTGGACATGTGGAAACTATCGGGATCATCAACTGCAAGATTAGAGGATGTTGCTCCTTTAAATATGCTTTCTTTACTTGGACCGGGACAGGACTGGGCATGTAATTCAGACTTTTGCCAATCCCCCCAAAGGAGAGACTTGGAGGTTTCCACATCAGTATTTGGAGGGAAATCTTTGGGGGATTTTGTGTCACTGCTGAATTGGTTCTCTCTGAAGCTACTATTCTTGCCGGGACTTGGAAAGTCACCAAAATCAAGCCTCCTCATATAAGACGTGGGCTTGAATGCCACTTTCTTCTCACGGATTCTGGGGCTTCTGAGTGTCAGGGAGCGAAAGGCATTGGAAGGAGTAGAGGGCAAAAAGTCAGAAGAGGCACAATCCAAAGCCTCGCTTTTCTGGTTTAACGGCACACATTTATTCAGTGGACTCTGAGCTGCAGGTGACTCAAACAACTTTCTTGAATATGGTTGGCTTTGGACTTCTGGATTGCTACAGATGGACTCCCTCTCATTGTCACTCAAGCTCCTCATCATCATGTTGATTTTATGCTGCTGTGTGAAATCGTCTAATTCAGCCTTTGTGTCAGTCCTGCCGTTTTCCTGTATATCAACTTGTGTGAGTTTTCTGACTCGGGACTCCAGGTCTTCGATGTACTGGTCACTGCGCTCCAGAGCTCTCTTCAAATGATCCACCTCACGTTCATATTGCTGGATTTTCGCCTCTAGTGCCGCCACTGTATAACGACCAAACCTGGGAATAAAAATAATTTTGCACACACACACATTAAAAGATTAGTGGAAAATTTCATTGAATTAATTCAAAATTAACCAAGATATCTCAAATGATATGCATCTATACAAGAAGACATGCTTTTGTATCTGAGACTTCTAAGATTTGGTACAATAGGTTTAAACTGCAAAGGAAGCAAAACTGAATTAAATAAAATGTCTCTTCACTTTAGAAAAGTGCTGTGTAGCAATTTTTTTTGAGAACAGACAGAAAAAGGGTCAAGATCACACAGGTATTTAAAGGTTAATTAAAGCTTTGAAATTCAATGCAATATCATTATCCAAGGGTTGTGTTTTTGAGACAATCTGCTGATACAGTCATTATCAATGTAACATGGTAATATTCAGTGTACTGCGACATACTGCTTAATTACAATTTCAAGTATGGATGCACCTACATATTGGTATATGCTGATATTTGTGGATATCAGTCAATACTGATATTGGTATATACAATGTCTCCTCACTGATGGTAGTGGTAGATATTCATCTTTCATATTATATTAAAGGTTTTTTCATAAATATACATCTTTCAGTCTTTGTTCAGTCAAAAATAATGTGATATTTATTAAAAAGATTTAGCCAATAGGAGACAAATAACTACAAAAATAAAGTGAAGATACACAAGGCAACATTGTAGCATCAGTTATCAATTACAATGTCATTTTAAATATCAATATACTGTAGGTCTACAAATTTGCAATCAGTATGTCCTTAACTATAGCAAGGTTGTATATTTAATTTTGTTAATCCAATTTTAGGATTTTTTTAAAAATAAAAAACACAAAATCTGACAAAGAAGTGGAAAAGAAAAAAGTCAAATGTGAAAGTGTAAACGTGATCTTACAGTCACTGGTTTAAATAACACAAAATAATACACATCACATATCTATCCAATAGGGATGTAACAAATACCGGTATAATGATAAACTGCAGTAAAATTCCTTAGGGTTAGTATAACTTTTAATTCAAATTAGCATATGATATATATGTATGTATGTAAGTGAGTGAGTCATGGAAAATGGTCAAACAATGGCCATTAGGTGCCATCTTTAAAGCATATTTGTATGTTTGATGTTTACATGTTAATATTTGAATATTTCTGCCAAAAGAAAGTGCATTGTGGCCATTTTTTTTTCCCTCCCAAAATATAACTTTTGTTAAATTATTTCAGTGTGTGTATAAGGACTTTGAGTGAATTGTGATAATTTCGGTCACAGTAACTGTGATATAAAATGTTCATATTGTTATATCCCTATTATCTAACTTAACTATTAAAAAACAAAACAGTGTTTTTGAGAATCAGAATGGTATACAAAATTAATATCACATAATATTCAAGTGAATTATGTCATTGTATAAACTGTGACACTGGTTTAAGGGAATATGTTGAATACCTACAGTGTTTTCTCCTTGTAAAACAAACATACACAGGTGAAGAAGCTTTTGCTGTTTTAAATGTAATAATGCACATGATAAGGGTCAGAGCTGTCTAGCCCAGCTTTACAAAAAGAAAATAAACACCGTTTCTGACTTAAGGAGTTAATAGCCTAAATATAGACGTGTATATTCAGTGATATAATACACAGTGGCAGTAACCAAACACTAAAATGAAGAAGGACCAACATTAAGGCAGCGTGAGGCTGGAATATTCTTCTAAAAGCACCTCAGAGCATTTTGCATTTTTGGAGACTTACTTTTGAGGAGACCTGGCTGCTACTTCAGCTTTCAACCTCATGTTCTCTTGCACAAGGTCAACATTTTGTGAACGTAATGCTTTATTTGCCTGAAAGTGAAAAATAATACATTCACAGCATGTTATAATACAACACAAAGGTATCAATGTTAGACAAACCCAAGATTGGTTTGAAAGGTTTATCGGGCAAGTATGTACAACAAAAACAATAGTATTTAACCTTCTTTTATAAAATGTTACATGATGTGTATTAGGATCTATAGTTCATACCATTGTGGCAATTCATCTAGATACTGTGCAGACACAATTAACATTTTACTTTTATCAAGAAACATGAACAAAAACACTCATTTTTGTCCTAGCATTTAATAGAGGAACAACATTAAGCACTTAATTAACTATTGGAGCCCATACCTCTTTGAGCTTGTCCATGTCTTGCTTCACTTTATCACAAACATCTGTAGCAGCTCGCAACTTGTTTGTCCATTCTTCCAGGATGTAGGGGTCAACTCTTTTATCATTTGTTTGTGCTGTGTTAATACTGCACGGCTCCAAAACAGTCTTCAGTTGTAACTCCAGACTTTGATTTTTTGCTTTTAGCTCCTCATTTTCTCTAATGAGCCCTTCTATTTCATCCTGTTGGGAAAAAAATATACATAAAATTGAGATAAAGAAAAATCCAGGTTTTAAGTACTTTTTTCTGTGGCATCACAACACCAAAATACAAAGGCAATTTTGTTCCCCATATGTACCGAAGAGTAAACTGAAATGCATATTTGTTGTTACCATACCATCCCCCACAACACTAGACCATGTTCTGTGATGATCAACTAAACTGTATCCAAAGTCTGACTCCATAACCAAGGACAACATGTATGGTAAGCAGCAATTTTCATATGGATTACTGTCCCATTATGTGGTTTTGTGGCCCCATAGTAAGAGTGCTTTTATGATGACAAGGGCACAATGAAAACATACCTCATACTCACGTAGAAGCAGTTCTCCTCTGGTTTTTCTGAGACATTTCTTCACAGACAGGCTGTCACTATGGTCACTCTCATTAGATCCTCCTTTAGAGGAGATGCACAAGAATGGTAATGGTTAAATGCAGTGCATAAAGACATATTTTAGTTTGATCTAAAGGTTTAGTCCGGCTTGTAAAAAAATTAAATACAGACACAAAAAACTTGTTTGACTCAAAAGTGAAAAATATGCCTTCAGTATGAATGCATCTTATTTTCAAGCTGTATTGGAGCAAACTAAATTTTTACAGCAAATAAATATTTGTTTTACAATTCAAACATACAATGTCATATATATATATATATATATATATATATGGATGTATTTCTTTTTTTTAAATGAGGTGTTTATTTTGAAACAGAGTATATTTCTACTCAGTGTGACTGAATCTAGAATATCCCCCTAAAAATCCTGGACCTTCAAGCTACAGTTTTTTAAAGCCTGTACAGCCATAAAACCTGACCCTGTGATCATCATTTAATAAACTGTGAGAAAAACCCAATTTCTGTGATGTGTGCAGGCACCAAAGTTGTTCACAACACTAGAGTAGTGATTTGAGACATTTATTTGGCTTTAATCTAGTTCATTTATGCTGATCAAAAAAAAAAAAAAAAAAAAAACAGCTCATGGAAGTTGGATGGCAATGATACACATTACTGTGTCAAAAATATAAAAAAATTACTTAATGTTAATTCACTGTAATAATTTCACAAGATAAAACTACAAGAAAACACAGTTGATCAATTCAGTAAGATATTTTCAAACATCCTAATGTGTCACAAGCATTTATAAATAGCAGTTTGGCATCATAATGGACCTGCTGACCACTCCAGTACCTTTACATAAATTAATTTAATATAATAATTTCCAATTAAGTATCTAACATCTAATGGCTTAAGACATGTTTATGTCAGTTAAATTTCCTATGCTTAGCTACACTTTAATGAGATGAATCACACAAAATAGATGTGGTATCCAAACAAAGAACTAAGATTGTTGCAACAGAAGGTAGTGTCTTCTGAATTAAAATTAAACGCATGCTCCATCTGTTTCTGGAAAGCACAGCCACATCTAGTTCATTTAACCCCTGACTGGGTACATCTTTTTTATTTTATCATAAATAGATACACATTACAGCAACTTTGTACATACCAGAGGTGAAATGCATTTACTCTGTGATGCTAAAAGCATGCGAGGCCTCGTATTAAATAAAACTAACCTGTTTATTTCCTACTTACCGATGATTTCTCTGCAGGGGTTTTCTGCTGTGATGGCGACTCTGCAGGTGGGACACTGACTGGCTTTCTTCAACCACATTTCCATGCACACCGAACAGAACACGTGGTGGTTGGCACAAATGACCGGCTGTCTGACCTATTTTACAGAGAAAATTATAAGTTATATTCACATGTACGCCTCGACATAGTGTTTAAGTAAGTGCCGGCAGGTACTGTCAGCTGCATGAACTTGCTGTTAGTCAGTTATGTTAGATGAAGCAGAGAACATGACCGTTAAGGACATCAGCAACACACTGTAAACACTTCATTCCTGTTGAATGGGTTAGTTAGAAACGATTAGCCGTTACCTTTCCGAGACATATTTGACAAGAAATCGGCAGAGTTAGCGAAAGAGTTGATGCCTGGAAGTTGAGAGCCATATTTTTTGCAGTAGCACACAAAGCAAACGCCGCTCACTTCCTCAAAGTACAAATTTCCCACCCGCTGCGACGCGCGCGCAACTACGGAAAGCCGCGTGGGCCTAAAAGGTCTGCATTTGAGCTAACAGATAGCTAACACTGCTAACGATAAACCTGTTGCATCGTGGGACAAATGTTTACGCTTAGGTTTTCGGAAGTGAAAAACACTTAATTTTCATAGTTTATCTACGGATTCATATATATGATCGTCAAATGTAAGTATACAGTTTTGCTACTGAATTTATCAAACAGCGTAATGTCAAACATTGTTGTAAATGCACCTGTTAGCCACAGCTTACTCTTTGTCACTGTAGAGTATTATTAACTGCCCACTTAAAACACATTAAAGAGTAAAGGGCTCATCTCCAAACTGAAGCTAATGTGAAAGCATCTTGTTTATCTTGTCTTATTGTAATACCACCGATGGCCGCTGGGGGTTGCCTTCATAAAACCCTGGTTCAATTAATATTCTTCCAAGAGTTATTCCAGCTTCCTTTGCTAATAATCAGTGGTGGAATGTAACGAAGTATTTCTACTTCGTTACTGTACTTAAGTATTTTTTTGTGTGTTTGTACTTTATTTAAGTGAAATAATAATGCATACTTTTACTTCACTACATTTTGTGGCAGTTATCTGTACTTTTTACTCCTTACATTTCAGAAATTGAT
>JAPSES010000001.1:12099440-12127007 GCA_029822895.1 Maxillicosta whitleyi
TAACAGTCAGCTGGTAAAATAATTTTTAACAGAGACATTTGTCAGCACCCCCCCCCCCCCCCTTGCAACCCCTCACCCTTACCACACACATACACACACACCAGGAGGCCTTATTAATTATTTGTAGCCACTTGACTTCATATTGTGCTGCCAGTGGCTTGGTCAAAGATTATAATTACCACTTCCCTGTTTGTATCATTTTCCATCTCCTGTGCTTTTAGTGCAGTATTACTTCGCGTATCCCTCTCTCTCCCTCTCTTCCTCCCTCTCTCCCGTATACACAAGACCAAAAGTGCAGGCACATCATTTATTGATAAGACAAAAAGAATGTAATGAAATTATCAATGTTCTTGAATTAATTATGAACATGATTAAGAAAGCTAAAATCTCAGGAGCCGGTCTCTCATTACCCATTCACTCTTAGGGATTGCTTTCATTCAGGGAAGGAGAGGCGAAAAAGCCTTCCAGCAGAGCCCACTCCGGCTCAGCCCTTCTCCCTGTGTGCCTGTCCCCTTGTCTCTGCTGCCGGGCTGACTGACCAACCTTTTTTCCGACAGACCGGCCGCCAACCCGCCTGGACGGCTCTCTCCTGCACCCATGCTCATTGCGGTGATGTAGCCAAACACAGCTAGCCACCTCCTGGCCTCTGACGTTTGCATGGAAAAGAGAATGTGCTCAACCTTCCTGTTCTACACCTGCGTTAGAGCTCAGGGGTCTTGACCCTCCTAAAAAAAAGAAACGCTTAAGGTAAGTGAAACTTTTCAGCCTTCTGTTCAGGATTAAATTGTTATTCTGCTCTGGTGCATTCTTCAGTTGGAATTGTCAAGGGAAAAAAATAAATCCCACAGTCTTTTTTTTTTTTTTTTTTTAATAACTGCTAGAAAAATTGGCTACACTTTACTTTTGCCACACACATTAAACTATTTCTGCCAAGGAGTAAACTTTTTAAATCTCAATGCCAGTGAAACTAATATTCAGTCGAGGTTGCAATATCACCAGCTGGATAATAATATGCCATATGTGTATTTTTGCTTCATAAGGAAAGCAGATAAACTATGCCATACAGTTTTGTTGTCAGAAAAAATAGACCATAGTTGTGTGTTCTGTTGTTTCTCACTTGTGGTGATAATTTTTTTGTCAAGAACTGGTTATTTTCCTTGTAAAAGTAAACACAAATATTGAGTGGGGTTTTCTACACCTGGATTCCACTGGTGTAACTCATCTTCTTTTAAAACTGGCTATATAATAAGTGTTGAGAAGTAAAATTTAAATAAGTTACTGCACCGTATCTATTTTTATGTAATACGTACAGTTACATATAATATCTGCAGTTATCCATATGTATTTTTTTTTATAAGTTTATGTTTCTGTCTGATGAACCTCTACTGCAAAGTCATCTTTCAACAGTGTGTGCCCATTTTGTCATTTTAATATGAGAATAGCTATGCACATTAAATTAATTTCAGTGACTGTTTATCCATTTATATTCAGTGAGAGGAGTAGAAATGCTCTGCAGAGCTTCTTATCTTTGGTTCACTCTATCTTTCTTCTGCTCAGTCACATGGGACAATATATGGGGCAATACTCCCCAAAGTATTGGGAGTTTCAAACAAAGTCTCATACTCACTGTCTGTCTCTTTCCTATTCACACCATCTCTCTTCATATCCATCTTTCTAGCTCTCTCTCTCTCTCTCTCTCTCTCTACCCGTACACACTCAAACACAAACACAAACCTACACACACACTTAATCATAGTAGGAATACAGAAATAAATCTCTGCAATATTTTACCTTCTAATATAAACAGAACATACTGTACACACCTACACATGCACAAACGCTGCTTTAATAACATGAATATTTTCGCCACACCAAGCTTCACGGTGTTACTGAGATGCAGCGATGTTGTTTTTCCTTGAAATTATTTCATGATTTCTGCTGCATTGTCACAACAAACATTGAATGAGACAACAAGAAGGAAAGAAAGGGGGGAAAAAAGAGAGAGAGAGAGAGAGAGAGAGAGAGATCTCAGGGGTTAATGGCAGTGCTTCTGTCCTAGGGATTGATCCAAGTATTGGATCGCACATAAAGCTGCAGTTACTGGATATTACCCTGCTGCTATCGGCCTGCAGTGATGGCCTGGATAAGAAGTGCTTACCAAAGAGGATGCTTCTCCAGGGCAGATACGGTTTCTCAGCCCTCTGGGAACAACAACCGCACGCCTGCTGCTTGCTCAGGAACTTTCTACCTCATCGAGTAAATCCAGGGGCCTTATCAAGTTACTGGCCTACTGAACTGCTCAAAAAATGTTTAAACATCTTCAGATTTTGAGGTGCGTGCAGGGGCTGGAGAGTAATTAAATGGCACCTGCTTTCCACAGATAAGAATGTTGATTATTTGGTCAGTGTTTATGTTGGGATGCAGCAGATTCAGTGCAACTAAATACATTTTGTCTTGATGAGATTGTGCTGTTGTTGCGTTTTTATAAACCAAAGTTTGCTTTTCTCTGTGCTGAACTTAGCCTGTGCTAATTATTATAATTCTTTTAATCCTTTAAATGGGCTTGTGTTAAGATACTATCCTCAAAACGGTCCTGTCTCTATTCCCTCTTGTGGCCTTACTTCAGATTTGCGTAGCTGATTCCTGATCTGTGCCAGGGTGGGGAGCTCTACCCATGAGCATCTGCTGTATGCCTCTCTGTGGTATTACCCATGAAGCACCTGTCTTATTCCACACGCCAGCAAACCAGAGCCCAGATGGCAGCTAAGCAGGCTAATTATTTCAACACAAAACTCTGATGTCCCACACCAGCACTGTGTGCCACTTTGGCATTCTACATCGCTCTCTCTAGTTCAGTTGAAGAGGATGTCTGCCATGGAGCTATAAAGATGTCAAGTGGGTAATCATGGTCACAGACAGGCCCCAGTTCAGTGCTAGGCATCCAGATGTAAAGATGGTCATATGTGGGCTTCTTTATGGAGGCATTTGGCTCTGCTAGGATGCTATATTTTCCTCTGTGCCCACTGATGCAGATGCATGCTCATTATTTGCCAGAGTTGACAATAAGTTTTTGTGTGTTTGTTTTTCATACTCTCATGAATATAACTACACAAAAATGGTGCTTTAGAGTTTGAGCAAAGTTCAGAGATATAAAACATAGACTCAGAGTTGCCAGTGATTACTCTTGTAAACAACTAAATGTACAACTTGTTCTTTAGTTGAGTATTTCATTTTCTGCTACTTTACACTTTTAGTCACTTGAAGGAAAACATTGTAGTCTTTTTGTATTGCTGCACTCATTATATGAACTCTAGCTTTTCGGTACTTGACAGATTTCTATACATTTTTAGTAGTGAGCCATTCTACACAAGTGTGCTTTAATAGCATTAACTTGTATCAGAAATGTAACGATATGAAAATTTCATATCACAGTTACTGTGACCAAAATTATCATGGTTATAATTATTTTTGCAGTATTGTTGAAACGTGTGTTGAAATTTGCAGTATTGTGTGAAATGTGTGTGAAATGTGTCAAAAATGACTTATACACGCTCTGAAATAATCTAACCAAGTTTTATTTTGAAAAACAAACAAACAAAAAAACAATAAAATAACACAATGTACCTTCTGTTGGCAGAAACATTAAAATACTGTCACAAACATCAAACATACAAAGGTGCATTAAAAACGGCACCTTATGGCACTAAGAGGAAACTGCACTTTGCACAATCCAAAATACATCTAGACTTCTGACTTTGAGCGCTGTCCATGTGGGTACCTTCTACCATGTTTTCAGAGGCCAAACATTCCAAACTGCTCATCTGATGTGCTGCTGCTTTTCCAGGAAATGTGATAATTAAACATGGTTTTAATGATAATTAGAATTTGAAACAGTAATACTAATGCCATCTGGAATTTTACCAGATGGTAGTTTGTCATTATACCGGTAATCGTTATATCCCAAACTTGTACATACATTTAAGTAAAGCTTACACCACCATTTTTAATGACGTAGCATTTCTCATTTTGTGTGTTAAATTTGACCAGTGACTCATTCCAATTTCATATCCATTCATATGTGTATTTTTGTTATTCATGTGTTCATAGTTGCTTGCCTGTCCACTAGTGTGCCTGTGGAGGCACTGTGATGTCTGCAGAGGATACAGTAAACTGGGATCAGGTAGATGTCTCTTTCCTTGTAGTGAGGTTGCATACTCGACTCCAAAAATAAGTTTTGTGTCAAAAATGTATTGTTGACTCAGTTTGCAAGAAATATAAGCTAGTTGTGTAGTTTACCACAGCAGCAGCAGCAGCAGCAGTAGTATCTTTATCAGAGGTAGGCATTACTCTGTACATCTTCCCTGAGGTTGATGAAGTGTTACCATTAGGGCCCATCTCCTGCATCCACGGCCCCATCAGAGGTAGAATTGGTTGTGTTTGATAAAGCTGGCACTTAGAGCAAGGTGCAGGCCCCATAGCGATAACCTACTGACTCTAGTATTAAAGACCCCACCAATAGGAGGGCAGCCTACATCTTTATCTATTGCCTCTGTCAGGGAACAGTATTACTGGCTTTGTAGTCTCTTTGTTTGTGCTTTTGTAGCTCTGTGTGTCGGCATTCTTAGTATTCCTAGGTGGATAAGGGAACATAAAATGAAGAGATTTTTTTTTTTATCTGTCTGTGCTCTTTACTATTAATACTAGAGTCGAAATAGTAACATGTAAGTGCTGATAGATTGTGTGTTGGTAGACTTAAACGCAGGACAAATTGGCTGAAATAAAGCAATAAAGACTCTAATTTGTCCCAGTACAATTCTAGCTCATCCTTTCACCCTCCTCCTCCAATTTGCCTCTTCTGCTCCTCTCCCTAAAGTGTATCCCATCTGCTTTGGGGACTTCTCCCCAGCATGCAGAAGCAGGATAAGCACACCATTTCCCTGTCAATACTTTGCTATTAGTCTCTGCAGATCCATACATCACTGGGCTGTAGGCTATGAGCTGGTGTAGGGTGTTCTCCTTATCTGAATGGTGGAGTCTGAGGTTCCCTCCTCTGCCCTGCACTTTGATTTATCCAACCAATAGGTTAATGAGAGATGGAGCCTGCCCCTTTACTCTTAGCCTCAGGGTAAAAACATATGCATCTGAATGAGAGTAATGGGGTGGGGGGGTGTCCTGAAATGTCAAAAAAATAAGTCCATGATCTCCACTGTGTTTCCTGTAGTAAATATATGTATGACAAACACGCAAATAGAAAAAATACAAATAAACGTAAACAAAATGCTAACCTGGGGTTTAAAGGTAAAGACTAGGGATGAGCATTTTAATTAGTTATTGAAGACGAATAATCAATAACAACAACAATAATAATAATAAAAACATGTGGGTGAATAATAAATAAAATATTTGAATTTTTTAAAAACACTTTTACCGACTTTAATTAACATACATTATAAAGCTTTGGGTAAAACAGTCAGTAGCAGTAATCGACTATCCGTGCACATCCCAAGTGTAGACCTATTATGTAACAATTACACATTAAAATAACTGGCCTATTTTATGTACTTTGTTGACTCATGTACTTACATTATTACATCATATCAATGTTTCCATTTAAATTCAGATTAACTGGTATTCTCATTTGAGCATGTTCTCCCCATCTGTGTGTGGGTGTTCTCCAGGTACTCCAGCTTCCTCCTACCATCCAAAAACATGCACTTGTAGCATAAATGGACAGTCTGAATCGCCCACAGGTGTAAACATGAGAGTGAATGGTTGATCATCTCTACATTCCAGCCCTTGGATGAACTGGCGACACATCCAGCGTTCACCTCCACTGTCGCCCATCAGTAGCTGGGATAGACTCCAGTACCCATGCAACCTTCTTGAGGAATAGATGGTGGAATTTGAATGAACGAACGAATGAACCAACAAATGGTCAGTTTCATTTGGTCTGTAAACGGCATCATTGTGTTGTTACACACATCACATACATTGCTTATGTGACCTGTGACTTATGCAGGTCACAAAATGAATGAATATATGCAGTAACATGCATAGATAATTTACTGTAGGCTAGCTAACTCATCTATGTTAATTAACTTTAGTTAATGTTACATTAGGTAAGGCTTTGTACCCCGCACTGGTCTACCAGACCCAGGGCAGGACCCAATCAGAGTGACTGCAGGCATGATTACAACTTTAAGATACCCCACACTGGCTTCATTTTGGGCCCATGGTCCTTACCCCTTGGTGTAAACAGATTTAATTTACCTAAAACCACCTAAAGGACTTCATATTGTCACATACCTGCTGTGAGGGCATCAGACTGTTCTTGACTTCACCATGACACCATTCACCTCCACTGTTCATGTAGTGTTTTTCTCATTTACCCAGAGAGAAGGTGATATAATTCTAAATGCTAATGAAAGGCAGTCCTAAAAAGAGATGTGCAGTGTTTGAACACTTCCCCAGGTCAGTGGCTTACACTGCCTGTTACATCAGTGTGTTTATGACCTGCAGATATTTGGCCTCAATCCAAGGAGAAACTATCTAATGAGCAAGCTGTGTCAGTGTCTCTAGCAGCTCCCTCTCAGCAGTTTGTCTGTACAGTTTGCAGTGTGTGTGTGTGCGTTTTGTGTGTGTGCGTGAGTTTGAAAGCAACAGAAATGCTTTGTATTGAAGGCATTTAGCTGTGGGATAGAGAGAGAACTCAGAAACTCACACATAAGCTCAACAGGGGGAAGACAAACCACTGCCAGATAAATGTCCTACTTAGCTATTACAATGTACATTTCAACAAGAACCAAGACCCCTCCCCCTTCAAGTGCTTCACACACATACACTCTCACACCTTCCATGAAAATATCAAGCATATGGTTGTATGCTTCTAGCTCGTATCCCAAGGCCAGTTTCCAGCTGGTTCCCTAAGAGAAAGGGGAGAGAAACAGAAGAGCAGAAAGAGATAGAAGAGTGAAAAGGAAGGGGAGAGACATAAAATGGGAAAGAAAAAGAGATAGAGGGAAAAGAAGACTGAAGGAAGGGGATGAAGGAACTGATCATGTGTTTCTTTTTCCTCCTCAGCCTATGGCAGATGTATTGTAGGTTCGGACTGTTAAGTACCAGATAATTAGTTTGCCTCTGAGGCATTAGTCATTATGTATCTGTAGTGACTAACAAGGCCCTACCGGCACAACAGGCTTTCTCTGTGATTTACACAGGGTCTTACAGTGATGCTGCTACTCTCTCATACATCTAGTTTTAAGCAGCAGAAAAGACAAGAACTTCTTAGTGAGATCAATGGTTGCATTAGAAGTTTTTTAACATAATCTTTGTATTGCTAAGTACTGTATGTCTCCTAGTCAGCTGTTTCTGGTCATAAACGCACCTTCAGTCTTCATATTGATTAATCCATGTCCTCCTGGATGTTATCTTTTTCTCAAGGACGTTGTTGTCACAGTCGGTACAGACACACTGCACTGCTGACCTTCAGTCTGTGTGTAAAGGGGCACAGGGGAGACTAAGGTTGCATTAAAAGCCTGTCCTATAATGATATCATCATCCTCATAATCCAATTAAGATAGTAACCACAATTTAAATGCTTAAACACTGAGACTTGGGGTATTAAAAACTAAAGCAAACAATTTTTAGTGCCAATATGCTCCTCTTGTTTGTCTGTTTCTTTTTTTTTTTTTTAACTTTTCTTCTTTTTCCTCTTCTATGTCATTTCACCATATTTTACATTTTCCACTGGACTTATATTTCTTAACTGCAATGATAATTACAGTTGATTAGAGGATGTTCATTTCTGTCACATTTGGATTTTTCCTTTTAATTTGGCACTAAATACAAGTTTATTATTTAATTTATTCCAACATCTCAGACGCATGGCTCAGGATCCTCTTACAGTATTTGTGAAAATCTGGCTGCAGTTCCTACTGTATATTACAATATGTTATTAACTAAAATGATGTATTTAGTATAGTATGAGGATAAAAAGACTTCCAAAATAGGAGTATTTTTCACCATTTAATAGTAATGGCTAAATATATTTATAATTCAATCTTGGGTTTTTTTTTAAATTTATTTATTTACTCAACTTGAAAAAAATGAAGGAGACATAATTCCATTATGGAAAGTGACAATATTGCTTCTTAGATCTTGTAATCCTGTAACAGATCTCAGAAATCCTCATCTCAGTGCAGTCACTCCACAAAGAATGAAATATGCATAACTAATATCATATTACTCATCTATATCAATGCAACAGCCTTGCAGACATCTTGATTGCTGTGATTGCTGCTCTGTGTTGTCTTTTAACAGTCAATAACTTAAAAAGCCGCCTTGAATTCAGTCTTGAAAGAGTTAACATGACTCTCATGTAGCACCACCTCAACATCCATCATGTTTCTCTGTAACCAGATCATAGCTTCAATCACAGGGAAGATTAGATAGTAGTCTATTAATCTCCCATATTAAGCAGATCCATTTGTGAAAGCAAACGGCCCAGAGAGGCCATCCTTTCACTTGCTGTCTCTAAATCTGATTAGCAAGCATAACGACATGTTGCTGAGGGTCACAGGAGATATAGATTAGTCCTGCCTGCATCTACACTCTTACTAGCAGGGGTGTTGCAAGAATGAACAATTTTATGTTCAAGGACCCATGGGGATTTCTGTTGTAGTCACCTAGTATATTGAACGGGCAAAAAAAATGCGAAGAGTTCATTTGGAGTATTGTTGATTGCAGAACACTGTGCAGCATGTTTCTGTGATTGTTTTTCTGAGTCTCTCACACTTAGCATTTTCATATTTTGTAGCTTCGTAAAAAATAAATAAATCTGTTTAATAAATGCAATGTAAATATATTTGCTGTCTGCCCCACACTTGTATTCTGAGAGCAGTGTGAGGACATATTTCATTAATAAACAAACAAGATAAAGTTGCTGCATTGTCTGGACAGCCTGGATGGGCAGACTGTCTTTCCAGATGGAGGTCTAAATAAAAGAGGAATCCAGTCTGGGAATCTGTGCTGTGATGATGAATACGTCTGCCCTTTCATAAACACCTGCTACAGTATGAGCTGTGCAGATTTAAGAGTGTTGGAGTGGCATGGAAGGTGACGTATGAGCGGAATAATCATAAACTGAATCTTAAGTATGTGGTGGGATGAAGAAAATAAGCAAAAGGTATCTACTCAGTTTAGGAAAAGCTCATCTGTCAGTCTGGAGCTGTTTTGATTTATGAAATGGTCAACAACTTCACATGAGTGGAAGTGTAGCACTGAATTCTGGGGCCTTTACATAAGTATTCAGTGACCCATTTCATGGCCCGGTCACACGTCTCTTATGCGTCAACACGGATCACATATAATTTACGGATGCACAGATCGAAAAAGTGTTTTTGGGCCGCAGCCAAAGCTAATACCGATATTACTTTGTTTGTTTTTCTTATTTTTGTTGTTATTTATCCTCCCGAAACAAACAAATATTCATTATAAATAAAATATTACTTTGTATTTTAAAGTCATTAAGGCCTTTGTTACATTATCTTTAAATGAACATAGATTCAAACAAACAAATTTATAGAAACATCTATTTCACTTAGGTATTGTGATATTAATTTTGTTTACCATTCTGATTTTTAGCAGCACTTTGCTTTAATTTACAGTTAGCTTGCAGAGCTATGTAATATAATACATTTTCATTTTGTTTTCTTTAAACCACTGACTGTAAGATCACATTCACCCTTCTACCTCAAAATTAGATTAATAAAATCGTAATTTTTCACCTTGTTGACAGTTAGAGATGTGCTGATTGTAAAATTGTAGATCTATACTGATATTTAAAATGACATTGTAGCTGATAACAGATGTTACAATGTTGCTTTTTGTTTCTTTACTTTGTATTTGATGTTATTTAACACAGACAAAACATAAAATGTCATGAAAAACATTGAATGCACCTTATTTCATTTAGCCTTAGCTCTTTTTAGTGTTTAGCTTTAGATTGCAGCATCATTTACAGGGACATTACACATTTGATTCTATCACTTTTAACTAATATCATTAATGGACCTACAGTTGTGCACGAAATTATTCAAAAGGGTTTTAGGGAATTCAGTGTAAATTTGTAATTGTGTTCATAATGGAATCTTACAAGGACTTGTTAAAGAACCAAATGCAACTAAAATGACATAAATTCTTTAAAATTATTATTAAATGGCTTTTTTTTTTTCTTCATTGACACAATTATTCAATCCCTTTAAGACTACCACTCTTATAGAGCAGAGCCTCATTCAAGTGTTTTCACTAGTATTAGGTATTGCTTCATGCTTGGAAGCTGTAATAACTAGAAAAGGATGTTGTACAAAGTCCTAAAAATGAATTTCACTTGGGGGTTGAATAAAACTTACAATGATGTGAACACAGAAAAGACATTTGTGGTTATTTCAGTATAAATGCTGTGTTATATTTGAAAAATTTTCAAGTGCTTCTTTGATTTAATGGTAAATAAGATGACTACAATGATCAAAATTGATGTCAAAATGGTCAAACACTTAATTTCAGTGGGGGTTGAATAATTCTGTGCACAACTGTACACTTGACCAACTCAACCAACCTCAGATCATAACACTGCCCCCATGGACTTGTACTATAGGCACGAGGCATGATGGGTAATCACTTCAAATCCACTTCTATTGTTACTCTGATGCACTCATCACTAACAGGATCAGTGTGGAGTCTGATTAAGTCTACTATAGGGACTTATATACTTCCCACATTCTTTACCCTGAGTATGAACTTCTACCATCTGACAGCAATATACCGAGTCCCCAAATGTAAACTGAACCACTTTAAAAACTCATTCATGTGCTCTACATATTCATCTTTGTGGAAAATTCTGCAGTGCTTGCTTAGTATATGAGAAAAATAAACTAAAACTAAACTGTCTGACAGATTGGGGAAAAAAATCCTGCACAAAACCACACGGATATTGACATAAATACAGCTGTGAAAGTGTAGACAACAGTGTAGAAAATAGTGTTCGCTTCATTTCTGCAGGGGCCCATTGAGAAGGTCATAATGTCAGTGATGAAAAGGATTATGCAGATGATGTCATCAGCCTTTATTTAGCTTTCTTACCTCAACACACACTGGAAGAGAGTAAGCAGGAGCATTCTGTCAGGTGTCTGGTTTCTCCCTCTGACTTGGCCGCGACAAGGAAGAGAAGCTGGAGGAGGAGGATGAGGAGGAATATCCGGTTACAGCAGGGGGCATGTGAGCATAGGGACAGATCTGTTTACTTGGGGAAGTTAATTGATTGGGAGGAAAGGTGGCGAGGGGAGAAAGGAAGAAAAGTGGTGCAAGGGGCAAGGAGAGGAGGGCAAGAGGGATGGAGGGCGAGGGGTCACTGTGTTCACCTGCATCGCTCGGTATTGATCATGTGACCTCTCCTGCTGTAACCTCTGATATGTCTATGCTTTTATTGCACTGTAATCCCAAACAAGTGTCACTCAAAAAAACAACTAAGAGAAAGGCAAGTGCTCATGTGGGAGTGGGCAAGATGAAGCAATTAGTTAAATTAAAGAATTAGCCATTAAGGTTTGGCTCTGCTCATAGACATTATTGCCTTTACCTCATTGACACACAGAACACTCACCAGTTAAGTCTGACTGGAAAAAGGATGAGGTGTATTTTTAAGCTTGAAAAATATAAATATACAAGAAACAATGATTGTTTAACTCATAAAGATCCATTGCTACTTTTGTGGCAGGTCCCAAATATGTTTTTCTCTAGATTTAAGTGATTTAGCTGCATTTATTATAACATTATCCTCTGTATTTTGTGTTTTTTCAATATATTCAATTTACTGATCATGTAAATGTTCATGAAAGCTCATATTAAAGTCCAAGGTTATTATATTAGAAAGAGAAAAAGTAACTTTTTCAGCAAATATATCAATAACTGAACATAAAACAAATTCTATGGGTTTTACTGTGAATCAATGTTGTAGAAGATGACGGTGATTTCACATTCACTACGGAGCCTCTGAACATCCAAATGGGTCATATCTAATGACCATGAAAACATGACAAACTGTATTTTACACCAATTATTTACATGGATTGATAGGATTAATGGATCAGAAGTTATTAAATATTTTACATCAGCAGATGATTGCGGTCGTCGTGGCTGTTGTTTATTTTAACAATCTGTCTGTTTTACCTCCTTCTCAGCAGTAATAATTAAACTAATAATTTTTCCATGTGCATAGATACATTTCATTCCAGAGCTTTGCAGTAAAAACAGTTTACTATAGAGTCTTGCCTCCATGACTTTAAGGCTATGTGGGTGGGACTCTGGAAATGTAAACCCTGTATATTATACTACACATCTATTCTACTCTTTAAAGTTGTTATTTTCTAAGTCTTCTAAGTCAGATTGGCACTAGTATATTTTGATATTGTGTTTTAGTTGTGAATGATGTTGTAAAACTACAATAAATAATAACTTGTGAAAAAGAAAACAAAAGGCAGATATGATATGAAAATGGGATATGCTCTCACCAATCACTTTTACAAAAGAATTATGATTTGGACATTCTATTAAAGGGGTACAAATTACCATCTGGGGGAAAAAAATGTGTAAGTATGCAACCTCATGTGTTCAGTCAGATCCTTTGTATTTAAAATAGAATCACATATCATACAGTACTGAGCTTAATATGATTATTTAACATTTTTATTACACGTCAAAATCCTCTGTCCCTCTCTTTGCTGCCCTCTCTGGCTGCTTAGTGAATATTTGAGTTATTACTGTTTCCATGTTGAGCCAATCATGAAGACAGTAAGCAGCAACAGTGTTAAATATGTCTTTGGGACAGTGTTTGGAAAGTTATATATTCATATTTATACTTTTGAGTGCTGGATGAGAAGCCTGATCAGAGAGATAGATAATTATCATCATCATTCTTACCACATGGACTAAAGCTTACATTGTTTTGGAAGTGTAAAACATAGAATAAATAGTATTTTTTAACTAGTTTTTGGATCAAAGCCACTGGTAGTATCATTTCAGAAGGTGAAATTTGGGCACAATGATAGAAAGTACCTTATGAATGATGATGTTATGTATCGAGTGCTTACTGTCATTTTGCCAAATTTACAGGATGTAACTTATTTACTTAACTTTATGTGCTGATTTTACCTTTTAATGATAAAATGTAATGTACACATAGACCAACACATACATTATAAACACTGGTTTAAGTACCAATGTTTCTTTCTATTTTGAATATAAACTGGGTCTTTAGATGACAGTCATTTTTTTCATGACTTTCAGACACAACTATCCATTTTGATGGATCAGAATTTTATCTCAGATTAGCTCCCTGATTATTATTAATCAGGTTAATAACTCTAAGTAGCAAATAAGTCATTAATGTATAAGTCATGTTGTACCACTTGGTTGAATGCGTTGAAAATCAAGTCCTTTGGTTTTTGATTAATAACTCAATTGTGTCATTTCAACAAAAGAAACATCCCATCAACAGTTTTCATTTTCTCTGACTCAACACATGAAGCCTACAATCCCAAATATAATATTTTCTTCCGATAGATAATAGAAGGTCCTACATAATAATCAACTTTTAAAATACATTTTTTTGTTATGACACTTTACAATAATTTGGTAGATTGTTCCCATTATGTTAGTGATCATGACTCTGTTATTGAACTTGTAACCATTTCTTTATGCTCTCTTTATTTATTTAGTATTATTAGTGTTATTATAAGTACACCTGAGAGATGTGAGCATGAGGCAATAGGCTGACTGATACAAACAAACAAAAAATAAGCCCAGTACAGTCATGCGTATTGTGCCTATTAGGGGAGATAGAGATTGAGATGGAGACCAGTGGAGTGCAGTCTGCATGCCTTCCACTTTGTATTGGATAGACTGCATTAATTATTTAACGGCAGGGCTGCTAGCTATTATTACAGAAAAACACTGGACTGCATCTGGACGCTTTCCTCACGTTTGTATGTCAATACACACCTTACCCTCATGGACTGAGCAGACCACTGTGGAGCTCACATCTTAAAATAAGGGCATGCTGAATAGGTCATAGTCAAAAACAACATGGTCTCTGTGTGGAAAAACTTGGCTAATGGGTTAATCTGATGAGATGCAGGATGTCTGAGTAAAAGAGTAAGAAACAAAGCACTTCATGGTGTCGGTATATATATGTGTGAGAGAAAGAAAAGTGGAGCAAATGCGTTCTAGAAAGACAGAGAGGGCTGGGGGTGAGGGGGAAGCGATTGTTTAGATTTGTTTGCCGTGTCGTTTTTACTTCTCCGCTCCACAGTGTTGGTCTTTCCTGTTGAGATGGACATTTCTCTGTTACTCACTCTGAGGTTATGGTTTTAGATTGAGGGCAAAGCCCAGAGCCTGCTGTTGGTTTTGAAGGAATTCATTGTCAATACAGAGCCAGTGGAGCTCGGATTGTTTGCAGAGTTAATAGTAGATTGATGATGTCATTCTCAGTGACCTGAAGAGGAATTGACCCCTGTTGTGTGAGTATCTCTAAAATGCCACCTGCACAATTATGGCTGGAGTGTCCCTGGGCCGTTGTATGTAGGGTTTGTTTTATCTGAGGCTCTCGCACACGTGTGAACACACAGACACGCTGAATGCGTTCAGCTGGGGTTTAATTTGCTGACCCATACCTCTACATCCTCCGAAAACATGTTCGTTGAATGTCAGTAGAAATTAGCTTCCCTGCGGTGATGATAAAATAATTTATTCATCATGAGTGACTTTTTAACCGTGGAGCTTTTTATAGATACAATACATGTTGCTTGTTTTTGTTTTGTTTTTTGTTTTTTTTAAGGAATTGTTTAACAGTACAGCACTCAAGCCTAAAAAAAAAAATTGGGTTTTTTATTACATTTCCAGTCAGAGACACAGAAAGTTACTGTAGAAGTGGGTAGAGAGAGAGATATCCATGACAGTCAAAAACTGCATTCATCAACAATTCACCGTTTTAACTGCTGCTCATGTGTCTTCGATGCAGATCATTTAAAACATTCTTTGCTGACTGATCAAGTATTTGAATGGCATCTCACTATTAACATCAAACCCCCTGTTCTCCTCCTGTTAGTTTAATCCTGTTGATTTTTACAAAGAAAAAATATGAAAGAGAAAAATAAAAAAAAAAGAGGGTTAGAAAAGGAGAGGGAGAGGGGAAAGCAGAAAGAGCAAATTCTCCAGAGAAATGTATAATTCATACCCATGACATACCAAGCATTCTGTTTGTGTGTGCATGTGTATGTGTGTGCGTAGGTCCCATTGAAATTGTGTTTTTATGCTGTAGGATGATCATCGTGTCTTTGCTGAATCCCTGTCTCCTTGTCTTTAGGGTTCAGGTCGCCAGCAGACTGGATTTAGCCCGGCCAAGACCTGAGTCGGTCAGGTGGGATTCAATCTGTCTTTACATTATTTATCTCACAGGTGAACTCTGTCTGTGCATACTGTATTCACTGTAATGTTCTCTGTTACCAGTGAGATTCAGAGCACATGTATGTGGACAAACAATGTGAAAATACAGTCTGCAAGGCTGACCAAACCTGGGGCCACGTTCACATTCTTTATGCCATAGGCTGCATGTATATATTTAATCAGCAAAACTTAGTGGCATCAAACTTGCTTCTTTTTCCCTTTTTTTTTAAAAAAAACTAAACTCTGTGAATGTTATTCTCTCAATAATCCCATGTTAATTTCAATAGGCATTTTAATTTTAATTCTTTACTACTGTTTACCTCTGTTCCTCCAATAAAACAGAGGATATCGTTTTGCAAACGTCCACTTTATTTGCCCCTTGACTAATAAAATTAAAATGGAAAATTTCAGCTCATGGCCAACTTTAGTGCTCACATGAAGCACAATTGCACCTATAATACATTTCATATTAAATTGTCTAAAAACAATTGCGTCTATGTTGTTGTCATCTCATACAATGATTCATATTTGGAGAAATGTCTATATTGGTTCGACGTATAATTTGAATAGTTTAATTCTGAGACGTCCTTTTAATCATTACTTGCAGTTATTTCATTCAAATTAAATGGCAAAAGGTGACTACATTCACTGTGAATAAAACACTGTGTCATCTGTAAACATGAGTCACCTCAGACAGATTGTCATCCGTAAAGAAAAAAATAACTCCCATGAGCCCACGTTACTTCACAATGTCATCTACTGCTGCGTCTTTTATTTTTGTTTTGATTGAGAGACCCCTGGGGCAGAAATGACACACTGCATTTATAGAATCTAAATAATACAAAACATACTCCAGCAAAGTTCTAAACGCAGACAAATACTGTACACTTAAAATGTCAGATTACGTCTGTTTTATCGTGATGCCATTTAGTAAATATTTGTGTCTTGCTTTTGAATATTGAACATGGAGATTTTAAAGTAAGGACTTATATATATATATATATATATACAAGAATAGAAAACCTTAATATTTGTGCTACACACTGGTGTTTTTCTGAAAGGAACTTAAATGTGATATAGCTTGAAGACTGATGTCAACATAATTTAAGTCTCCTTCTTCACACCATGAAACTTTCTCTTGATGATGTTTTCAAGAGTTGTACTTTAAACCAATTTATGAAACTGGCCTCAGGTCGAACAAGAACTGGAAACTGACCCATATGCTGGAAAAACATCTGAACTTGCATCTAACAGAGTTTCATATTACCACAGTTCTGTCTGTTTTCAGCAAGAAAATGTGCTACTGTTAAGGGGGGGTTCTAATAGGTTTTCAGTCACTGTTATTTGGATTTCACTTTTATTGTCTATGATTTTTCAGATGACTAGAGGACAACACCAACACCAGGGCTTTAATGGTAATGTTACCTTTTTTTATTCTTCTTAACAGATTTCCGTTTCTAAACTACTCCTGTATTTTTTTCACTCTTTTATGTTTATTAAAATAAATGTTTTTGTAGTATGTGGCAGCTGTATTATGTTGAGAACAAACTCTGGGCAGTGACTATAGTTGTCACTTTATCATGTAAGATAAAAAGAGAGGATTCCTGTGTGTGCGTGTGTGCGTGTGTGCGTGTGTGTGTGTGTGTGTGTGTGTGTGTGTGAAATGGCATTGTTCACAGTTTGTGTCACATCAGTGCATGTTTAACTAGGCAAAACAAAGGCTTTTCAATATTTTAGTACGCAGGGACTGACAGAGTGAGGAGACACGGTCGTACTTCTGTTCTGCCTCCTCCCGTCTCGTCCTCTCCTATCTGGTGTCCTGTCCTCTCCCGTCCTCAGAGGTGCTCTTCTCTCCTCTTAGATTACACCAACCCTCCACAAAAAAAAAAAAAAAAAAACCTCTCCTACTCAGCATCTCCTGTCAGTCCAGTTTTTACACAATAAAGCCAACAAGAATTGACTAACACCCATCCCTCTTTCCCATTTATCACGTCTCCATCTGTCTCGTACCACTGGCTACATTAGCTTCACTGCTCGACCCTTTTAAGCTCCCTCCGCTGGGCTTCGATAGAGTCTGCTAAAATGCAGTGTTAATCAAACTCCAAACAGGTACACCAGGGTTTGAGTCTCAGAGGTCCAGTAAAAAAAAAAAGCTATGCTACAGAAATGATTGACTTGGGGGCTATTGAACAGATGTGAAAACAGAGACAAGAAGGGAAGACGGAGACTTAGTCAAAGATTGTTAAAAAAATAAGAGGAAGCTCAGTCCTTCATATATATTTGAAGTATGATCTGACTGGGGTTTTTACCCTGTGTGCCCTGCTGCTCGATGCTGTGACCGCAGCACAGATGGGCTCCTCATCTGCTTGTCTGTCTCTGAATTACTCTGCTGAGTCAACCACAGAGAAGGTCTTTACTACTCCCTACAATCCACTCTGTGTCCTTGTGCGGGGACTTGTCTGATTAGGCGTTGTCTAATTAGGTCTGACTAGTCAGGCTTTTAAGTCACACACCATCATGCATGGAGCTCTGGCTAAAGGTTGACAGCTAAATGAGACATTAACATGAAGTAGGAGAGACACTGCTGCTTTTACTTCCACACATGTTACCTGATGTTGAAGTGGACACCGTCAAGAGGGCGTTGAAGGCATTTTGTTTAATCATTTTTTAGTCATTTAAACATTCTGTAAGATTTGGGAGAAATTTGAGATTTGTTTTTATTGGAGCAAAATCACCTGATAATACCAATCCTGTTTTTGTGTATTTGAAATATTTGTATCTCCAGAGGGTGTGAGTGGAGCCCACCATGTTGTCCCACCTGTCTTCTTTTCCACGATTTGTCCCTTTTTACATCACGTGGGATCAAGTATTAAAATACATAAGAACCATGTGAGTTTGAAGATCTTCAACACGGAAGTTTTTTGTGTTTTTCACATTGTTTGCAGACAGAGGGTGAGGTGAGAGGTTTTCATTTGGTTGTAATTAAGCTTCACTTGATCAGCAAGAAGACACTAAATATTACATTAACAATAACTGACTAAAATAAGGATTTTGTGGCTATAATTACAACCACTGTTGGACAAGTAGAGTGTCAAATGTATTAAGTTAGACTGACTGTTAAAAATGTAATCAGATTAGACTAGACATGATTTATCAGCTTAATTTATTACATTTTATCACATTCCTTTAAAAAAATTATGCATATACCTATATAAAAAACATATATTTAAACAAACACAAGGAAAATAAAATGTAGAATTTTTGTATTTAACATTTTGAGTAGTAACTGTCATTTAATTGTGTGTGTGTTTTCTTAGTAACTCCATGGTTAAGTTACATTTATCTGGAATTGACTGAACTGTAAGTAGTCACTCTTCAACATATTATTATTATTATTATTATTACTGTCCTTTAGTAATGACTGTGTCCAGTTGCCAAAACATCAACATCAAACACATCAAATGTACATTATTGTTTGATATAAACACTGTAGTGATAAGAAAATTTTAAAAAAATCAAGACTAGAAGCTTAATGTGGCATGTCTTTCATATCTGGATTTTTCTAACACATGAGCAGAAATGATTTTTAAAAAAAATAAAGCGGTAGAAAAAGCATTATTAATACTCTCTTTTGATAATAACCTTTACTTCATTAAACAAAATAAAGATAAAAACAGAGAAGAAGAATGTCAACAATGATCTTAGACCAGATTCTCCCTGAGGTTTATGGCTTATGGTCAGTTTATCAACCCATAGACCACCATGATACCAAAATTCCACTGCTCTTCTCAGTCATTTCTCTTTTGCTGAATAATTTCTCAGACTAAATAGTGAGACTAGGTAGACATGTGCAACAGATAACATGAGATGCATAAGAAGCTAAAGCAGAGAAATGGTTAAGTGACAAAAAAAAGCAACGTAACAGATATTAATCTAGACATTTTAACTTTGTCATGAGAACAGTTGCCAGCTGCAAGGCGCTGTGCTGATGTTTAGCCTGAGGGTGTGACAGACAGGAAGGGATGTTATGCTATCACAGTGTTTGATCACCAGCGTCACAGGAACACAGGTATCAGAGAGAGGCTTGTATCTCTCAGCTGTTCAGACTCTGTCGTGGGGCATGTTTAGATATTGGTGTAAACGGGCTAAGAATCATTTCAAATGGAAGCCAAGCTCAGTGGAGCGAAGCAAAATAGAGGCGTTTTCGGTCCTTTTATACCCCTTATGGAGTGGTACATTCAACACTTAATGCATGCTCAGTGCAGTCAGTGCAATGTTTTCAAATTAAATAGACAGTCCTAATGTGAGTGACTCAACAAGACAAAACATTCTCTAATTGTGTTAAGTGTGTGTTAATAACCCTGCATTAATAGGCATCACAGAACCACTATAGGGCCTGCACATAATGGAAGTCCAATCAATGTATGGATCCTGCCCCCTACTGTCAATAATGAAAATGACATTCATAATCAATTAGTGTTCAGACTGCTGGAGCTGCAGTGTCACGATAATCACCAAAACCATTCTCCTCCTTTCAGTATTTATTCTATTAATAAAATACAACTAGAAGACAAAATAGTCTTCATGAAACTCCTGATATATTTACAATATTAATATGTATTGTTGATGCTGTGAATTAGTGTATTTTACTATTGGCTGGTAGAGTATAAAGTAAAATGTAAAAATAAATAAATAAATAAAAATAAAATTACATGAGTCAAATATGCCTGCAAATATATGGACTCTATGTAATTGTGAGCTTTGTTTAAAGCATTGGAAATCTTAGTAATTCAATGTTACTTGACATTGAAACCAACCAAGATTAGACTGACTGAATCTAAAATAACAGTCAATATATTAATGATGCATCAAACCTTCATTTTATGATCAAACTATTTTCTCAATCAGCATTATTTATTGATTATTGATTATTTAGTTTATATTTT
The DNA here is from genome assembly GCA_029822895.1 of Maxillicosta whitleyi. NCBI lineage: Eukaryota > Metazoa > Chordata > Actinopteri > Perciformes > Neosebastidae > Maxillicosta > Maxillicosta whitleyi. The sequence continues at coordinate 12,119,882 of JAPSES010000001.1, forward strand.
GCAAGAACGTTTTCCACAAGATACAGATTTACATTTCATTATTTGTTATTTGGTAAAAAAAAATAATAATAATAATTAAATTAAATAAAAAATAATAAAATGAATTAATTTAATTTATTATTAATGTACACATTTAGAAAAAAAGAGAAAAATCAGCAAACCCTTAGACTTTATGAGCTAGGACAAGAGACAGTTTTGCCTGACAAAGGATGAAAACAAATAGAGTCAAATAAACTTATAAAATAGTTGCTGCTTCACTTTCTATTTGCATAATTTAAGAACACATGTATGCCTCTTTCAACAAGGCTCCAACAGAGCTGCTCCTCTTCATCCTCTTTGAAGGAAGTCCTTGGGATTTGTCATGACCATCCACTTGCCATTGTATGCAGGGAACACAGCAACCTCTTCTGGAAAAAAGTGGAAGTGGCAGAGACTGATGACACCAAAATACAGTATGTTAACCTTTTTTTAACATGAGTGTGGGAAAAAATAGCTTCACAAAAATTGATGACACCATCTCCATAAATGAATTGGCATTTTATTGTCATAACTGCACTGATGCTAAGGAGTTTAGCGTTCTGAAATGAGGCCAGTGACTCTTGTTGACATCTCACAAGAAATGTTAAACTCCCAAATGTCAGACGTCCTATCTCAACAGATAACTAACTAGTAATTTGACTGGAGAAAAATCATATTATTGCCTGGGGAAGCGTTAAAAAGTGTTCTATGATCAATGTATCTGATTAGTTTGGTTAGATGGTACACTGGTGAGCTAATCAGGCCAAAGGGATCAATGGAGCAGTTGTCACACTGCTCTGCACTCTTTCTGTCTTCAGATAACTACAATGTAAATGACTGGGTACTAAAGGAAGCCCTATTGGGACACATACTAAACTCTGCCTTTGCTGCATTGTGCACATGGGAATCTCTACAGACACTTAGCCGGTTCTTAATCAGTAGTTGTACGAAAAATAGGCCCCTATTACACAGCCCTCTCTGAGTCTCTTATCATCATATTTGTCAGAGCTGCTTTAATCATTTCCATATCAGTTTCCTTCAACTGTAAACTTTACAGCCCTTGTAGCAAAACCCTGTGGTACAATCCCTACTGTTGATAGGCTGATAGGCTTCGAACCTCTCTGCTGCTCCTTCTCTGTCTGTCTCCTCCTATCTCTTCAGCAGTAAGAGCTACAAGGCCACCAGATGCTCCACTGGCCTATTTGTCTCACCCTTTCACAGACAAACTAATTGCTAAACAAAAGGTGCTGGCATGCCCTGTCAAGTACCCTTGTAAATGCTTTACAGCCACAGTGCCTTTCTGCAGGATTGTTAAGTGGCTAATTATAAAAGGATCACTGATTAAGGAGGAGGAGGTTGGAGGAGGTGCTCCTTTCACCAACTATACAGGGCAAACGAAACTGTGTTTAAATAAGTGAAGTGCCTGTGAATGAATCATAAAGGGCAGCACAAGTCTTTGTTATTGTTGCAGAATCTATAATGTCTGTAAACATGTGATTTCAGCGTCATGTTTGTGTCCCATTGCTGTCAAAAAGGCAAACAATAGCCTGAAAATGATAAGTACTGACAAGGAAAATTTATGTGGAATTATTTCAGCTCCAGAAAAAACTATGTTGACCAAAAATACAGAGTTTGTCCACATCACCTCTATGGTGGATTAAATGATTGACATGTATTGAAGATCACTGGAGGTCAAGAATGTTGCACTCAAAAACAGGTCATTTTTGGCTTTTTATTTACTTTAGTTTTCTGTGCAGATGATTGTTCAAAAATCACACCTATTTTACCCAGTCCCATTTTGAACAATGATGCAGTTATAATGATGACGGACAGAAAATCCCTGTATTTCTCCATATTGGAATAAACACTATAGAATAAAGGGGAAACTGCAGTGTCAGTTTTGTCATCATGCAATCATAATACCGATGTAATTGATGTTTTTACAGTGCTACAAAACCACAATTTTAACACCAAATTGTTGCAGTCCTATGGCGTGAAAACCATATTAGGATTGGATCGACATCATGTCAAAATCAAACATGAAAAGCTCCAGAAAGGTAATGTTTGTCTCAGGACTTTAGCACTGGATTGGATTATATTGTACAGCTGTTGCTATTGTTGCATTGGATTCCTTGACTTTATGGAAACAATAGAAATAGAAAACGTTTCCTTTAATGTGAGCCTGGTTATGTGTCTCCATGTCTTCCCTCATCTCGATATCTGTGAAAATGCGTCTCATTACTTGATGATGTGTTCAAGCATGTGTGTGTGTGTGTGTGTGTGTGTGTGTGTGTGCTTATATGCCTGTCTATGTACAGACCAAGAAAACAGAGAGCCCCTGACTCCCCGTCTTGACAAAGTTGGGTAATTAACGACAGAGCCTATTAAAGGGAGAATATTCAGCCAGTGATAAATGGCTTTAATAACAGGGCCGTGTTTTCTCTAACAGAGACAGATCCTCCCGCCACCATCTCCCTGCCCACCAGATAAAACTACCCAGACTCCCATCACACCAGCCTCTTCATCTTGCCTTTTCCCATCGGCAGTCTTGCTCCTTCTCCCTTTTTTTTCCCTGCTTTTTCAAATTTTTTGCTTATCTGTCAAAGATTCCATCGCTCTGTCGGTTTGCTTTTGAATGTAGAAATCATGTTTAGTTTTAGCCACATCCACACAAGAAAAAGTCCCCTTAGATGAGCTTACATTCTGTGCACACAACAAAATACTGTGCAGCGCCTTCAAATACACAGCCTTCATGACATTTCTATAATGAATTAGCACCACCGTTTCATCTACCTACATGTATGCTTGTGTTTTGTGGATGTCTGTCTGCATGCATGTTTGTCTTGTAAAACATCATTAGCCTCTTTGTGGAAGGGGCCATGCAAATTGGACAGTTAAGAAGCGCCAGGACCAATTTATGTTCCTGTGCTGGCTTTTAACAGGGGCTGTGCTACTGCTTTATTTGTCCTGGTGGGTTTGGGGGCAAGGGCTGACCACAGGGGTCACATTCATCAAAGCCCCATATTGTGAGATTGGTCCAGATGTCTGTCCTCATTAGAACACACCGCACTGTGGAGTGAAAGTGGGTAATAGTCAAAAAGCCTCACTTCTCCCATGTACACAACTGAAATGGTGACAGTGTAAGCAGGTGACATATTAAAGGGGAAAAAAACATTAAGTATAATGATGTTCAATACTATGGATTTCCTTTCCGATCCGATACAGAGTAAAATTCTGGCTGGTATCGGTGATACTGATCTGATACCGATACTTTGGACAAATACGTCTGGAAAATCTAAAGATAAAAAAATAATAATAAATAGGCTATCATATCTAAAATCATAACTTCATGAAGAATACAAGACATGAGACTAATTATTGTTTAATTATTAATCATAAAGACCCAAACATCTACTGTTGACCAAAAGCATCTACTAATCAAAACTGCTGATCCGCTAATTTTATCAATACATGTAAATAATTGGCGTAAAATACAGTTTATTATCTTTTAATGGTCATCAGATATGACCCATTTGGCTATTCAGAGGCTCCATAGTTACCATGGAAATGCCATCATCTTCTACAACATTGATTCACCAGTAAAACTCATGGAGCTGGATCAATGACAGTGGATGGACACACTGGGTTTATGTGCAGTTAATGCTTTATTTATTGAAAAAAGTCACATTTTCATATTTTTTTTCTGTTTTGATACAATAACCTTTGACTTTACTCTGAGCTTATATGAACATATTAATGATCATTCAATTAAACATAGGAAAATGCATGATCTTCACTGGAAAAAAATGCTTAATTCAGAGGATAATATTATATTAAATGGTGATAAATCATTTAAGAAAGGTTAAATAAAGTGAAAAATTAATTTGGGAGCTGCCACAAAAGTCACACTGGGTCCTCATGGGCTAAGAACTATTATAAAAATGAAAACTTGCAGATTAATTCATGTTGCATGAATGTGTTAACATGAAACATGAAAATACTGAACGTGTAACACTTCAACAAAAGCATCCAAAAGTGACACTTTCAGTCATTCACAATTTTTGGTTTTGGAACAATAGTACATTTACTGTTTTCCCCTTGAGTCTGTTCTGTTTTTTGCTCAGAACAGCCTGAGTGAGATTCAGAGTTGACTGACTGAGAAGTGTGACACAGCACACACTTACCCAGGCGGAAGAAGAAGTAGTTCCCACCAATCATTTGGACAACATCCCAATAGTTTAGCTACTTTCCACTGTGTTCCTGTCGTACATTACCTCAAATGACCCAAGTATCACATGTATTGATATTTTGATTTCTGAATCTATTCTAGAGTTTAAAAATCTGGTATCAGAGATAATAATATTTCAGTATTAATCCGCACATTAGCAATTAATTGTTGTGGTAAGGTGTTGTGTCACCAGGTGCAAGCGGAGATGGTTTAAGTGACTTACTTATTTTTCATGTGCATTTATAAGGATCTGCTCACTCAAAAAGTACAAAATTCAGCATTTAGTATTATATACATGTCTGTGTGCTTTTGTGAAGCTTGAATTGGAGTCTATTTTGTGCTAGAAGCTATTGCTAACATAAGCTAAATCCATTGTTAAGCTAATGTTAGCTAGTGCAGAACAGTGTTGCTGTAGAGGAGCAGAGAAGAATTCAGAAACAAGTATAAGGAAGGAGTTTCAGTGAAAAACTCACCCTAGTCTTGAGAAATTAATTTAAAGACTATTTCAATGGGTGAAGGCAGGAAGGAGTTAGTTAAGTTTAACAAACAACCACCTCCCAGCACTGCACAGACTCCAATACAGCTGAATCTCACGTACTGAACCTTTTATTTACTTATTTCACATTTTAAAGGTGCCATGCATAATATTTGGTGAGATTTAAGTTGCTGACTAAACTCACTTTCTGCTTTTTAGTGAGGGAGATGAAACATAGTCATAGAGATGGTTATGTACATTAAAGCTGGGATATGAATGCAATTAATATATTAAAAGAAGATGAGGAGCTTCAATAGAAACATAAATGTACAATATGGTGCATAAGTGTAATACCTAATATACTTGATCATACACATAATGAAAACATAATCATAAATATTATGTCTCATCTTGATAATTAGATCCTCCTAAACCTCTGTAAATTGAAGACACAGTAGACCTTTAAATATGTTATATGTTTTGTCATTTTATTGTTGATTTTTATGACTGTAAAGATCTACAGTCATGGAAAAAGTCATTAGACCATCCTTGTTTTCTTCACTTCCTAGTTCCTCTTTAATGCCTGGTACAACTAAAGATACATTTGTTGGGACAAATATAATCATAACAACAAAAATAGCTCATAATAGTTTAATTTCAGAGGTGATATTTATCCATTTTCCATGTTTTCTTGATAAAAAAACAAAACAAAACAAAATCACTTCAGTTCTTACATCAATATGTCATTGTACTGATAAAAACAGTGTTTTCTTTTCTGTCTATTTTAGTCACATGATACACACAGGAGTTAGTACTGGATTGCCTAACCATTGTTTTTGATGATCTAATAATTTTGTAGCTGGATTTTATATTTACGTCACTGTATTCCCAGAGTTTCCAAATGCCAAAAATTACCTCCACAGAATCCATCAGCTGCATAGGGTTTGAGTAAAACTGATCCACCAACCTTACCGTTGGATATTTTCAGGAAGGTGACAACAGACGCTAAAGGATAAATGAGAAAATATTGATTTGGATGTATTGTTTTTGCATGGATCACTGTTTAAACTTAATGTTTAATTCTGTGTTTCTTTGTTTCTCAGAGCCTGCAAGTATGGACAGCCATGCAGAAACCAGACTTTTGCAGTTTCAGATTTGGGCTTGTCGTACACTCACACTTTGACGTTATATGCTGGGATCCTCGCCAAAGGGACTTCAATGTGTGGAGGGACCTTCATAGAGAGGTTGTAGCATCAGGCACTCTCTCACTAAACCAAAGGCAGCAAGTCCATTAAATACACATGAGGGTCTAATTAGGGCCCCCCTTGTGCAGCGGGCTTGGAGGTAGGAGTCATTGGGGAACAACACTGCCAGAACCCTGACATGCATAGAACACACTCTGCAAATTAATAGAGAATGACCAAGAAGTACCTCTGTGAGTGACTGGGACCTTTGCTTCCTTGGAGGCAGAAATGTTCAGTGCTGATTGCTCTCATTAAAATTGTTATAGTGATATAATTATGAAAATATGTCTGGAAAATGGGATGATGCTTAGTGTGTGGTTAGTTTGCATACTGTGAAAAATCTGACATGAATCTTTAATATTTATGTGACCTTTAAAATCGACCAGGGAATAGGCATTTTACTCTGTGTTTTAGTTTGTGACTTTATTTTACCCGCTTTGTGTGGTAATTAAAAACCATTAAACACCTCTGTTGGGGTCTTTAGATGAACGGTAGTCAATCATCTTGAACAAGATTAACAGCACTGATCATTTTACTAATTTGTTCTGAATTTGAGCAGGAAAGGGGACTTTGCTATATTTCCCATTATAATTAGGTTGATAATAACACTGGGTGAGTTATTGCACTTTTGTTACTCAGGAGAAAAGTCTTTCCTCTGCTGTGTGTCAGATGAGATATTAGTGTGGATATAATTCTTATTCTGGCAGCAGCACAGTGACTGATATTATTTAAATTACACCTCCTTGGGCAAAGTATTCGGAAATACTTGCAGATGGGAATTCATCACAAAATGGTATTGAGAAAATGAGGGACATCAGGGTTTGATTACGCTGACAAAAATGTCTTTTTCAGAGTCAGGAAATGAGTAATGTTGTTGACAAAAGACTGAGGTGTGCCCAGTAAGCTGTCCGCATTCTCCCGTGTCTGTGTAAGTGCACTAATGTAAGATAATATGATTATCATAATAATAATATAATCATAAAAATAAACTTTGTCAAGCACTTTACAGAAAAAGAATGACAAACCGTTTTAGAGAACAAGCTTAAAAGGAAAAGAGCGAGAGAAAGATGGCAAACAGATTTACTAATGATAGATAGATAGATAGATAGATAGATAGATAGATAGATAGATAGATAGATAGATAGATAGATAGATAGATAG
>JAPSES010000001.1:12153532-12174256 GCA_029822895.1 Maxillicosta whitleyi
AGCAAATGTGAAACACAGAATGGCTTGCTGAAATTTATTTAAATTAATTGCTGTTATATGTAAAGAACGTCCGCCAAGGTTTGCCCCCCCTACATTTTTAACACACCAAATCTGGCCCCCTTTGCAAAAAGTTTGGACACCCCTAACATACACCATTAAACACATACACAGTTACATGTGGTGGGTACAAAAGCATAGCATTCAAAAGTTACATCCTGCTTAGGAATTCCCGTAAAGTTTCAGTTCTTTACTTTAGGAAAACAATACCTCTCTGTGGCTGGTCGACCTCTCCCATGGTCAAGCCAATCAGGTTGGGTCTCTGCGCATTAACCCTGTGGCGATAGACATGCCTGGAGGAACTGGTGATGCTGGGAGCCTCAGGATTGTACACATCTGTCTCATAAGTATCTGAGCAGAAGAGGGATACACTTGTACACTAGCACTGGAGCCATTTTTGTCACAATCATTTATTTAGGTTGACAGAATGTAGATAACTTCAAAACCAAAATACATACCAGACGTGAAGAGTGGTGCAGGAGCCTGGGGAAGTGAGGAGCGCATCCCAGAAGTGACAATAGTGGGAACAGAGCTGGTGATGGAATTGGGAGGAGCATCCATGCCTGCTGGCTGCAGTGGAGGAAGTGGAGGCGGTGGTCCTGGGTCAGACAGAAAACAAAAACTTTTAAGTAGAAATTTCAAACATAAAGAGCCACATCAGGTTAAACAAGTTCTATAAATTAATGTTAGATTGACTATTTTTCACATCAGGTAGCCATGTCCTTTGTCCCTTTTCAGGATTTTTCGGTTGTTTAGAGAATAACCATTTTCAAGCATGCTGATTCATTGCCACAACACTATTAATAATAACTCACCAACTCCCAGTGCTGAATGAATGAAATGAACAACAAATACTGTTTTACTTCACTAAATTTCTTAAAAAAGAACTTTGTGGTAGTGTCAGCTGAAAGTGCTCACACCACAAACAGTGCTCTTTTCACTGTGTATCAACAATTTTTTCTTTAAGGATACTGTGTTCTTTTGTTGAATAGATTGCCTTTTCTTATTCAAACAAATCTCAAAATAAATATTTAAATGTTACCGTACAGAGCAAGTAAAATCCAGTTGAAAAAAAAACTGCAGTATATCCAACTTTATCCATAAGTCCCATTATGTCAATATTGTTGCAGTAGCAGATGAGAGATTAGTCATGACTCAGTTTAGTAATGTGGCTCCCCTACAACAGAGATGTGTGACCTCCATGGCATCTGGCAAGTCACCCAGCAACACTTTGTTCTTTGGAATCTTTATTTAGTTTGCTGATTAACATTTTATTTGTTGACTACCCTAGACTTCCTGTTAAATAACTTGATACACTAAGTGCTTGTACTACAATATAGTTACAGCATTTCCCATTTGTAAGTGTAATTTTATTACTAGGTTCATGTTTCATTAGGAATCCTACCTGCAACAGGTGGAAGGCTAGGTGGAAGTGCACCTGGGAGGGGCACAGGAGGCCGCAAATTCACAGGTGGGGGGTTCATGAGTGGTGGTGGAGGTGGGAGTCCTGGGGGAGGTGGGGCATCCACACCCGGAATAGGTGGAGGTTGAAAAGGAAGCATATTTGGCAAATTGACATCCTCCACTACAACGGGGTCACTTCCATGGTCGAATGGACACATGTCCCCCCGCATGCAAAAGCCTTTCTCTGCAAAAAAAACCACATACAACTTTGAAAAAATATTGACGCATTTAAAATGTCATTTCCTTTTGATGTAAGGTTTAAAGCTGCTATTAATAAAATATTGTACCCAACTTTACTTACCATCATAGTCACGGCATCGCTTTCTTTGTTGCAGAGGTGGCCCCCTACTAAAAGGGCCACGGTCAACAGGGTGATCAGGCCGAAAGTCTGACCAGCTCTCAGTAGTATTGTTACTATGATGGTGTGTTGGGGCGATGACTGTAATGGTGCTGCTAAGTGTTGGCACAGGAAAGTGGGATGTGGTTGTAGTTGAAACCAGGGCAGCTGGCGTATATCCATCACCACTCTCTGATCTGTCAACTCGATCATGATCGTACTTTAGCTTTCCAGAATCTCGTTCTGAGAAGATACAAGAATATAACCAAAATATTAGTGGATTTTTAAGGGATAAGCAGAAGCAATCTTTAAGTAACCCTTTTCATGCCTTGTACTACATTTCATATATAGACCAGTATTGTGCCCAACAGTAGCCACATTTCCACCAAATGTTATAAAAAAAAAAAGGCATAATTTTAAGCAGAAGTACTTATAGTACTTATATGATACGTATATTGGTCTCTTCATCAGTCCACATGATTTGTTCCAACTACTAACCACCTTGTAGCATTTTATGAAAATATTCAAGAGGATCCTGAAGGTCAGTTACCTGAACAATCATGCGCTAAATGCTAAGTCGTTCCATTACAATACTATCAACATTTATTCATTTTCAAAAAAAAAAAAAAAATCTGAAAAAATGCAACAGTATAAGAAGAAACAAATTTGTTGGTAGAATATGCAATTTACAATCATTTTCATTCCTCTAATCAGGTTCTTACCTCTACTCCTGCTTCTGGAACGAGTTCTGCTGTGGGACCTGCTCCTAGTGCGATCTCTATCCCTATCTCTGTCCCTTTCTCTTTCTCTGTCCCTGTCCCTTTCTCGATCTCGGATGCGGTCCTTGCTCCAACTCCGACTCCGACTGCGACTGTAACTGCGACTGCGTCCTCTCCTGCGATTGTAGCGATCACGGTAAGAATCTCTCCTTGGTGGGTTCCGGTCATACTCTCGCTTCCTGGAGCGGTCATCCCTCTTCCGGTCATCTCCTCTCCTACTCATTTGGGTAAATATGAGTTTTAGTGCAAAATTACTATATTAGAAAGTAAAAAGTTAAGACCAAATACACATACCTGCTATCTCTGCCGTAGCGAGAGCTTGATTGTGGAGGACTGTGATTCACTCTGCGAGAAAATTTTTTCTCCCTTTCCTCTTCCCGATTTGTCTGTTCAGTAAAAACATTCAGGTTAATAAAAACTAAGGACTAACATTTTACATCACATTAACAAGACTTTAAATCCATAAACTAGAGTAGGGCCAGATCAAGTGAGAGTGACCGTCAGTGTCAAACATTTTTAGCTTAAGAACTATATTTTATGAAACTGTTTAGAAAACTTTAGCATTACTTGTAGAAAAAAAATGACATAATTGATTATGTAAAGTTATACTTATGACATATATGTAAATGTACTACTAATTTTAAAATTTTTTCTTGCTTATAAGTAATATTTTAAGTCTGTGAATCTGTAGGAAATAATTATTCAACAGTACAAGAATGCAGAAAGGTTATGTGCAATCAAATTATGTGTAAAGTACGTTCTGCCATTAGCTGTATATATCACTTCGGTTGTAATATGTATGTGAAATAAAAGTTTTATCAGCACAATTGTAGTGTTTTAGTTCCAGCAACATCTTTCATTCCGATACTGAACAACATGACAAATTGCTGTCCTGTGTCACAACACATTTGTGTTCAAACTTATAACTTTATCCAATATTGTTCACAATTGTAGTTTAACATCATACCTAAATCCCTGTTTCATTAAGCAGAAATTTCTTAGCATGTTTTGTACATTTACATACAGTGGGGAAAAATGTCATTGTGATTCTCTGTGTTACACAGCAGTGATTTCAGTATTTTTACCCCAAAATTTTATTTCTGTAAATTGTCACGTGTGTCATGTGAAAGTATTTACTGAGACCTATTTGTACATGGATATAAGTTATTTAGTTTTCAACACAGAGCTTATTGAACAGGAAATGTGTCCCTATGTCACCACTTCATCTGGACCAATATTGACATTGCTGGCAGATTACCTCGTCTTTTTTCTGCTCATCTTTCTCAACTTTTACCAGTAAAGCTGGTTGCTCTGTCTGGGGGAGGTAGTTTTTGTTGTTAATAGCTTCAAAGAGCTTATCCACAAATTGCTGGGTCTCTGAAAAATTGCAAAAGAAAGAAAATTATTTCAGTGCCATGTGAAAATGAACCTTCAAATGTAACCTAAATTTAAGACAAATATTTAGTGAATGTAGTACCTTTCTGGAGAAATACGTCCAACTGGTCGATACAAAGGGCTTTAAGTTCCTTTTCAGTTTTATCTTTTTTCACCAATGCAACGACATACTTGGCGAGTGCAGATGGATCTGCATCACAGCTGCGAATGTGAAGTCCGTAAAAAATAATATCAAGATTTAGACAGCAACCCGAGATGCACAAATACTTTATGGGTTTAAAAGAAATATTTAGCGTCGTTTAAGATAGCATTACATTGGATATCTTAATCTGACCTAAAATGGCAAGTCAATATTAGAAAGCAGCTGTGTGGCTAACAGCTTAGCAACGTTACTTACATGGGCTCGAGGGTTTCAGACAGCCATGTTTTCAAGGCATCGAGGTTTTCAATGAACATTTTAGATCCAACCGAATGTTCTCTCCACCACGGTCAGAGCTAACGTTATCTACGGTAACGTTACTTGATTGTCTATATTGATAGTCGGCATTAGCTAGTGATACTAACCACTTCAGTAAAGGTAAAAGCTGCGATAGCTTAACCGCGTTTGCGTTGGTTAGCCAGTGTAAGCTAGCATACGTCTTTACAGGCCTTTAAACGTGTTGTACAATTCCTCTAATATCGTTCAGTGAATATTTTATGAAAGCAGACGAGGGCTTAATATTTGCCAAACGTTCATATGACCAACTCTGAGAGATGTAGAGTATTTTTATCCAGTACATTTAAGGAACATCCACTCTGAATTTCCTACTGTAGCTCCTCACACACAAGCTAATGTGCCATGGCGAATATTTACTTCCGCTTGTGATCTCGTCAGCGAAATATCGCGAGTGTGTATTCTGTAAGAAATCACGAGGGCATAAAAGTAATGTTAAAAACATAAATCTGTATTTAAAAAAAAAACAAAACATACATTTTCTTCTTTAAATAAGTCACTGTACAGTTTAAAAGCAGATAGATAGATAGATAGATAGATAGATAGATAGATAGATAGATAGATAGATAGATAGATAGATAGATAGATAGATAGAACTACATAGTTAAACTGTTTATGGTCAGGGTGGTAGAGAGGATGCTCATCATCATCATCTTTCATGGACATCATTTTCTTAAGCATCCTTCTCTCCACCACAGTCTGAAAACTGTCCAACCTGAGACTTATTACAGATTACCAATTCTTGGTAGTTTTATCAAGTCTGTTGGTGTCACTGGCTCTTATGCTGCTGCCCCAACACACAGCAGGTATCTAATAACACTGTGGTTTTCATCCACATTTTCATCCAATGTGTACAGGAAAAGGTAGAAAAACCTTCCTAACATATTCACTGTCAAATATTGATAGTAAACACATTAAAATCAACACAATCCATTCTCCCACATTTTGCCTACTGTTGAAAGTTTTGAATTTATCACATATTTTTTTGTATTATCCATATTACAATGAGTTCAGAATCTCTCGCATTGTTATGCAAAATGTTAAACCGAGTGTCTTGCATTTACTTCCATAATTCCTGCTATTTAAATTACATATATAGTATGTTTGTATATTTGAAATGACATAATCTCTAATGCTCAAAACGTACAGGCAATGTACCTATTGATAACATTTGCAAAACATTATCAAAGCCAGTGATACCATCTACCATGTGACTTTAAGAATGTGACTCCTTAGAAGTAAAAGAAAAAAAGATTTAATATTACTCGTTTCCTTCTTTTCCTTTTGTCTTTCCATTTTCTTTGTATATTGCACTACTTAGAATTTGTTCTGTACCCGTTTATTAACTTCTAGGCCTACACAGAGACCACACAGTGTTAAAAATCATTACATTTTATTGTTTTCCAGTTTAACTGGAACTATAAGTGAAATGTATAGATATACACAAAGGCAGATAAATATGAACAATTAAATGCTTCTATTTTCCTCCATTCAAAACAGTGTAGCCCTTTACAATGACATAATTCAACAACTTGCTCTTCCCTTACAACAAACTGTTCTCTAACATTCATTTCCTTTCTATAACAATCATCAAATATGTGGCTTTGTGAAATATAATTTGTTTATCTAAATATATAAACCAGAAATATTGAACATTTCATATTTGAAATATACAGTGTTATGTTAAAAAAAAAAAAAGGTATTTCATTACACCCAACTATTGGAGTTGTACCTATAGATACACCCACTTTTTGATGACTGTTCCATTAATTATAACTCATAGGATAACATTACTTTTAAAAAGCCACAAACACGTCGTCTTCCATGAAATTGACTAAATAAATCATTAATTTACAAAAAAAAAATTAACTATTTACTTGTCGTCTCTTTGTATCTTTGCAAATCTTTCTCTTTCTTTCCTTCTTTCTTTCTGGTAATAAAATACATCAATTAAAATCATTTAATGCAACTAAAAGTAAGTAAAAATGTGTTTTTTGTCTGAATAAAAAAGCAATGTGATTAAATATTGTGGCTTGCAATACAGAGCAAGCAGAAAGAAAATGTTCATTATATACACACACACCAGTTGAAACAGTTCATTATCAGTACATTCATATTTGCCTTTTAACATTCTCAGTAAACTGTTTTCTTATACTAAAGGAGGAAACATTCAAATGTATATTCTTATGTATAAACACTACTATTATAGAAGGGAGTGAGCCAAATTATTCTGACTATAGTTCATTTTTCCACCCACTATATTGAATACAATGAATGGAGGGAGTAACAGTCCAAACAGGGGTTTGCAGCAATTAAAAAATATATATGTACAAGAACTAGCACCATTTCTTTGACTGCCTCACTATCAAACCAGAGAGGGTTAGATCAATTCTTTGTCTGAGTAAAAGTTCAGTCTTGCATCACTTTCTACCATCTAACAATGAAATGTGTAATAAAAACAGTGTATTCAAAGAGGCCAAATGTTGAATGAATACAAAACATACAGTACAACAGACGTTACAGAGTGGAGTTTGCATCTAGTTCTCCCTGTCAGTGAACTTCAGGTGAATTGGAACAGCAGGGCAGAGCAGACCATGGGTTTTGGCTTTGACATCAGCAGTAACAGGAGATACACCAATGTGAAACCTCTGAATAAGCTGCAAAAGGAGCAAAAAAAAAAAAAAACAGATGGAGATTAGACTACATTTGTCTTGTGTGGTAACAAAATATAAATATTAGAAACACATTAGCAGTTGTTAGGTTTGTTTATGTGGGTTCAGAGGGGATTAATTCCCTACCCTTGTGAGAGCTAGGTGCATCTCCAGCTCTGCTATTCTTCTGCCAATGCAGCTTCTTATACCATAGCCAAAAGGAATTGAGCCAAAGTTGTCAACATGATCTGTGGAATCTTTCCTTATCCAGCGATCCGGTCGGAACTCTAAAGCGTCTGTAAAGTTCTCCTCATCGAAGGATGTGGAGTAGTGACAGAGAGCCAACTGTGTCTAACAAAACGAGGAGACAGGGAAATGTCAGCTGTGTCCTGAAAACAGCTGTGCCATTGTACATGTATGAGAGAAAGCAACAAAGATGTATGAGTAATGCAAGATCACGTTACATCTGGTTCCACTGTAATGTTTTTGGCTGACTATGATGGTTGTTCTCTTTACTTCGACACATGCACACTGTAAAAATCTATTATTTCTCTATCAGTTTTACCCCTTTGGGGATGAAGTATCCGCCCACCACCAAGTCATCTTGGGTAATTCGTCCGTTGCCTGGGAGAACTGGAAAGAGTCTACACCCAAGGAGGGGAACACAAAGAAAATTATTCAGCAGCACTAGGGGTGCAATGATTCTCCATATCCACAGTTCAGTTCAATATTTGAGGAATTCATTATGGAACAAGTTGTGTATTTGATTAAATCTTCTCCAATTTGAAATTTGAAGAATGTAGCAAATGTTGATTACCTTTACAAAATAGCTTTACATAAAATAACTAAATAAACAAATTTTAAAAAATAATAAAGAATATCATGAGACCTCTCGACATATTAACAACCATGTAAATAAAAGTAAATAAATAAATAACACTGATCAGATCAGTTATCTGTTTAACATGACCTAAAATAGTCAATGTGCCACATGCAGTTGGAAGACAATAAAACAGAATTCATAATAGTGGTATTCATACAGCTTTCCCTATGTTTAATTACAATGAGGATATTGTGATTTGTATCACAGATTCAATATCAGTTTGAGCACCATTAACTCCCCTAAAACACCACACATTAATGTTAGCACTCTATCAAACACAAATCTATAAAAAGAGACATTTCAGTTTTCATGTTAGTATAAAATATTAAATATAGGAAAGCAGTTACTTTAATGCCCTTCACAAATTATAATGGTCAATTTGTAAAACCTTGAAAGTTCTGAAAATAAGCTGGTAGAACAGAAAGAGTCTCTGTCGTTTGTACCTGAGGGTCTCTTTAACCAGGCCTCTGATGAGAGGCAGTTGTGGAACATCTTCAGCTGTCGGTACAGTCGAGGACCCCAAAGTTTTCTGCACTTCATTATAGATTTGCTGCTGTACATGAGGGTGCTGCGCTAACAGATAGGCAGCCCAGGACAGGGTGAAGGATGTCTACAAGAATAAAACATATGTTTTTAATTTGTTGTATAGATTTCTCTTTGGATATTAGATGCAATTTTAATTAATTTGATTTAAATGTTTCCTGGTTTTGTAACAAATGTGACTGCATCATAGGATGATAAAAGAGTTACTATAATCTTGCGTAAGCGTTGGGAAACAGTGAGGAACTTGAGAGGGAGAGGGGGCTGATTCCACATGCTGAGAAGAAAGTCAAGTCCAATCCACCAGCTGCACTCTAACCCCTTTATTATAAATCCGGCATCACTCATTCTATTCATCCCCCAAATGTACTCTTAATTGAACATACTTAGTGTCACCAGACTTAACAGCATTCCACTGTGCAGTGTAAGTCTCTTATAATGATCCTTCAGGAGGCTGATACATTCATTTTTAATTAATTAGAGCACAAAATAATTACATTTATGGCCTGTTCTTTGTTCTGATTTTTTTTCTCCAAAATATAGCATGTCTAGTGCACATGCTAATCTTTCTCATTTCCTCAGTAAAACCCTATCCAAATATTTTAGTTATCTCACTATCAGTTTTTTCATAACTGATCATGACTCATTTCATTGACATTTAAATGTCACTTTGAGCAGATGAGCAAATGTTATGAAAATACATGTCATGTTTCCTGTACCATATCTTTACTGACAATGATGTACGATTTGTTCCCGCAGCTCATGTCTCAGCCCCTTTTCCTTTGCCTATCTCACATCTTCCATCCACGCATTTTATGACATATACAAGCACCAGAAGCCTTGCTGTTGTTAAAATTACACTGAATAGAGCCTAAAGGTCAGTCGAAGGCCGATGTCTCCAAGTGGACTAATTAATGATCAAAAGAGTATCTACCCTTGACCCCATCCTTTTCACTGTTGTGTCTCCCACCTCGGCCTTCTCCCTCCCACTCTGTCATCACCATTTTACCGTCTAACCAGCTTGGTCTTAATCAACCCCAGCTGGCACAGATGGTGACAACACCTCAGACAAAGCCAGGGAGGAATCATATGACACATCTAATCCAAATGCAGCTCTAAAATACTCTCCTCCTCATCCCTCACGTGTCCCTTCATTTTCTACCATCCATTCCATGTCAAATCTTTCGTTCCTTTTCCTGTATGATTCCCATTACTTTAGCCTTTCTCTTCTTCAAACCCACCCCCTATTCTCCCCCTCATCTTCGCTCTGCCCAGCCTGAGCTATAACTCTGACTGTGGCTAACATGTCTTGACAGCTCTAGTGTGTGCTGAGTAAAGGCAAATGCACCACAGGGTCAGGTAATGGCTCAGCTAAGTCCACCCCCTACCAGGACATGGCCGTTGCAACAAGTTCAACAAAAACACACACCCCTTTATCCTGTGGCCCCCAGCTCAACACAAAACACTCTACACCCCCCAGTTCTTATTAATCTGACAGTACCCCAAACAAATTAGGCAGTAACTACACACATGTGCACACAATGCAGATGCAAATGTGCGCACACACAAAAGTAGTCCATCAGCGAAAAGTAACTCTTAGAAAGGATTTTAATAGTTTTGCAAATTAAATGCCTGCTATCAGACATATTGTGGTGTAAATCATTGAATATATTTCTGGAAATCACTTAGTTTTCCAAATTGTAGCCAGTGGTAATCCAAGAACACTCACGCCAGATGTCTGGTAGTAGAAAAAGACAAAAGCCCCCCTGTGTAGATCTAACAGACAGAGGCAAATGACAAGAAACAAAATCTGAGTGAGAACAAGTTTGTCAGTGGGATACTTTGTAACCCCCGATTCACTACTCTGACCTGACGCTGGCACAGCTACACAGGCATGGATGTGGCGCCAGAAACCCAACCCTTGAAACTCAACACTGACTCAGACACACACAGACACACACGTGCGACTCCCAACCTCTTTACATCCTGCCAAACCTCAGCTCATAAAGACCCCTCTGTAAATATTATCTGACACTTCTGCATTAATACACACACATACACACACACCGTGTCAACTCCAGCCAGAAGCATCTCTGTTACATTGGCATAAATCTCTTCCATGCTCATCTCCTTGGTAACAAGCATGTGCGTGAGCATTCCTCCCTTCACCTCCTCTCCCCGCTCGAGCTGGGCCTTGATCTGTGCAAATCTCTTATCAACGTGAATGGTGCCTGGGATTACACAGAGAGGAAAAAAAGGTGAGATGAATGGAGAGGGGAGAAGGTGGAGTGGAGGCGAAGAGTTGAGGGGAGGGGACAAAAGTAAAGGAAAGAGAAGGGAGAAAAAGTTATGTAACAGGGGGACCCCTTACTCCCACAGTCCCATTATACAGCAGTAGAGATTTATATGTAAATCAAGATTCCTATCTGTCAGTGCCAGGGTATTTATCCACCAAAATAAAGCAGATCGTTTCAGAGACTAAACAGTCACAGTTTATACTACAGATACTACTGAGAAAGTACGATCTAATATTTTTTATATAATTAAAGCCATTATTTAGTGTTAACAGTTGCATTTAGGGGAAACTCATAATACGTTACTCAAAACAACTCGCAATACAGCAATTCTGCAATACTTGATATGTTACAAAACAACCATGCATGATACATCACACTGCCTTAATCTCATTGAAAATGGAAAAAAAAAGACCCTTAGAAGGAAAAATCAGAAGTTATACATTAATCCACTGCACTGTTTGAAGTGTCCTTAACACATAAACACTGATTGTAATTTCTGTGTTTACATGCACTGTGTTTTAATAAAGAGCTCATCTGGACCTAATATAATAAATATATCATATATTATATAAAACTACATAGTATACCTGTTACCTATATCTTCTATGAGCATGCTGGAGCTTTGCTAAACCTGTGGCAATGTCATAGCTCCTGATGTCTTAAAAAATATCACAATGTAGAAATGGGAAGCAAAATTTATAACAAATCCTTCCCAGGATCCAGTGTTTGAGCACTTATAGTAAATCGCTGGATGATGCGTAAACTATAAAAAGTCTTATAAAGGAAAGACCACACAGTTTACTATAAAAGAAAAGACAGAATATCTGTACATTTGTGTGCTTGTGACTAACAAACAAAAGAAAAAAACACTTACTAAATTTGAAAAGCCCGTCCCAGGAGATACAGAACTCCTCCCACGGTTTAGGGATGATGGGGCGGAGCCACTTGGGAATTGCCCCTGCATACATTGTAGTCTTGAAGGAGCTAAACATGAGGGTCAGTGCATTAATGTAATCTTGAGTTTCCTTGGGAATCTCATATTCCAAACACCCCAGTCGAGTTTCATATAAAATGGCTGCAACGCCTGTGAAGATAAAGAAAAGCTCACATTGAGTGACCTGCTTTTATTTGTGACAGTGACAACTATTGGAGCTCTGAAGTGGAAAACATCACAATGTTGCAAATCTAAATAAGTGTTTCACCTTGACTCAATCATCCGTGTGTAGTACTACATAAGCACTCAGTCCTGTAAGTGCTTTACCTACCTTCCATAGCATATTTGAAGAAGAGGTCATTCACGTTGAGGACAGTTGCACCATCGGCTTCTTGGGTGCGTAAATTGCAGACTCGCTTAATCAGGTCATCCACCACATTGTTCACATCACCAGAGAACACTGCTACATCTCGTGGACGCATTATGAGCCGTCTGAGCACACTCCGCATCTTAAGCCAATCTTCTCCCTCCCTGGAAAACACAATGAAGGATAAATAGTTATAAACTGGTAGAAAGAAATGGCCTGATTTTAAAAGTGGTGTAAATATTACTGACAAATAGGGAAGGTGTTGTATTTCGAGAGCAGTAAGGAGCACAAACAGTGAAAGTGCAGCGTCAGCATGTGTAGATGTCGAAGATCAAATTTATCACACTAATCCTACAACAGAAAGCCTGAAATAAACAACAATGGGATGAAAAGTGACACTGAACCGGCGCTCCTGAGGGAAATGTAGTCCAGACACAAACAATTCAAAACATTGTGTATTGTGACATCCACACGCATGAAAACAAAAGTGACTACCCCTCCTTGGGTTTGAGCTGCTCAGATCAGTTGGATTGGTCATTTCCAGTGCTCTAGGATCAAAGGTTAAAAAGGACTCACGCTGAGATGAGGCCTGTTGAACGGCCTCTCATCTGTCTGTACTCCTGCCAGGACTCCATGTTGGCTCTTTGAGGAGCCACGCCCTCTGCCCTTAACACCTGGGCCACCAGTTCACGGTCCGCAACAGAGACCACCAACTGGGGCCCAAAGTAAGACTTGAAGATTTTCCCATACTTCTTCCGGTGATCCATCTGAAAGCAGTAGGCAGCATGGTTATCAAACAAGCAAAGATGGATAGATGGCTGGCTAAATGTAACTATATTGTTAAATTTGTGCAAACATAGTCCACTTAGATCAGTTTTGTTAACACTGAAAGTTAATGGAATTGTGTTTTAATTTCCATGTAGGAATGCCTCCACCAAATTACTAACAATCTATAAAAATACTAAATATAGGCCTACCGTATACTCTATGTAGTTTACACAGTAATGAATAATGTATATTGTATTTGAATTAATGTATCAAAAGTGGAAATAAGATTTGGTATAATTAATTAAACATGCTTGAAAGAGGGAGGGGGGAGGGGGGGGGCAGATTTAAGCTAAGGGTCTAAAACTTCTCTTCCGACAACATCTTCTCTCATGTCTCTCTCTGTCTCTGATAACAAGTATTGTAAGGTAAGGCAAGGAACATTCATTTATATAGCAAAATTCATACGCAGGTCAATTCACAGTCCTTTACAAAAATGGAAAAGAGACAAGTTAAAAACACATACAGTTGTAGTATTAGGAAGTATTCTCCCAGCTCCTAAAGATTAACCCCCTCCCTTATCCCTATCCCCAAGTACAAATAAAGCTTGGAAAGTTTCATTTTGCTTCCTTGAAAAAGTCATCAATAATCAATGAATCAATAATATAAAGCTTATTCAAGTTATATTGTTGTGCCACTAGAATTATTCACTATAGCAAGTAAAATATTAACCATTTTCCACTTGTTTCTTTCTTTTACGAGCTTATATGAAACTTGGTTGAAAAGAAAAGTGATTCTTTTCTGCATTTTGTAAAAAGGGAAACTAATTCACTGTTTGATATGATTCAGTTGTTTTACTCAACTCCTCATCCAGGTGCGCTTTTACGCAATGGTGTGTGCCACATTACGCATTGATAGTACAATGCATTCCTTTTGGGCATATTAAAGGACCGACATTTGATTTGTTAAACATGTTTACCTGAATTTCATGAATTCTACCAAAACCATCTCTCCAGAAGAACTCGACCAAGTTAGCCAGAGTGCCGGGTCCGGGCATCTCCTTGAGGCTCTTGACTGTAGCCTTATTCGTACCGGCTTCCACAGGTCTCATCAGTCTGTCGGGCATGTCCTCCTCTTCAGCCGCGGAGATCCCCAAAGCCTCGCTGGCTGCAGACTTGTGCAAAGTCCGTACATTGAAGAACAGCTGCCGGCCGCTCTGAACATTCTTCCAGCATGCTGTCGTAAAAGGATTCATGCTCGCCATCATTTGTATGCTTGTCTGCGTATTCGTGCGCAAACACTGTTTTGTTGTCTTTTGCAAACTCCAAAAGCACACAGCTCCTACAACACCTACAAATGCATGTTAGCCGCACGTGTGGACTCAGCCTTTCCCTGTGTTGTAATGTAATGTTAGACGGAATGGGATGTATTGTGGAAGTCTTTTAAAGAGTTGCTTGTACAATCTCCGCACTGGAACATGATTGGATGGTCGCTTGAAAAGAAGGGAGGGTTAAGTCTGTATTCGGGTGTGGGCGTTTCCCCTAAAAGCTGCTGGGTTCATGGGGAGTGAGTTACAACGTGCCAAAACACAGTTACATCACACCAATCAATCTGGGTGCGTGTACGCGCACGCCACTCCCCCTCACTCACTCGCACGGACGTACACTATATAACCATTAATGTGATTCATGGCACAGGCAGCCAAATTACTTATATTAGTAATAAAACAAAGTGAAATCCTTCCCCAAGTCTCTTTCATGTGCTCACATGCACATCAGTGTAGTGACAAATCCTGGGATCCATGTGAGATTACTCACTGCTCTGTTAATGTTTAGCAGAAATATTCAGACATGGATGTATATTTTGGCAGGTAATGTTTCACTGATATGAGGGGGGAGTGACTGGAGGTATTTTTTTTTTTAAACATTTTTTTCCTTAAATCTTAAAGGCTGTTACATCAGAATGTTACATTTTGATGTCATGGGGAAAAAATTGTGCTGTTATTAATTTTAAGGGAAACCAAGTGATGATGCTTTAATAGTTTTTTTGGCATAAGGATCTGGAGATGGACATGGTTCAGCTGAGATCATCATCACACAAAGTCATATTCTTTCAAATGTGGGAGGTTTTCAGCAACTTACAGGTAAAAATAAATAAAAATACAAGTCTTTAATGGCTTTTCTTCTAAAATAGATGCATGTGCATACATTTAATGATCTTGATGCCTCCATGTTACTAATATGAACACTGATCATTAATGACATGATCCTTCCTCTCCTCCACTCTCAAATCCACTCCATTACTTCAGTTCTTCACTACTTCTTACTGCCTTCATGCCAACAAAGCCCCTAGTACAGAGTGGACACAAAACAGGGATTAAACTGGCAGGCCACAGACAGAGCCATTCAAAAAGAATCTTGCTCTATAGCTCAGGGTGTCTGGGCAGAGGTGGGCTTTTTCCCACACTTGCCTCACTGTCGACTCACAAACAAGCACCAGGCTCAAACTGTTCTTTTTGGAATATCTTCAAGCCACCAAGACGCAGAGGAAGTAGACCCCTTCGGTCCTCAAAGCGTAATCCCCCATATCCACAGCTTTTTCTTGTCACAACTCCAAGTAAAACTAATGCTTCCTTGAAAAGGGCACCTCGAGAGCAGCACACCACTGAGCCCGATTCAGTGAAAACGGTGCACAAATCTGAGGACCACTGGAGACTGTGTCTGTTTGTAGGTTAATAGGAATGACACTTGATTTTCTCTGATTTGTTTTCATCATGTCTTTTCATCCCCCATGATATCAAATTTCTTATTAAGTCATTATCCATTAAGTCAGACAGGCTCAGTGTCTGTATTTAAATCATGTCTAAAAATACACTTTTTTATGTTGACTTTTAATGAATGAGTAGGGTGTTTTTTGTTTTTAGATTTCCTATGTTATTTTTACCAGATTTGGATTTGATGGGTGTATTTTGTTGTACTTGGCACACTTTGCACCATGTGTTATCACTGTTGTACTTTTTTAAAGTGCTTTATAAATAAAGTTGATATAGTAATTCTCCCGAAGTTAGTGGTTAAAGTGTGCTTTGAAATTTCTTTTAGCATGTCTATGACATTTTTGGACAGTTTCAACAGTTAAAAAGGTGTTTTTTTCCCCCCTTTAAATAGGGCATTATAATGTCAAACATTTGTAATGCTTTCTGGGATATTACAACATATAAGCTTCTAATGTTATGACAGGGGACTTTTGTTGCTGTAAAAATGCACTACCTCTCATTGCATTTTGTGAACCGTTTCATAATGTGGTTGTAATTATAAAAAACAAGAATGGATTTGTGATGTTATAACAAATTTGCAAGTTTGTACTAATGTTAAAAATATATTGCATCATGTGTCAGTAACAGCTGAATCTCACCCTGTCTCAATGTAAACAAGTAGAAGTTAAGCAGATTATGTGAATGAATCATATTTTCCAGTTTACTCATTCACATACGTCATTATAGGAAACATTTCACATTATGCTGATAAAATTTTTCACATATGAAGAAATATTCTAACGATAAAAGAAACTGTAAAAAAAATAAATAAATAAAAATCATACTTTATTGAGAAATGTATCTGGGAGGGAATGCAAACCCTTGAGGGTAAACAAACCCATAATTATCATTTCAACAGGACAATCAGGATTTTCAAGTTGTATTGAATTAATTCTAAATGGCTGACAATAAAGGATCAATGTGCTGATGTGACTGCATGAAATGTATTTTGGGATTTTCTGACTGCATTCAGCATTTTCTATAGAGTGGGTTCTACTGCTCACCAACAATGCCACAAGCTATTGGAATTATTACGGTGCTACTTGTATGATAATTATAATAATGTTTTGCATGTTAAAATATAAAGTTGATTTGTTTTTCCTTCTCTGGAGTGACCGAGATACACTTTCATAAGATGCAAATGAATCCCTGAAGAAAATATATGGATGAAAATTACAATAATGGAGCTAGTTGGCATGAATTAACATTCATTTACCATTTAATGTGTACAATAAATCACATTTACCAAAAATATGCTTTACAAAAGGTTGATTTTCACACTATGAGTTGGCTTACTGAACTACCACTAACAGTAGATAAGACAGTTAAAGTTATTGAAACAACTTCACCTAATCTGTAGCTGTGCTTTAAAGGGTTAATATCACATCTTATTGCGTACAGAAGTGACATGTTTTTCCAACCTGCAAGTCAAAGCTTGCAAGACAAACTTACCAAAATGCAAAACAACTTTAGAAAGAACAACGATTTTGTTTTCCCATTGTTCATTTGAAGCTTTTGAGCTGCAAATGTCTGTGTATGAACAAGATACATGGAGCAGAGGTTATTACAAAGACCAGCATCATGCTCTGGATTTTTTCCAAGTTTTGAGTCAGCATCCAGGGGGAAGGTCTTCACTACATCACTATCTTCAGGTAATATTTAGTTCCAGGTTATTTCCACAGTTCATTCTGTTCTCCAGACGCAGTTTACTACCTGACTATCAGTAGTCTTAGTTCAATCTTCCCTTGTTTTGAGCTGTTAGGGTTTGAGTCAGTGCATCTACTTCCTGAAACGCTTGAAAAGTGGATGAACACCTTTGCATGCGGCGGAGGCTTTGCTGCCACGACTTTGATATTCCATGTAAACGGTGTCATCTGCACCTGACATGGAGCTCATTGTGCCTGTTCGCCGAGAGATCTGACAAGAAAGTGAGGAAACAAATTAAATATTAGAATACATAATAATAATCATAATAATACACAAAATTATATAAAATTGTTATTATTATTAAAAATTAAGATTAAGTAAATGTACGTGGTTTCAAATGTTTTAGTTTTCCAAAAATAGCTACCTGTGGTCGACCGCCCACCTCCCCTGCCACCACTTCTTCTTCTGCATCCAGGTCAGATGCAGCTAAGACCTTCTGAAGTAGCTGGTACTGCTCATCTCGGGTGGAGAACATCAGGTCCTCTTCGTCCATACCCGCCAACTTTGTAATTACCTAACAGCAAAAACAGAAAACAACAAATGAGAATGCTAGGAGGACTTAGCAGGACATTTCAGATTCCGTGGAATTCATGAGGGACAGGGCTGTGTGCTGAAGGACAATAATTGATGGAGCATTCTACACTTACATTCACTAACGACTATCTGCCTCACTCCAACAAGTGCATTGCAATCATTTGTCTGCCCACCCTAATACACTAAAGAACATATTCACAAATATGCCCAAAAGAGACGGGACCTTGTCAAACCTGTGTCAAATTTGCTCACTTTTGAGTTGGTGACTCAAAATAACTGAGCCTAACTTGAATACATTTTTCAGAACTTTGAGGCATAGTGGACACACGAGCCCCACAGATTACTAGGAATTCTTTAATTTTAGGATTTCATTTAAATTTAATTTTAGAATTTTAGGAATTCTTTTGCAGGTTAATATATTCCTGGTAATAAAAGCTCCCAGGGAATGTTAGTGGTGAAAGGGCTACAGTGTAATTTTAATGTCATTCCTACAAACAAAACTTGCCACAGGGTCTACAAGGATGAAAAGACTATCTTTATAAAAACACTTTTTTCTGTCTCATTTTTTATTTCACCTCTGTGAACCTAAACGCCGTACTGAATGGCAATATTCACAAGCAGATCACTGACTCCCAGTGCCAGACTGGATTGGATGAAATGAAAAGCTTTTGAATAATCAGTGAATAAAACATCATCTGATTTGTGAAGACACAAATAT
Source organism: Maxillicosta whitleyi (assembly GCA_029822895.1). Classification (NCBI taxonomy): domain Eukaryota; kingdom Metazoa; phylum Chordata; class Actinopteri; order Perciformes; family Neosebastidae; genus Maxillicosta; species Maxillicosta whitleyi. The sequence continues at coordinate 12,172,266 of JAPSES010000001.1, forward strand.
TCACTGACTGTGTGAGACACTAACACACCTTAAAGCTGTAGCCCTGGTCCACCAGGAACCTCTGTCTCTTTGTGGAATAAGCCATCTCCTGGGTGTCTTGAGACACCAGTGAATAGAAGTATGCATTATACTCTTCTGCTACCATTCCTACACAGAAGACAGGTGATGAGAAAAAGATCTTTGTTCATGAATGTCACCTAAGAAAAAAGTTAACAATATGTGTGAAAAATGAACCATGCAGGGGTCACGAACCCTGGTCCTTGAGAGCTACCATCCTGCATGTTTTTGACGTATCTGTCTTCTAACACACCTGATTCAAATGATAAGTCTATCATCAAGCTCTGTAAAAGCCTAATAAGGACCTGTCAGGTGTGCTGGAAGAAGGAAACATCTAAAACATGCAGGACAGTAGCTCTTGAGGACCAGGGTTGATGACCCCAGGGTTAAAGGTGAACCTTTCTTGGCTCGTAGGACTCTGCCAAGCCTCTGAGCTTCCTGTCTTCGTGATCCACCATGAGAGGAGATCTGAATAAGAACATTGGCTTCTGGCAAGTCAAATGAAGTGTCTCCAACCTGTATGGTGGCAAAGATGTTGCAAAAACAGAGTTAATGTTATCTAAGGCAAATTTTTCATTCAGTATCACTGTTGTCCAAGGTGAAAAGTTTACACAGTATATGTAAATTATTGGGAAACACTTTATTAATTTGATAATTCATATTGTTAGCAGGAACCTGATCACAGCGGTCTGAGACTATATGAATTGTCTGAAAACTGATTCAGAATGTAGATCCTTTCTAAACATACTAGTGTGCCCTCTAGTGGTCACAAGTGGATTCACACGCTAGAGAGTAGGTCAATGATTAGCAAAGTATGTGTAGTAAATACATCAATAAACTAATCCATTTACCTTGGAGATGAAAATTGTGTTGATCTTGGGGTTATGTTTGAAGTTTTGTAAGATCTGCATGCGTTCTCCCTGAGATGTTGGACCATAGATATAAGGCCTTTAAGGGAAAAAAAAAAAAAATTAGAAGAAAATTCCACTTTTACAGATGGAAAAATCTTATATTGACTATTTACTGAAATATAGTAAGAGTTCATCTGTGACGTACTTGTTGAGCCGAATGGCATACTCCTTCAAAGCAAACACGTTATCAGCAAAGACAATGATCTTGTCGTTGCGCCGTTCGTGGAAGCGAATAAGAAACTGGCAGGCACGGAACTTATTGGGATTCATGGTATAGAGAAGGATTCGCTTTTTAGTCTTGATGGCCACATACTCTCTGTAAAACTCTGGAGACATTGGGCACCATACCTAGAGAGGAAACATTAACCGTTAACCACACTTACATGAACACTGGAGAAAGAAAAAAAAAAAAAAGTAAAATCACAAAACAGCCCAAGTAAGATAAATTCATCTTCATTTAAATGTGAGCTAAAAGAAATGTTTGTAAAAGCAAATCTGATGGGTTTTTTTTTTAATTTCTTCTTGTGCTATATGTCACAGATACCAGTTTTTGCCTCAACCACAATTAAAATCACGTTATAGATTTTCTAAATAGTATAATTGAGTTTGTCATTTCATGTAACTGAGGGCAGGACTCACCCTGTAGAGGACCTATGAGCCTGCTAGTACATAACCCTTCCAAACTATTCATTCATTCATTCATATTATTCATAAGCCTTCACAGTTTGGTTCGGGTCAAATTTGACCCAGAATTTTCTCACAGTAAGTGTCTATAACAAATGTTGAACTACAGATTTATTTAGAATGTTTAAATAGGCTATCCCAGATTAATAAATACATAATATATAAATATAATGTTTCACAGAGCAGAAAGAGCTTTTTTTTTAAGTTTTACAACACTGGTTTTTGGATAAAAACACCTTGTCATGAAAGGATGATGTAATGCTCTGTGGGTGTGTTTTTTCCCTTGCCTGTGCTGGTCTTCACCTTTGACATAATTTCTGATTGTGGCCACCTGGTGGG
>JAPSES010000001.1:12174356-12218096 GCA_029822895.1 Maxillicosta whitleyi
CTGCTTTGGACTTTGGACTGTGTTAAGTACTGTTTTTGTGAACTGTGTCTCCACTGGGAGAATAAACTGTGTTTGTCCGATATTTCTGGTCTGGTCTGCTTCTGGGTTCAGAGACTCCGCCCTTGTCACACCTACTATCACACAGTATCATATCCTGTTTTACATAATGCATAAAAATACAGAAGCCATTATGATTTATATATAAAATTGACCCAAACCAACCTCAGTGTCTGAAAATCTGTAGCACTTGTAAAAGTATAACATTTTAAAATATTTTCATGTTTGTGTATTCTGGGTCAAATTTGAACCGACTAGTATGTAAGGGTTAAATGCCAACACTGAGTCGTTCTGGGTTATTGCTCCACAGCTGGGCTTTGTAGGAGGGCAGCCCCCAAAGACCCCATTTTCAGGAAACACGCGAATACACAAAAGAAAATAGAACTCCACGGCCATTTCACGAGGACTTTAAACTTCAGTCTAGTCAAAATCCTTAGGGGTCATGCATTTTCAACATTTTGAGAGTGTACAAAACGTATGCCTGGGGGGAGGGTTTTAATGAGCGATGTATGCTTTCAAAATGTCAAATAAATGTCGATACCCAAGACAAAAATAAAGTCTCAGAAAAAAGTTGGGCTGAAGGGAGGGATCGAACCTACAATGTTAGTGTCTCTAGCCGTGTGATTATCTGCTGCACTACCGCGGTTTGCCAGTTACTGGTAGATTATGGCCCATCGCAAACCAGTCCCTACTCACTTCCACTTCACTACGAGTGTCCCTCCAAACGGAGTATCCATTCGCAGCTATGGAGGGCACTCCTGATTAAGGGGGAGGGCATAAAAGTGACACTGAACGAGTGTGACGCCCTCGCTACCTTACCAGAAACAGGAAGGAACTGTTACCATGGAGATGGACAGACGCATTGTTTGTGCCGCAGCTGTCATGTGTTCAACAGGTTAAGCAGTGTTCTACTTAGTGCAAAGTGGCATAGCGGCCCACGACACTAATTTCCCCCCCGATACGCTTATACAGTATACTTATATAGTATAGTGTAGCGGCATTTTGACTGTAATTGTTCAGATCAAATGTGAAAAATGTTTCACACGTGCGCAGGCTGGACTCTGAGCAAATCGGCCCCAAAGGCAGAGCCAGAATTATGTGGGCAGAGCCGCTAACTGATAGGTATAAACTTTCTACCTACATACAAAATTCCCCTTCTGGTACCATTAAAATGGCCCATTTTATTGCACAAAATTTAAAAACCACTGCACCATGCCACAAAATCATCTTTAAGACATTTTAAGGCTTAAAATTCACATTATTGGAAGGACAAGCAGAAACGTTGCTATAAAACTGCACGACTCACCTCTGCACACTGGACTTTGGCAATATAGCCATTGTTCTGCAACTCCATCCAGTTAGCTTCATACAGCTTAGGCCCAATTAGAAAGTTGAGGTCCACAATCTTGTCATCTTCTCTAACCAGTGTGGCAGTGAGGCCCAATTTGCAGTGGGCTTGGACAATGGTCAGAACACGGCGAAACATCTTGGCTACAAAAACAATCATTAGTGAGCTTTTAATTTCATATTATGAAAAATATAATGCAAACACTGTAAGCTCACCAGTATCTCAAACTCACCAGGGATAGTGTGCACTTCATCCAGGATAATGAGGCCCCACTCCTGGCTCCGCATCCATTCCATGACCCTCTCTGCTTCCCATGAGCGCTTCGTCGTGTGACCCAGCATAGAGTAAGTGCTGATGGCCACAGAGCAGCCAATAGGCTTGTCTTTAGCATCAGAAGTGAAGCGGCAAATTTGAGAGTCATCAATAGTGGACCACATCTTGAACTGAGCCTTCCACTGCTCAACTGACACAGAGGAGTTTCCCAACACCAGGCAACGTTTTCGTACTGTGCACGCTGCAGTAACACCCACCAATGACTTTCCCGCACCTAGAAAGCAAAGGGATAAAGCACTGAGTAATACACAGACGTTTTAGGATACAAAAAGATAGTAACATAGTAAGTTGATGGTTTAATATTCAGATTGAAATATGTGGTAACTGTAAATAAAATACTGCATACTGCCAAAGTTTGTTCTTTCTCTTTTTGTGAATCTTTGTTCCATCCTCTGTGGAATGGAGCAAAGGATGGAACAAAGATCAACATGTTCCTACACCAGCTGTCTCACCACAGGGCAGGACGATGACCCCAGAGCGAGCACGTCCATTTCCAAACATCTTGCGTAGGCTCTTTTCCTGGTAAGGCCTTAACACAGCAGTTGGTTTCAAGTCTATGTTGATGTCTGGGTTGACTGTATCATTACGAAAGTCATACTCTGCAAGGAGGGGGTACTCCAGCTGAATACAACGTTTTTGAAGCTCTTCAATCATCTCCTATAGGAGACCAGGAAAACAAAAAAAAAAACAAAAAACAAATTAGAAATGAGTAGGACACCTAAGAAGAATGTCTTTATATATGATGTTCAATCTCTATTGGAATCAAACCTGACAATCTCATGTTTCAAAGCTATGTGATTAAAAATGGAACTCTTGGGTTATTTTAATTTCATGACCATTTTCAAAAACACACTCTATCCACTTCTTTTGTTTCAACAGCATAAAAATAAGCATCATATTATAATTATTTGAAACTGCTTCAATCACCAATTTCCACAGGTCAATTTAAAAAACTTTGATGCTTCCATAAGATCTTTGCAAATAAAATCTATTATCATAATTTCAGGAGAACTCTACATGTTTTTCTTTTCAAACTTTGATCAGCTGTGTTTGTTGTAGTAATGACAAAATGGCTGAAATGGTGCAATGCAGAATAGGTGATAATTCACACAGAGTGACAACAAAAAGTAGAACCAAGAAATCACACATACCTGCCGAATTTCAAATGACACTGTCTGAGTCTCCTCCTCTTCTTCTTCCTCCTTATCCATCTGTTCATAGTAGCTGAAGATGTCCTCAGGAACCTGCTGGGTAGATGTCTGGCCATCGCTGGCCTGCTGTGATGTGGACGTACCTCCTTTATCTTGAACAGTCTTTGATATCTGTCAAGAGGTGAAGCCAAAATAGTTTTAACTGTTTTTCACTTCCCATAGTAGTTGGATGGTATTGTGTGTGCTTTTAAATGGACTTTTTCCAGTAAGCAAAAATTATCTTCACTTAGGTGTTCCTGATTTTATTTTGAAATGGCTTTGACATTATTTTTTTGTGTAGCTGTGTAGTTTGTATCAGCACATGGTGTAAGAGGAAAGATGGAGGATGATGTACCGCTGACTTGCTGTGGATAACTTCAGTAATAAGCTCTGTGTCCCCTCCATCTGCAGCACGGAGACGACATTCACGGATAACATGGTCCTGCAGGAGGCGCTGGATCACATCAGGGAAGGCACTCTCCACAAAATACCTGCAGGTGGACACAATTTTACATGGAGGATTGGAACCAAAAGGATACAAATGCAAACCAGGAAGGAATTTGTAAATTAAAATTTCCAATTTACCTATTGTGTTTGAGAACTAGCTTCACTTTACCATAGCTCACTGTGCAGAGCTAAAAGGAGTGAAGAGACAGATAAAGTTAACTGACAACTGCATATGCACACATAATGCATCATACAATGCAGTAGCATATTTACCAATAACCTCAACCTTTCACTATCCTGTCAGAATGCTAGATGTTTTTCCCCATATACTTACTTTTATGAATTGCACAATTCCTTCAGGCACAGTAGTCTTGCTGAGTTTTTGTAAGTACTCTACAATATCGGAGGTCTGCAGCCCCACACTGACAGCTGCATACAAGGAATAGGCTGTCAGCTTGTACTCATGGATGTGATTTGGCCTGCACACCGGCTCTGCAATAGCCACCAAGAAATCCTGGGCGTACTTATACACGGGGGAGAAGGCCTCTAGAAATATATGTCCATCTGGAGCCTTGATATAGAGATACCAGAAGAAAAGGGACACAGAGAATATGAAGCAACTAAAATAAACATACCTTATAATATGATAGAACAATGGAATCTAGTCTTACCACGTAGAGAGGACGTGAAGAATGATCATTCTTCAACAGCATCTGAGCACGGTAGTCTTTGGCTCCATATTCATCCAGTTTAGTACTGGATTCATCTACCTGTTTCCCTGCAGCTGCAGGTATGGCCTCCTGAGACTCATTACCTCCCACTTCTTCGTCATCTTCCTCTTCTTCATAAAAACGCTTTTTGGACTTTTTCTCTATTGAGGAAAAAGTCAGAAATAATAGTTAGATGAATGAGAGACTACTATAAACATATTTTTGTCATATATTTTGACACTGTTGGTTAGTGTACATGTTTAAATTATTTACAAGTCATTAAAATTTAGTGCCTAAACCTGCCTTAAAATTGCCTCAAGGCACCACAGAAACACAAGCTACTTAGTATTAAATTAGCAGTCAGTAATGTGTGATCAAAGTGGGCGCTCCAATCATTAACTACAGTGTGTTTGAAAGTGTAGCAAAATACTAACCATAGCTCTAAACCTCAGTATTGACATTTTCCATGTTGCTAATAACTGCAGCTAAATGCTAGCTTAGCTAAGGTTATTTTTTATCAACAGCAGCGTCAACACTCACCTCGGTCTCCTTTATCCTTTTTTCCCATTTTAGAAACGTTTAAATGGCCAATATAATTCACAGCATGTCAGAAACCAAGTTAAAGTCAGCCTAATATTCTACTGAAATTTTACGTCCGAAGAGTTAGTAATACACAACTTCATGCGACATGATAGCATGGATGTTATCCCATAAAGACCGGTGTCAGGTGTGGAAATACATAATAAACCACTTCCGTCTTAGATTTCAAGCTAAAATGGAATAAGCTACTTTTTTACAGGTTGCATGTGTTCCACAGACAAAATTGCTAAATATGTTAGGAATATGTTACACTGAATGTAAAATTTATACCTACACTGTCAGAAAAGGTTGATTATGAATTACACTTAATACAACAATATAACTAGCAAAGTGACTGTGCTCTTATTTTTGTGTAACAATATTTTATTTCCGCTTACGCTATTGCTGCATTTATTGAATTGACACGTTGAAGTTTTACTATTTACTTCCGGTGTGAAAGGTGAACGTTGTGATTGGGCTTTCGCTGTTTTACAAAATACGTTTTCTACTAGTAGAAACATTTAAGGCTTAGTGTTCTTCGGTAACACTTGTTATTGGCAAGAATGTCGTCTAATAATGTTATTGGACCTGCTTTGCCACCGAAGCACGGAGTGGAGAGTGATGAAGACGATGATAACGAAGAAGGATGTACGTCTATTTTGTCAGATATGGAGTTAACTTTGCACCTTTATATACAATATTGTATAGCCTTTAAGCTATAAACAATAGCTTAAAACAAGTGATATCTGTTTTTGGTGTCTTTATAATGATAATTTGTCCTCTCGTTAATCGATAGTTGCTGGTCCTGCTTTGCCTCCTGGTTATAAACGAGGTGAACCTTCGAGCTCCTCAGATGACAGTGACCAGGAGGTGGCGGCCAAAAGAGCCAAGACAAGTCACACGACTACAGAGTGGGTTCATGCTTTGGTAAATAATGAAACACACTGTCAGAAAATAAGACACAAACATATGTCTTTTGAACAGGAGTAAAGTAGAAGAAGATGATGGGTTTTTTGGACCAGCTCTTCCACCAGGGTTTAAGAAACAACAGAGTTCACCTGAGAGGTGAGTAAATCTTTCAAGTCCACAATATTTCAGTTGTTAAAAAATGTAAATGTGAGTGAATGGTTAATGGTGGGAACTATAACTTCATAGTTTTTCCTCAGGCCTCCTGTAATAGGACCAGCATTGCCCCCAGGGTTTTGCAGAGCAGCACACAACGATGACGACGATGAAGAAGATGTAGAGGATTTTCCAGGTCCTGCGTTACCTCCAGGGTACCAGGCTCAGCCATCCAGCAGTGAGGGAGAAGATGAAGATACGATTGGACCCATGCCAGCCAAAGGCCCTGTTCAGGACTCTGTAGCTTTGGACTTTGAGCGCAGGGCACTAAGAATGAAAGAGAAGTTAACAGGAGATGTGAGTTCAATACATTTTTATTATATTATCTGTTTTGTGTGCTTTGTGAAACACAATAGTAACAGTGATATATTTACAGAATGACTTTATTGACAAGAAAAAAGGTAAATGTTAATCTGATTTGACATTTACTGGATGTTATAACTTATTTGTCTAGTGTTTTGATGTCCTTTTCATTGTTTACACCTGTTTAACTATTTCTCCTTTGTGTTTGTTCATATCTGTATTTCTGTGTTATCAGGAAACTCCTGAGGTCCTGTCCAGAGAATCATGGATGACAGAGCTCCCACCTGAACTGCAGCATATTGGCTTGGGGGCTCGAACATTCAAGAAGAGGTCAGGTCCAGAGAACAAAGACCGCTCCATTTGGACTGATACACCTGCAGACAGGGAACGTAAGGCCAGGGTAGGACACGCATAATTCTAATGGGTAATAAGTGACTTTCTTCTAGGCTACAAATGCCTGTATTTTATTTTTGGCATGTCTATTCTTACACCAACAGGAGCGCCTTGAGGGTAAAAAGAAGGGTGAAACAACTAAAGAAAGTGAACCACAAGTCCCCAGGAAAGACATGGAGATGGCAGAGAAAGTGTCAAAGTATAATGTGAGTGTCTCACAAAATCATTCATTTTTTATTAACTTCCAAATTCCAGTTAGGGGAGGACATTTTTCAGTAAAGATATAATATAATTTTTAAATACTATTGTTGGTATTTCTGTGTACAGTTTAGATAAACATTAAAAAAGTTCAAACAATAAATTTGTTAAAAGGCAAAATAAAATATGCAACATTTCTTTTTAGTGTTTGTAATCAGAACTGTTCTAATGTGGCCCCTCCACTTAAATCAATGAGGAAGAGAAGCAGTGGTTGACCAAACAGTAAATTGAATGTAGAAACAGAAAGCAAAATTAAAAAAAAAAAAATGGTGTCATTGTTTTCACAACAGATTGTCTTCACTTAGTACAGTTATGAAATATTCAGTGATGCTGCATGAAAAAGTAAATGATTCCTTAGGCTTAGTACTTCAAAAACAGATAATTAGAGTCAAGAATTTACAGGCCTGATTTCCAATCAACAAAATGAGATTTGATACACGGAATCACTTTGACAAAAAAAAAAAAAAACTTAAAAAAACCCTCAAATTTCTTGAATTTACTCACAAACAGGTCTCTGAAGACTTTCAATCAAGAATGGATGGTTTGCTTGTGACTGGAAGAGGTTACAAAGTAATAGACTTCATAGACTTTTAACAACTCACTGGTCCACAGTTAGACAATTGTCTACAACTTTAATACTGTAGCTACTCTCCCTAGAAGTGGGTGTCCAGCCAAGCTGACTCAAAAGCCAGAATGCTCGGTGAGGTAAAAAGAACCCTGGAGTAACAGCAGAAACCTTGAACGAATCACTGGAACAGGTTAACATCTGGTGATGAGTCCACAGTTCATCAAAGAACAGGAACATCTCTGACACCACAGAGGAAGATGTGGCTTTTCAAAAAAACATCACAGATTTCCTAAAGAGCACTTTAGCACTTCACTACACTATTGGAAAAATGTTTAGTGAACTGATGAAACTATGGTTGAGTTGTTTGGGAAGAACAATACAGTAGGAGATATGATGTAAAAAGGGAACTGCATCCAAATATGAGAATATCAACCCCACACTGAAGTATGATGGAGGGAGCATCATGACTTGGAGCTTTTTGCTGCCACAGAGCCTGGACCATATGCCAATTTCCTAAGTTTATCAGTATATCTTACAGCATAATGTCTGGGTACCTGTCCACCAGTTGAGCGGTGACCATAAATATAGAAGTCAGCGACAGAACGACTTCACAAAAATTCAAATCACCTTTCGGAATGACCCAAACCCAGACCTGAATCTAATTGAAATGCTGTCAAATGACCTCCAGAGAGCTGTTCCTGACAGGCATTCTAAAAATATGGGTGAGCTGATGCAATTCTGTGAGGAGGAAGAATGCTCGAAATGTCCCTGGATATTGTGCAGATTTGATCAGCAGTTACTAAAAGCATCATCAAGGTTATTGCTGCCAAAGGAGGTTCAACCAGTCATTAAATTCAAGCATTCACTCACTCTTTCCCAGCAGCTCTATAACAGTCTAGGTTCAATAAAGATATGAACTATCATAATCCTTTGTGTGGTATTAAGTTAAGCACAGTTTGTTTGTCTGTGCTTCGGACTTAGATGTAAATCAGATCACATTTTATGACCATGCAGAAATTCATGTAGAAAACTAAAAAAAAACTCGAATGGTCCACATACTCTTTCTTACAACTATAATCTTATCCTCTAAACTAATATTTCATTCTCTTTTTGTCAACAGGACTCTAAACGTGCTGAATCTCTTATGAGTTTGCATTCAAAGAAGATGAAAGAAAAAGCAAAAGAGAAGGCTGACACACCAGTGGAGAGAAGGCCATTTGATCGGGATGCAGACCTGCAGGTCAACCGCTTTGATGAGGCGCAGAAGCAGCGATTGCTGAAGAAATCTCAGGAACTAAACACACGATTCTCCCACAGCAAAGACCGAATGTTCCTGTAAGAAATAGGTTAAATGTGAGGAACCTGTTGAGGCATGTAGACTTAATGTTTGTACATTATGGCCTATGCCTCTATGGACATTCTTATCCTTTATCACAGTAGATAAACTGAATAAATGCTGGTCAGTGAGGAATCTGAAGTGACTCAACATAGAAGAAATGTCCATTTTTGATAGTTATTGTCACAAAATTTTAAGTTGTTATGAAGCACATTTCCTGTTTTGATTTTCAACACTCTTTTGAGCCTAAATGATCTGGGAGAAAATGTTGTAATAAGAACATTTTGAATCTGTTTAGATGTAGAATGTTTCCTCAGCTTAAATCACCTGTCATCTCACATTAGACATTTGAGTAAATATTAGTTTTGTCTCATTATCCTCCAATACAATATCTCTCTCCTACGTTCTATCTGCAACTTTTGTTCATTTAGGCACATTAAGCGCAGTATTTATTTTATATTGATACAGACTCAAAATCATGTCATCTTAAATTTGACTGCTCTTCTGCCAACCATATTTATGACATAAAGCCGTATGTCTTGATTTCTCAAACCAGGTTACAGTTTAACCGATGTGTACCTATTTTAAACCATGCGCATAATGCTGAGTTTTTTTTTTATCCTGCATACTTATTTTAGTTTTTGCGGAATTTCATGTGTATGTGTGTGTGTTTTTTTTAATTAATAAAATGTTTTATTTTATGTCATGTCAATCCAGTTTTTATGTGGCATAGACACATTGACTATGTGTACCATTCATCCATCAATCCATTTTCTGAAATGCTTAGTCCTTGTGAAGGTCCCGGGGTGCTGGAGCCCATTCCAATGAGTGAAGCCAGGGTGCCCCCCAGACATGGAAAAAGTTCATTGCAGGGTCAGGTATCTTACAGAGATATACACAGCAAAGTCATATTAGGGGATGGTGTCTGGTTATGGCTAAACAGCAAATAACTAATGATTAGTGGATATTTGTAGGACTTCAATACGACCAAGAGCAGACTGTAGGTATATGGGAAATTGAGGTGATAAGCTAGGATAAGACTTTATTGATCCCACCATGGGGGGATTTTTGCAGGTGGGAGCAACAACATGTAACACAACAGTGCAAGAGACGGCAGGTAGAAGTAAACATTTTTAAAAGTCTAAAATTGAAATAGTATTTACGCAGTTTACATTGTGATAGAACAACTAGACAGACTGTGGTTCAGGGCTCCATGACTCAGGACTGGCACTTTGTTTGCCTCATAACATAACTGCCTAAGTATATTTTTGACCAAACTGTGATATCCACTTAATTTTACTCTCCTAGCACTGCTGATTCATTTTTCATCATTGGCTACGACAACCTGAAAAAACACAACTTAGGCAATTATGCTGTGAGGCTAATGGTTTTCAAAATAGCTCCTGGTAATAAACCAGTCTATCTCCATTACTGTATAAATTCAAAGTCTGTGTGATTGCTGGTGATATAGAGCAATGGAAAGGTAAAGACTTTGGATTTTGGTATGTGTTTTATGTTAAACTCAGATGAAAAGCTTGTCAACATTACACTTTACATGTTCACAAGGGTGGTAAATCCTTCAGTGTCAGTAGGGGGTCATACACTCAGAGAGCAAATATGTGTAAAATCATAAAACATATTTTTATCCTTTATTTTAAATCAGTATGATTGAAATAGTACCAGTGAAAAAATTGGAAAACAAACACACACTTCAATATTGTGTGAAACAAAGTCAACAAATAGTATAAATAATGTTGTAATAATTGTGTCATTTACAGCTTTTTCCTTTAAATTATTATTATTATTATTGCATCATTTTCATCTTCTGTTGTTATGACTCATACCTCTCAGCTGTGTTATACATGGTTTTGGTGAAATCAACTTTTACAGTCATCCAGAGTATAATACTGTTCTTTTTAAAATTTGAAGAAGAAATAAATATCTCATGTTATTATTCTGAACATTGTTCAGAATAAAAACAGATCTGCAACCTTCTTTATGGGTTCCACCCATAATTTGGAGAAATGTTTGTTTTTTGTAAAATCTAATATATGGTGCTACTTAAATATAACATTAATTACATTTTCTTTATCACCTGATAAACGAACAGAGTCATTTGATTGATTTAAGTACAAATATGGGTCAATTATTAGGAGGGATAATGTTCTTAGATATATCCTATACCTAATGTTGACTTGAGACTTATGGAGCATACACAGTTTACTGCCAAATTAAAAGACTGAAGGGCTGACTATGTTTAATCTTGCACTTAAACAAGTAGAAATGATCTATTGATGGAAATATAGATAAATCAGGAAACAAATACGAAATTGTAGTGTATTTAATGTGCACGCATTCAAAAGGAAAGGCAGATCAAGTAAGGCAGCAAAATATAAATAAACATTTTGGGTGCATGTCACTGTGTACACGATAAGAAAATTTATTGCGCGTTTGGCCGTTTTGGGCCTCTAGAGCCCCCGTACCAGAGTCACTTTTTGTACGCATGCGTGTGGTAGCGCATTAAAGTCTTTTGAGTATCATCTCTAAAAATGTCAGAAAAAGGAGAATTGGATTTAACTGGTGTCAAGCAAAACACTGGTGTATGGCTTGTAAAGGTATGTTTATGTCCTTAATATGAACAGCGTTTTTGATGGTTTGGTTAAAAAACATAAAACATGGCTAATCCTCGTGTAGCTTAGCATTTCCATGAGAGAATGAGAGAACTACGCTAACTTTAGCTAGATTAATGAAAGAATTAGTTTTACTTAAAATAAACTATGTACACATTCAACATGAAATCTATGTCTCGTGTTTTGTCATCTTAGCCACACTAAAAATGTTATTAGACTTACATGAGTTGAAGTTTAGGCATGTATTTACGAATACGCTTTTGCTAGTTAAGAGCTAATAAAGGAACTCACTGACAGAAGATCAGTCATTAATTGTAAATTAAGGTGTTATCAAAATCTGTGATGCAGACATCTATGAACTAAATAACTTATTGTATATGTGATGTGAGATGATAGTGTGCTTGTTATTGCGAGGCTCTCAACAGGATCGAAAATAACCAGACAGTTGTTTTCCATTTACTGCAGGTTCCCAAATATCTCTCTCAACAATGGGCAAAAGCGACGGGCAGAGGAGAGGTTGGGAAAATCCGAATCTGCAAGTATGTGAAACAAGAATCCAGTCAATTTACATGTTGTTTAATTTTTTTAATTGATCTAAACCGTTTCCATGAAATACCTTTCTAACTATACAAAAGAAGTGAGAACTGCTACTGAAATTATGCTGGACTGCAAGCTTTGTTTTGTTATTATGTGTTAAATCACTGTGTTCTTCATTGTCCTTGTCCAGTTAATTCTATTTGTTAATTTCTATTTGTTTTTACTTCCAAGGAAAGGAAACCAGGGAAAAGCAGAGGTAAGTGGAGTGTGGTATACATCTGCCACTTGTACGTAATATTCATTTTAGACAGCTCAGAAACATTAGTATGTTCTCCTATTGTTCATTTTTCTTTGCTTTTTGTTAAATGGATTACAAGTCAAGTCAATCTAGCAAATGTTAGCATTTGGAGGAAGTTTATCTTTGGTAGATTTATGCTTAAAAATCAGTTTGAGAATTAACACTGTTATTTTTTTTTTTTACTTTTATGATTGTAAAGGTGACATAAATATGACACTACTGTTTTTTAGGTGGCCTTCACATTGAATGAAGAGCTGACTATAATAGAGGGTATAGACGATAAGACTGTATCTGCACCTCGTGAGCACCCATTCACCATGCAGACAGTAGGAGGTCAGACGTTGGCGGTATACACAGAGACTTCATCAGGTGGGCATCTGTTTCTTCTTTTCAGCTTGGTAAGAGGGTAAGAAATGTCTGACTGCCTCTACCTTAAAATGAGGCTCTGTATCTGCAGTAGAGCTGCAACTAACAATGAATTTCATTACCACTTAATCTGCCAACTATTTCTTTGATTAATCAATTGTTTTCTATGAAAGAATGCTGACAAATGCCTATGAAATTCCTATAAACTAATGTGACATATTTAGAGGGTTTGTTTTTCCTAACCATCTTCAGCAATACACATACTAAATAGATTTATTTGGCTCCTGAGCAAGATTGGCAAACTGTCGTATTTATGATGTGAGGGACAATTATCAAAAATAGTTAATTACTGTTTTTACAATCGATTAATGGCTCTAACCTGCAGCTGTATACAAATTTAACACTTAACGTTATGTGCTGCTCAGGCCAGACAGTTTGGTTAAAAAAAAAAAAAACACAGAGAGAGCCTCTGTGTGGTACAGGCACTCATCCTGCCTCCATGTTCTTTGTGGACCTTTTTTTGCCGTCATTAATATTTTTTCCTTTGCTTGACCTGCTTGTCTGTGTGGTGTGAGCTCTCAGTACCTTTTTCCATGAGTGGGAGTTTGTCCAAAGTCCTATGAGAGGATGTACAAGAAATGGACATTATAGGTAAACACTCATTGGAAAACAGAGAGCTGGCTTCTTGGAAATTTGGCTTCATCCAATCTGATCTGTGCTTTTGTCTTGTGTATAATTTATCATTCATCTGTGGTTTCACATTCTCCGTCCAATGTGGGTATTCGATCAGGCACCATGGCCCAATTTTGTATTTGTTTAACATAGAGTAGTAGACCACTATCAACACAAATCACGCTGAATTTGGAGTTGATTTAATTTGTGCATGGGTTTCTGTGTTTTGTTTTTCTGCCAGTTTGTGGTGTTATTCGATGGTGAGCTTGCGCTGCTGTGCTCACATTGGGACACCTTATTATATGTGTGAGTGTTTGTTTATTTCAGGGCTGCACAGGAAAAAAATGCATTTTCTTATGATGGATATAAATTCTATGTGCAGCCTTGCAGTAGATGTGCCCGGGGTGTGATCTTTGCTGGCTTTATTGAGAAGGCATGCTTGCTTTGCTCATGCGCACGCTTGTGTGCTACTCAACGATGGAGTAGACTGAATATGCTAAGAAGATTTTTGTGATTAATTATTTTGGTGTGCAACTAAATCCTCTGGGTGTGGTTCTTATTGTTCGATCCCCTCCTTCCTCAATCTTCCATCCCCTGTATTGTCATTTTTACCATCCCTCCCTCCATTCCTGTAGGCCAGTCAGAAGAGAGATCTGATGGCAGCAACTCAGGTTCGGGGGCAGGTCCAGGTGAGTCTCCCGTTCTCAAGCAAGTGGTAAAGGTGCATCCCTGGGAATCTGACACAATAAGTGTCTGCTTTTGATCAAACCAGAAGGCATGTGCTTTGGAACCCACTGTCCGCATACAGGTGGTCCAAAATGCTCTGATGCTTAATTAGGACCTCTTCTGTCTCTTTGAGGACACTTAACATTTTCATGTCAAGCTTATAACATGGCTTGTGAATGAAAGTGGTGATTTACACCGTGGTTTGATGTGTTTGTGGTGTCAGAGGTAATGGTCACTGGTAACGTTGTGTTGTTACACTTGACAAACTTGTGGCATTCCTTGATAAAAGTGTTTCTTTTAAAGTCCTTGTGGAATTGAATTCAATGTTTAAGTTTTGTTTTGCTTTTTTTTTTTTTTTAATGTACGTCTTGTGTTATACAGTGACAAGTTGTTTTGTAGGTATTTTTAGGGGTAGAGCTAGAGCAAGCAAAAGTGAGCATCAGTGTCAAAAATGAAAGTTCCACCTATCATTTCTCAGAAAGGCTCATTTTTAAACTATGGAATTGTTTACAGAATTTCAGTATCACTTGTAGAAAAAAAGATATAAAGATATGAGAAAATATAGATGAACCCTAAAAAGCACCAATATATGTAAATGCACTATTAACTTTAATAATAATATTGATGATGTCTGTGAATTTGTAGGAACTAATTATTCAGTAGTACAAGAATATAGAAATATTATTTACAATCCAGTTATTTGTAAAATATGTTCTGCTATTAGCTCTATATATCACTTCAATTGTAATAGGCCTATGTATGTTAAATAAAAGTTTATTAGCATATTTGTAGCATTTTAGTTCCAGCAATGTCTTTAATTATTGCTGAACAAAGTGATCTGTTGTCCCCATGTAACAACATATGTGTATTCATTTAAACATTTTTATCCAATATTGATCACAATTGTAGTTTAACATCAGCCCTATAGTTCATTTAGTATCAATTTCTTATGAGAACAGCATGTTTGGTACATTTGCATAAAGTGAAAAACGTGTTCAAGTTTGAGTCCCTGTGTCACGCAGCAGGAATTTCAGTATTTTTACCCCAAAATTTTATTTCTGTAAATTGTAACATGTGTCATGTGAAAGTACTTAAAACCTATTCATACATGCATTAAACATGGAGATAAGTTGTTTAGCTTACAACATAGAACTTATTGAACATGAAACATGTCCCTGTGTTCTTGATGTGGCCTGGGTCTGATAGTTTTGATGACTCATTTTCCAGTGAATTGCTTTGTGAAGGTGTCCCCTGCAGAACTGTGAGCTAGTACTTATGGGTCATCACTTGGTATTCAAGGATTATTGGGCTTTTTTTTGGTGATTTGGGAGGGGGAGGGGGGCTGTTTTCCAGTAAATTCTAAACAAAGATGTAATAATTTAAAAAATTTAAGAAAAGTAGAATAATGAAAAAGAATCTATGTACATTCACTATCAACTTATACAGTTAGAGTGCACTTTTTTCCTATTGCATGTTAAATACAGTAGTGTATGCATATTGTAGGATTGCAAATTTTTTTTTCTGCTTTTGGCAGCCAACAAGTGTATAATGCAGTTGTGTTGAAAATTATGTCTTCCTGGAGATTTCTTCATAATAAACCGTGGTTAACTCTAGAATGAGTTTAGAAGGAAATCTTGATAGATACAGTACCTTGTTTTTGCTAACAAACTAAGAACATGTTTGTTTTCTGGCAAACTGAAGTTATAACTGAATAAGTGAAATTTGATTTGCTCTGTTTAATGTCATTGTAACCTTGCTTCGGGTATGAGTGTGGTTGTATCTGAATAGCTAAAGAAATGGATAGAAATAAGAAGAGCGAGAATCAATTTCTGTTTGAATTTTATTGAATAATTTTGGTTTGCTGTTGTTTGGTTTAATGCTTGCAGTGTGCCTTTAAATTATATGTACATATACAACAACACAATCTCCTTTGCGTTTTGTAATAAACATGGGCTGAAAGTGTTCTGCAACATAAGAGATTTACAGTTTCTACTCAAGAGTTAATCACTACTTCTGTTTTTACAGATAAAATAGCCTTGGAGGGCATGGTTGTCCAAAGAGCAGAGTGTAGACCTGCTGTGAGTGAAAGCTATATGAGGCTGAAGAGGTGAGCAGATTCTGAAAATACACATTTTAAGAACTGTTTCAAGCCATTTGCAGGGTAACTGAACAAATGTGGATTGTGCCAAAGTGAAATTATATTTTTTTAAATTGGATGATGCAATAATTATGAGTCTTATTTAGTAACATGGGCAGTTGCATAGCTCGTTAGAGCTTTTCTTGTGATCAGACAAGTAGAGTTGAAGAAAGATGTTTTTATCTGCTGATGGTTTTGGCTGAAGCTTCAGCCTTCATCAAAGCTGTCAAATGCTTCCTGGTGTGACATGTGTAAAAACAGCTGATCTGGAAATTGTGTCTTGAAAAGTGTCCTGACCTGATCAGCTGTTTTTAGACATGTCACACCAGGAAGCATTTGACAGCTGTGATAAGGCTGAAGCTACAGCCAAAACAATTAGCAGGAAAAAGCATCTTTTCTCAAATGTACTTGTCTGACTACAAGAAAACCTCTAATTAACATTTGGAATGGAAAACATGATGAACATAATCAGTTGCACAGCTGTTGAATCAGTTTGCATTACGTCACACTGGCTTTTCTTTAGATCATTCTGTGTATATACAGTATACTTGTCTTTATCTAACAGGTTACAGATTGAAGAGTCCTCAAAGCCTATCAGGTTGTCACAACAGCTGGATAAAGCAGTCACCAGCAACTACAAACCTGTGGCTAACCACGCTAACAATGTAAGTAAACTGTCCCATAGTAGAGTGCAATGTTTGAGTGACTGAAGTTATGCATCATACAGTACGCAATGTTCTGCAAATCAACTAATGTTGAATTTAATAGGTAATCAAAGTGTTTGATGATTAGAATGAAACCATATGACAACTGGACACAAGGCAAAAATTACATTCAAGTTGTTTTCACAGGAAAAATGTTTGGTATAAATGAGATGTTCCTCGTTCTAAACAAGGCCAAACATGCAAATTTACAGGAGTGGCTCCCCGTGGTACGTCTGTCATAACTGACCTCCATCTGTGTACTTTTCACTGCAGCTTGAGTATGAAAGGAAGAAGAAGGAAGAGGGCAAGAGAGCGCGAGCAGACAAGCAGCAGGTGTTGGACATGTTGTTTTCTGCTTTTGAAAAGCACCAGTACTACAACATCAAAGACCTGGTGGATATCACGAAACAGCCTGTGGTAAGACTAAAGGGTGCTAATGGGCTTTGGCTTCAGTGCTGTAATTACTTACGCCAGACAGAAAGAAAGTACTGCCCTAATGATTCACATTTGCAATGAGAATTTTAAATGTAGCCATGGGCACAAAATTAGACCGACTCTGCTCACTAAACACTAAAAAGACAATTAGGTCTGGATCATTTAGACCCAGTTGGCCCATGGCTGGCAATCAGACGTGATCTCAATAACACAAAATCCAATAAGTCTTTTGCCTACAATATGCCATTTTTAGAAGTTTTGTCATCATCAGACAATACATGGAAAGATGATGACACGAGTTAAATCAATTTTACAGCATGTTTTACAGTGTCAGATATAATGTACAGTGTATTCATCTTATGGTTTTTACCCTCCTCTAGATTTACTTAAAGGAAATCTTGCGTGACATAGGCATCTACAATGTGAAGGGAACACACAAGAACACCTGGGAGCTAAAGCCTGAGTATCGACATTACCAAGGGGAGGAAAAGACTGATGAATAAGTTTCTAACGCTCAAGACCAATGCAACCCCGGCTCTTTTGTCATGGATGTCTATCAGACGTGGTTTTGATAGGATCTTGGAGATCTTATCTGATTTTTATTACATCGGGCCTCAACACACTGGATGTCAAGATCAGGTTGAATTTTTCGGTGAAGCGTTTGTACCTTTAGTTTTTATTGCACATAAAGATACAGCAGCAGGAAATGAGTTGCACTTATATCCATGTGTGTATTTGCTCCTAATGTGGTTGGAGTCAAATCTCAAATCTAAAGCATCCTCTAGGTAAAGTAGAAGCCCCACCACTGAATTTGTCCTCCTGTTCAGAGTAATAGACATGGTATTCTGTAATGCAAGAGGTACATTTTTGAACCACTGGTTTTGTGTTTAAAAAGTATTTCTTGAAGTGTCCAGTTTAGAGGGCTGATTTTGATTAGAGGGCAACTCAAATCTTTTGTGCATTAAACACACGTGGTTATGTTAATTTCTTTTAACTTTAGACAACTGCTTCAATTATTGTAATTCTTCCCCTTGTTTCAGGTGTTTTCAGTGACCCATTTCATGCCATTTTTAAGATGTTTTACATGTAATAAATTTGTTTTAAAACAATACTGGACCATCAGTGTTTTTTCTTCAGCTTTATTCTTCAAAATCTCCACATCAAGTTATATGTACAGATTAATACAAAGTATCAGAATTAGTTCATCCACTTCAAATTTTAGATTCAACGGCAGTATTTGGTTTTACTCATCCTGGCAGTATTACAGTAAATAGTCGGTTGCAGAGGTGACAGTACTGTTTGCAATTGCTCCACTGTCCAGGAGACAGAAGTTGCAAAATGACTAAAACATTCAAGACATCGTGGGAAATTCGACTCCAGTTGGATGGAATTCAGTCAGTCACCTGCAAAACAAAAACATGACTGAGTGAAGCCCAAAAAGATATCAAATTATGCTTCTGAAACTGAAACAAAGGTCAGTGGAATGAGATGTGCTTTCAGTTCAATATGCTAATTAATATAAGAGTATATATATATAGTCAAATTTATGATATATGAAGCATGTATTCCTTAATTCAATCTGTACTGCCATTGAGCCATGCAGCCAGAAAGCACAAGGAAGATTAAATTTAGCATCTCTGTGCAAACCAGAAGCTAAGGATGTCTGCTTCAGGTCTATCAGTGGATGCATATGAACTCCAAAAGATGAGACAGGTGCATACCTACTAGGTAAAACTCCTATGATTAATCTTCAGTGTGAAGTTCAGGTGCCACATATTCATCTCAAACCTGAAGACACAAGAAAAAAAAAAGTTACTCGTGAAGTTTTCGTCCAGATTTTACATTTTAAAAGACATTTCTAAGTTGTCCTCCCCTCTTCAATCTGAGACGCCACAGAAGAGGCGTGCAGAAAGCGCAGGGACATTTAATATTGCATCTGAAATTTTAAAACCCAGGACATCCTACAACAGGGAGCCCAGGCTGTCAAAGATGCTACATGTCAGGTTTGAAGGCTCTAACTTCAACATTTTCTGGAAAAAGTACAATTTTACATACATCTTCACACATGGCAGAGCAGGTGTTGGAAACCCTCTCTCAGACTCATGGCTTCAAGTCATCGTGTTGTTGTAACAGACTGTTTGCAGCAGCATCACTGAGACGCTCTGTTCAAATACAGCCATCATCCTCCATCTGGTTCACACAGATGTCCAACAAACGCCCCATCTTCCTCATCTAGAAGAACAGAGACCGGGGAAGGGTTATTTAAGAAGCAAACATTCTGTTCATTTCAGTAACTTAATGTTTTATTGGCGTAAATGACAATGGTTTAACAGGTGCATTTATTTATGGTCAACGAATGCATTTTATTGCTATACGTTACTGATAAATTAGCCAAATTACATATAAAAAAAAAACCCACTGACACCTTTAATTATCCTCGACCACCAGATGTTACACAGAGTTAACAGACGGAATGACAACACTGCCAACCGACATTCACTAATATTACCACAATAAACTTGGATTCAAGACATTTCCAGTTGAAAACAAGTTACTTAGCATTAGCATTAGCACGATCCAGCTGGAGAAGCGCGTGGCAGCTATACGATACTTCCGGTCCATGCTATGTTAAAACTTTACATAACGATTGTCAAAAAAACATACATTGATGTTACTGTGAGTCTTAAAGTTTACTCGTTATTAACATGTTCTGCGATTCCCTTGTCTTATATCACCGTTATATGGGACATTCATGTGGTGTACAAATGCCACTAATTTACACGTGTTCACTGTTTAATGATCTTTAAGTACACATTTCAGCTGTTATTTTAGTTTACCAGACAGCGCAAGATATAATGTAGTTACTTACAGAGGTCCATGGCTTTAAGTTTTATAAAGAAACTGAGGTTCAAGTAATGGCGAAGACTCTCTCTGCTCGTTCAAGCGAGAATAAAAGACTGAGAAATGTGCAAGTCTCACTTTAAATAGGTCACACTGAGTTTCTCGCTTTCGCCCCCTAGTGGACACAGGTGTACGTGTAATGTATGGTTATTACCATCTAGTGGACACGGTGTGGAACGACTTCATTCTACCGAAACAAATAGTAATACTTTATGTGACCCCATGTTAGCCCTAATTCTTTTCTGCTACAAGTATTTTATGTTTCTTTGTTTTTGCTTTTACCATAAATAATTAAATAGCATTAGTTTTATTCTGTAGAAAAATGTGAAAAACTTATTGTTGTTTCCCCCTACTTGTATGTTCCGGATCATAGTTTCCAGAATATTGCTAGTATCCGGATCATACTTTTACATATCACAGAAAGTATCAGGATCATGTTCTGGTTTTTTTTTTTTTTTTTTGCCAAGTAATCCAGTTATTCTGTGTGAATTTACATATGTTGAAAATGGCCCTATTGCAATGATAAAGAATCCTTTAAAGAATTCCTGGATCCAGACTGTGATCCGGATCACCTTCCTTGTCTCAGAGCGAACATTTCCTTAAAATGTCATTAAAATCCGTTCATAACTTTTTGCTAACTAACAAACTACCGGAGGTAGGAGGTAATAATAATAATAATAATAATAATAATAATAATAATAATAATAATAATAATAATAATAGCTTAAGAGTATATCGTAAGAAATAAACGAACAGCAATATACATTTGTAACCAAAAATCGAACCCACAACATTAAAGCGTGCACCGGCTGTCGCACATAATCTAAACACGCATGTGCACGACTTGCGCGCGCTCCCCTTCCATCAGTCCGTGAAGTGACAGAGAAGGAGCACCATCCCTTAATTGGACGTCGATCAATTCCTGAGGATTTAGCTGAAATCATGCAATCACCTAAAAGGACTTAAGAAAAGGTAACTACACTTACATTTTTACTTCCTATGCACGTGTCATGATCATGAAACATCCACAAATTGAAGCTGCTTTCCTAATAGTTCAATTGCAATATTAACACCGAAGTTAATGTTGCCTGAAACAATTATGGAGTTCTTTATCCAAATGACCATTCGCATAGTCTTCCACAGAGATCAATAGACGGTGACGCCCCAGAACAGCCCAGCTCCAGTATGTTTAGAGCTGTGTTTGGAAACAAGAAAGAGGGAAGAGGCAAGACTGGAGGAAAGAAGAACCAGAGATACCCAGGTAAGAGCAAAATGCACAACCTGAGCAATAAAACTATGAGTTGGCCCTTCAGGTTTCTAATAGTACACTTATGGCTTGATGGTCCAAGCATGTTGATATTTATTAACATTGTATCAAGATTTACACTGTATGTATTTGTGCCACTGTTTGTGGTTCCACTAATGTATAGTGAGAATGTATTTTTGTTCCATCTGGTATTATTTGAATGCAATGTTCAGGATGTCTCCTCTTGGGTGATTTAAGTAGAGCCAATTCAATTAGCCTAATTCATCAGTGTGTTCTGTCCTTCATGCAGTGCCCCGCTGCTTGCCTTTAAAGTGTGTCAGAAGAAGTTAGAGTGGGTTAAGCAAACATCCTGACCTAAAAAATGCTGAATTTCTCATCAGTCTATGAGTAGGTTTTAACTAAATCAGGTGAATCTTTGCATTGATTAGATATGTTAAAGCAGTCTGAATGTGGTGTAAGTAGGTGAGAAAGGTTTCAAATCAGAGATGACAAGATCCAGGGTGTAATTTTTAAGTAAAGCTGAATGAGATGTT
This sequence comes from Maxillicosta whitleyi, assembly GCA_029822895.1. Lineage (NCBI taxonomy): Eukaryota > Metazoa > Chordata > Actinopteri > Perciformes > Neosebastidae > Maxillicosta > Maxillicosta whitleyi. The sequence goes on from JAPSES010000001.1 coordinate 12,196,207, forward strand.
ACAGTATTTTGATGATGTAAAGTTATTAACTTGCAGCAGCAGCAGCAGCACTTCTGAGGAAATATTAAACTGCGCAGTGAAAGAAAGATGAACATAAGTAGAACTCGGTATTAGAGCGACCATGTTGATCATTAATATTTAACAAAGTGCTGCTCTGTGAAGCAAGAACAGAAAGAAAGATGAAGAACTGTGTCAGTCTCATTAAAATGATTTAGAATGTTTACAACACAACGCAAGGGATCTGATCATTTCTACAGATATATCAATGCCCCTCAAATTTCATCATAGGAGATTTAGATGTAGGGATTCTAGCTCAGATTTAAGAACAGAAAAACAAAAATATCGGACTGAGAAAGTTTGGATGTCTAAACCTGTGTTCTGCTTGAAAAAAATGAAATGAATTATAGCAATCAATTATGCCACTGAGAAATTTTTGCAATGTATCATGAATAAAAGCATCAATAAAATTACAGTAATTAGTTGGCTTAGTGAGACCACCTTATGTTTAATTAATGGCATATAATCAAAGCTAATTGCCACAATGACAATGGACATTAAATTATTTGTATTGATTTTAATTAAAATTAGCATACTTAATTTTCTGAGTGTGATCCCATTGCTTTAAATAGATGTTCATGCATTGCCAATTTTCCATTACCTCATTCTGTGATATGCCTCCAAGACAAGATATGCTCACTCCATCACAGCCGAATGTGACACATATTTAATACTACTCCGTCTGTGTTGTGTTGAAGCCAATGCAGAGGCACAGCTTTGTTGAATCAGTTCGGCCATTAAATCAAAACCTCCATTCTAGTTCATTCACCTGGATACCTGTTCTTCTTATTACTCCTTGTGTTTGTCCTGAGCAGGTGGAGAGGTGTACACTCCCAGCACTTTGCAGAGGGGTGGGGATGGACGACCCTCACACTTCCAAGACCAAGACTACAAAGAAAGTCCATCAAAACTGTCGAGACTGACCAAGGGCGTGTCCATTTCATTACCGTCGTCACCTCTTCTCCCTCGTCAGGCTGAAATCATTCCGTCTCATTCCTGCATCAGATTCCCAGGTGGGCTGTAATAATAATGATACATACAAACAAACATGATTTCAGTATAATCATCATAGGGTAGAGTGTTAGGGAATGGCTGTAAAAATAGCTTCTAGTGCTTTCATGGATTTGCCTTTATTAGCAGAGATCGTCTGTGCGTTCATCTGTTCCATACATGTGACAGCAAATAAAAGAGCATGCAGACGGCGCCCCCAGGGCCCAAAAACATGTGACAGATTGTCACAGTAAATGATTGAACAAGATAACATAAGGCAAGGAACCCTAATGAGGTGGACTAGTTTGACATCGCATGATACTTTAGTTCAATATTTAATACAATATTCATACAGTTTTGATGGAAAATGACTTATTGTCCTGTTGCACAAGTAAAAAAAAGATATAATATATTGCAACTTGCAATTTTTGGTAACTTTTCCACTTGTTGTTTTTAGTTACCTCAGATTTAGGAACCTTTAGAAACATGTTTCTCAAAACAATATCCTCTATTAACATTTTTTTTTTTCACAGGCAGGACCTTTATTTCTGTTTCTGAATGTTTGAGAAGTAAAATTGGTCATTTTTTAGTACAAAACATCATGTTTTTTAAATAGTTTAAATAGTATATTTACTATTCACTGGTTGCTTACTAAGTTTTTAACCTTTATTTAACCAGAAAAAAAGCTTTTTGAGCAGAAGTTACACAAAATAGAAATCACAGCCGTACATCCACACTTAAAATATACATAAACCATAAACAAAAACAAAAAGTCAGTTCTAAAACCATACATAAATCCCTAAAAAGACCATACATATATAATGCCATCAATAATTTCAAAATTACCAAAATTATACAACAATGTTCTTTAAAAGCATCTCAATGCACAACCTGATTCAATCGTTTCAAAAATGTTCTACATCTATTTATGTTACATATTCCTGTACATTCCACTGTGTGTTAAGGGCAGATCAGGATTACACAGCAGGCACACATTAGATATGGATTTAGAATATTTTCCTGGAATAAATAAGAAAAAAGTCTGATGGCTCGCCCTGCTCTTGGATGCATACACTAATTGAGCATTCACTGACACGCTTTATGAATTTTTGTGTCCCCTGTAGAGTACCTAGAACTAGGCAGTCATCACTGAGTTGTTCACAGATGGTGCCGACAAATCAGAGCACACTGGGCTGTTTTGGAAGGGAGGGCAGTGTCTCCAGCATTATGCATGGCTATAATCAACAACTACAATATTCTCTCCTGATAACCTCCTGATTATTGCTTATTAATATTAAGAACAGGAAGTTGTTAGTGAATTACAAACTTAATATGCACGGTAAACCACAAAAATAATCCCTAAATAGAAATTGATATTTATGGTTTATTTTCATGTACAGAACACCAAACTAAAAGCCCCAAAATGGAAAAAGGTATCACATTTTACTTATTTATTTCACTCATGTCTCCTAGAAGGTATGTTGACCAGTTACAGCGCAGAGCAGTTTATTCACTCATTTTTTGAACCTTTGATTTTGTGTTCTCTGCTGAACCACCTCCACCAAAACAAAATTAAGTGTTACTAGAGTCCAAAATAACACTAAAATCAACACTTAATAACAATTTCCCTAGATGCTATTTATAGTCTCTGTAAGATGGTACATCACAAGCATTTTCAGTTTAGTTGCAAGTAGAATATTTTATTTATTATTTATTTGTTTGTTTGTTTGTTTGTTTAGTTAGTTCATTAGTTACCATAACCAGGAAGTCCCATTGAGATCACAAAACATTTGCAAAGGAGACCTGGCCAAAATAGCAGCCCTACAAAGTCCAAACTATATAACGCATACATAATATACAATGAACAATAAAACAGAATGATAATTATTGAACCATAATGGCCTCTTAAGAAAAACTGTGACTGTCCTCATTCACCACATTCTCCATGATACTTTTAAAATCATTAACAGAGATGAATGTTAATGATGTCGTTAATTATTTCTGTTAAGATTCTGTTGGATATGTGTTTGCTGCTTTATCCCATCGCTCATCACAGAAACACAGCAGCTCCTCGAAACGTGATTTTTTTGCTTCAGTTTTCATGGCAACGTAGAGCACGGCAAGATCTGTCATTTAGAATTTTGATTATGACTGGGTTTTCAAATTCTAAGTGTATTAAAGGAAGGAATAACTATTATTATCGTAAAAATATAAAATAAATCTATTCACCACCTCCACTGATTGACATGTTTAATCACGTTAATTAATCAACTCCCTTACTCCCGTTTACCTGAAGTGCCTTACCTAAAAGAAACACTGGGTGGCAGTGTCCCGCAGCAAGTACAGCCATTCAGAAAAAGGGCCGATTACATTTCATTGCTTGCAGCACTACCTCGTTTTTTTTTTCTTGCGAACACTAAATGAACACGACAAGGAAAATTACAGCAAGTAAAAATATATTCTTTCGTGGTCATCAAGTCTTTGGTGGTCATGCAAATAGAGCTACTGTATTAGACAGCAGAGAACGTTTCCTCGTGCATGATTCAAAGACTGAACAAGCTCCAGTTTAAAAACACAGAACATTTCACAAGTGTGATCTCCAGTCTGAAAGAATCTGAGCTTCCCTGAAAACCTCACATGTTAATATCATGGCATAAAATGAGACACACCCACACATCAATATGATTGCACCGCTGTCCCTGCCATCCCGCACACCGAGCACACAAACATTAGCAGTGTTAATATATTATAGATAAACGCCCACGGTACAGTGAATATTGTTCTGTTTGCATGCAGGACTCGCACCCTGTACATACTGATTCATACTCCTGGGACACAATTCAAATTCTGCACCACAGATCTCATCTGGGTAGGCTTAATCTCTCCCTCTCTCCCTCTATCTCGCTCACTTTCTTTCATATCCCTCCCTATCTCCACCCTCAATCCCTCCCTCCCACCCTGCCTGCTCTCCCTCCCTCTCCCTTCTCCCTCTTTGCTGTGGCCGAAGGACGGGTAAGGAGGCAGGAGTATGTGGATAGCTCTTCCAAAGCGAGAGAACCTCTTGTCTTTGCCTCGTGCCGTGGCAAGACAGACCACAGAGGTGAGAATAGGAATGTGTGAGTGTGTGTGTTTAGTGTCTTTATCCTAGGTTTATTTAGGGATGCTGAACGTGACAGAATCAGGTACAGCTGAGAGGTTGAAGGGTGTAACATCAGAGAGTAAGTGAGTGTGTGTTAATTACATTTTAAAGACTGTGCATGAAGTTGGAGTAATGTCTGTGATATCTTTGGTGTATTAATAGAAGTAATTTTTCTTTTCCCGCAGTTTCATTCTAGACTTTACCCTCACTTCTCTGCACATTCTCTGCACCTGTGTTACTAAGGTTAGATTAAAGCTCTAATGGTGTAAATACCCACATCTCTGCCATCTTTCTTTGTGTTTCTGACCAGAGGGCTACCCTAAGGCAAAACAGATTTTATGAGGCATCTTCTATCCTGGTTGCCAGGCACCTCTGAGCTTCCCGTTTCCAATGGCAACTGCTTGGTAGTTTGATGAATAGTACTGGACATTCAGTGTGTGTCCTCATGTTACTCCAGATTGGATCTTGGTGCTCTGCACTGCTGACTAAATGCAAAGTTTTCCCTCCTCCCCCTCTCTGAAATACATATCCACTTTCCTTCCACCACAGCTTTTCACACCACGAAATGAAAAGAATATTGACAAAGCAGAGTTATTGCAGAGAAAAAAGCCTTACAGAATAGAACCAACCATCCTCGCCTCAAAATTGACCTTGATCCTTTCAAGGCTAGGTGATGTTTGGCATACAATCAGTCTGAAAGAAGGAGTGAGGTGCATGTTTTTAAAAGGCAAAAGTGAGCCAGCAGAAAGGGTAGAGAAAAAAAAAGATTGGAAGGAGCGCAAAATGAATGTGATGTCTAAATGCAAAGATGTTTGTGAGGAGGAGTGAGCTGTCCCTGTAATCCATGATGTCCTGTCATCCTGTTTATACATCTACTCGATATGCATGTTACTCCTGCTCATAACAGTGTGAGAACTGAAAAATATATGGATCAGCTGCTTGAAACACAGATGTGAGAGCTGGTAAATCCTTACTCTGCAGAGGTGAGCATGGATCTTAGAGGGGCTGGGGGTTGGAGGTCAAAGCATCAGGGAGCCTTAAACCATGATAAATGAATGCAGCACATGGCCTGTGTCAGCCAATCTCTCCTGAAGCTACAGCAAAGGAAATGCCGAGGCACTCCTTCTCACTGTTCCAGAGTCGACACCAAGCTCATTGATATTCACAACCCGTCTCTTAACCGAGAGCACCTGGCAGGCGTGTGCACAGGCGAACTCGCAACCTCACACAACCTCTTGCTGCTGCCTCAACCAAAGGGACTGGAAAGCCACTGTCTGTGCATTTGTAATCAGGGCAGCTGGGGCAGCACTGACCTGTGGATGCATACATTTCAAACAGTCCACTAGTGATGCTTCTGGCTGGGAACCTTATGAGAGAGCAGAGCTGGAAACGAGAGCATCAGTTGTACGGCAGCTTCATCTGACCTGCCGTGTTTTCTATTTGCTGATAATCCATTTGTCCTCAATGTGTATGTGTTCCAGACCTCCACGTGGAGCCCCAGCTGGGCTCCTCCCTTTCTACCCAGGAACTGATGACCAGACTATGCTTCTTATTGGGAGAAGCAACGCCCGGCACTGCTAGCTCTCCTATGGAGGACAGGAGGGAAAAGAAGGTAGGGCAGCATATTGATTTATCATCCCTTTAGCTGTCATGTGATGTGAATAGATGATTGATGCTTTATCAATTGTCCATCTTTATTGCATTATTGTAATTTGTTTTTATGCAAAGACATATTCTCTTGTAATCTCAACAGTTAAATCCTCTTTGTTAAAATAGATCAATGTATTTTCGGTGTAGGATTTTATTATATTTCTGTGTTTTTATCTCTGAGATTGCAGTGTGTGCCCTATTAGTTTAACCTCCTTCTATGAGAGTTATTGCATCTGCTTATGTCTCTCCATCTCTATGCCTTTGCATTGCTCAGCCTTGGCCCATTTTCTCAGCCTCATTCCACCACCTGAGCTCCAGATACACTCAGTTTCACAGAGATAGCAAGCCTCATATGAGGAATGTGGGTTGTCCTGGCTAAGATAGATGAGGCTGTGGTATAAAGGGAATAACAGCGAGCTGTTTCAACTCTCCCAACAGTCTCTATGTTGCAGAATTGTTGCATCATTAATAAAAAAAAGACCTGAAATTGCACGTGCCTAAAGTAGAAGGATGAAATGTGAAAAGATAACCCTTGTCTCAGGAGGACATATCCATTTATTAACAAAAGATTACAATACTTTCTACACTTTTTTTTTTTACTACTGCCATTCATTGGAAAGGTCATACACATTAATAAATAAAAATTTCACTGGTGAGGCCTGTAAAATACTTCTGTCATGAAACTACCACCCCACATTATCATATTTCCCCTTTATTAAGACTTGCTTACATTGTGGTATAAGATATGCCATATCCAGCTCCTTTCTCCCAGTAGTCTGCTGTCTTCAGTGGATTTAGTGTACTTGAATTACAGCCATGATGAACAGCAGTATGAATTTATATTAACTTGTGCAATAAACTGTAAATGTCTACAGTAAGTGATGACATTTGGCACACAACCAGCTGTCATTACTTATGAAAAACTAGGAAAATGACAGCTGGATGGAAATAACTGACATTATCCTTTCATTTCCTGTGTGCATATACAGTCAGTCACAGTGTGTACGAAGGAAAAAAACACTGTCACACAGAAGGGATTAGAGTGTAAAAATGTGGCAACTGATGCTTTTAGTTTATTTCTCTATTTAGATTAAAAAAGAAACTCTTAAATGTATGTCTAGTTTTGCTTCTCTTCCTCCTAACCATTCACATTGATGTAAGGTCACTTTATCCATCTTGTCATCTTTTTATTCCCTTTTATTCCAGTGTGATACCTCTGCACAGGGGGGGAGTCCAAGCTCCACTCTGACCTGCAGTACTGCCTCTCCCTGTTCAGAGAGCCCATCGTCCACTCTAAGCACCAGTGCTGGAGGGCAGTCTTTGCCCCTGCCTTTGCCCTTGCCTTCACCTCACTGCAGCTCCACCCCGAGCCCCAGTGGGACCCTCACTAGCCCTGTTCCTAACCCTGCGCCTTCGTCTCTTGCTCCTATCCCTGGGAACAACCCTGGGCCTACTTCTCAAAGTCCCACCTCCACTCTGGAGAGCAAAGACAGTGGAATCATAGGTGAGAAGGTGCTGGGGTATGGATAATCCTTTGAAAATCCGAGCTGTATTTCATTTTATATATCATGCTTTATTTTCACTATATGATCTGCGCTGTATTCAGATTTAATTTTACACTATGTGAAGCATGTTAAAAGCAGAGCCATGTGTCATGTTAAGTGAAAAAGTGAGGCAAAAAAAACACAGCGGTCTATTTAACTCTTTATGTAACACTTCATCAGAAACCCCCATTTGTGACTAATGTCTGCAAAGTGACACATGATCCAAAAGATGAAGGTAGAAGAGTTAAAAGAGTTTAAAGGGAAATGTCTACCCCTACCCCACAGCTAGATTCTCTATGTAGCCTGTGCCACTTCAGCCTCAAGGCTTCAGCTCCCTGCTGTCAAAACTGGGACACTGTCTTTGTTGCTTATGGGTCTGATTCTCCTAAAATAGGACACTTTTTTTTTTCTCTCTAAATAGAGTTTATATTTATAGTTAAATACAAAAGGGCAAAGGCCATATCAAATATAATAAAATAATAAAATCTGATTGATGTCAGCTAAATACATTTATTTTATTTTATTGCTGATTGAGTAAAAATTACTAGTACCCAAAGAATTATAAAGAGAATGTAAAAAAAAAAAAAAAAAAAGAAGAAGTAGCTGCATGCATGCCCAGGTATCCTACTGTTAAAATGTGTGTGGTTTTTTTTTTGTCTTTTGATGATCTAATCACTGATTTAAATGCATGTTACAGCAACTATCACGAGTTCTTCTGAAAATGAGGAGCGCAGCGCCTCCAGTGCTGATCTGACTAAGGATGAAGGCCCAGGGGGTGGTGCAGTAGTAATGGGCCATGCAAGCGAGGACCATCATCCTGGGCCAACCAGGGACACTCTGACTGCCCAACCAGATGAGGCCTTACCTAGAACTGACATCATGGAGCCCAGGACTCCACCCGCACCTAAGAGACCCCTACCACAACATGTACACAGCACTTCTTCCCTCGTCATGCCTCGTCCAAACTCTGTGGCAGGTATGTTCACTGTTCGTTTCTATGTTTCCTCAGCGTATATTCTTGGGTTAGAAATAAAGGAGAATATTGGTTCTGGGCAGTATGACAAAGAAATTCTATCATTCTGTCATTTTGCAAGAGTCTGGTTCTCTCACAGTAAACCACTATGCTTATTTATTTGTTTGGCATGACTGGCTGTTGTCATTCTACTGTCAGTACATTGAACATAAAATCACATTAATGTCATTAGAATGAAAGCTTTGTTTAACATAGGGTGGACCATCTGTTTAGGTGATTATATGACATGTCTACTATTAAATCAGTTGTCAAGTATTCTGATTATTGATTAATTGGTTGGGACTTTCTCCCTCCAAAAAAGTCTTTGAGGTTTTTAAATTTGCATATTCTTTGTTTTCTTTATTCTTTTGTAACATTGAAACATGACATCTTTGGCTTGTACATAGGACCCTTGATCCTGCCATCCTAAAATTAAGAGTACAGATAGTTAAAATAATAATATGGGGATATGCGGATACTTGTGTTTTACTTTTGCTGTAACCACTAGCAGGATAAGCTCACAGTTTACATTAATGAACTGGACTTAAATTAATTATCATTTATCGCCCACACTTACTTAGTTACAGTCAGAGATGAACACAGTTAGACACACAACAGAGATCACTGGAGAACGGAGCCAACACAGTTTAATTACTTGGTGGCATACTGAAGTTAGCACTTAGCATCACTGAAACAGAACTGAATGGAATGCAGCTGCTCTCAAATACTGTGGCAGAGTCAGTGACACGAGTATCAGCCAATACTGACATATTGGACAAAGAAAACATTTTTAGTTTTATTTTACTTTTTCAAGACTTTTAATTGATCAAGCAAATCATCAGTGTAGTGATAAAAATATCATAATACAGATTATTCAACAATGTATTATGTATCATAATCTTTAGCTGTAGCTTTAAGATAAGATTTTCTTGGTCTAATTTGATAATATGGTATATGAATAATTTCAGTATGCATGAAACAGTTGCATGATGTTCCCAATGAATATGAATGTAGTAGAAACACAATTTGTCACCAAAATGTTTGAAGATAGTTTTATAAACTATCTACTACAGGTATTATCAGATTGTAGTAGGATCATGCCCTGACATAAACAAATCTGTTGTGAGGATGTGGGTAATGAATGACTCATATCTGTTACTTAGATGGCTGTATGTGATTAACTGGGGTACCTTCTTCTCATACCCTACCACAGTACTTCATAGCACTTTTATCTTGGTTAAAAAAAAATGCTGCCTACAGTTAGGTTACAGAAGGGCAGTACATGAAAAATTCATGCCATACAGGAGATTATGATATATAGTGCTAGAAGGTACATGAGAATAAATGTATCGTCAGGGTCACACGAAGAAACCTCTGTACTAAAGCTTTTGTTCTATTGTAAATAAAACGTGTTAATAGAAAAAAAAAAGCATGAATGTTACAGCTATGATCCAGATGAATAATAAGCACAATGATTAATACTGACTGAATAACACATTGATGAAACTGACATGGTATCCTTCAGTGCTTCATCCAGTACAGAGTAAGCATTGTATGTGGGAACTCTGTTGTGCATAAATAAACTGTGCTGCTCCAACTAAGCCTGGATACACACGGTGAGCAGCACCAGTAAAATGTCCTGGGAGGCCTCCAGTTGTCATGAAAAACAACTCCCTCTCCAGTCACGATCTTTGCTGGTGCACAAGGCTCTTTTTCTTTCCTTAGATGTCAGTTCATTTGTGGTTGGAGCAAAAGAAGAGATTCCCTAAGGAGTGGATTCACAGTAATGCCTGCCAGTTTCTTCTGTCAGCTGGTGCTTTCATTTAAACAGTCTTGATAAAATTCAGAACAAGGATGAAGTGAGCCTCATAGTACTGTAGCTCCTACACTTCACTCCACATTCATGAAAGGGAACAGCATAATACGAGGAGTAAATCCATAAATTATGATGTACATTTACCGACAGGAAATAAAACAGAACTTTAATCATTCATGTGAAGCAAATTGAGACAATGCAGTAGAAAACAGGTTACAAATTAGAGCATGAGTGAAGATTAAATAACAATTGCTGCAGTATTTTCATTTTTTAAAACAAACGCAACCATTGAAATGCACAGTTACTTGTGACAAATGTAGCCTATGTAGTACATTAAATAACACGTATGCAAAACAGCTGCATATAGTAATAGAACAAAGGGGAAAATGAATACATTATACTATATTCCTGAAATATTTCAGAAGGTGGTTAAGTTATATATAGTATTATTACTGGGGAGAAAAAAACTGTAGAATTGCTGACTGGTTTTACTTCTGGAAGTATAAATGAGAAGTGTTCCATAATAAGAAATGACCAAGTGTAATATGCATGTTTCTAAATTCATGTGTTCGTCATTATTATCTGAGAATACGTATGAATTAAAGATGCATAATCAGTAACATTAAGGTCATTGTAATAAGCACTAGTGAATATGGTAATAAGGCCCTTGTAAGTAAAATGTTGATTAACAATTATGTACTAATAAATCTATGCAAAAGTTAATCATAGCTTGTTGATTTTCCACAAAATACACTTTTAAACCCAGTTCAGGATATTTATCGCTGCAAACACTGTCTGATGAACTAGAGAAATGGCATTTAAGTATAGTACATTTAATAAAAGAATTTATTAACCTTTTTATTAACCTTAATTAACCTTCTTTGCATTTCTGCAATTAGGGCACCCTAAATTTTGTAAACCTAGACTTTTAACTTGCAGGCTTTTGCAATTCTTTAATTGCACAGAATAATTTTGCAATTATAATTTTTTAGCAATAACAGACTCCATTTCTAAACTAACAGTGGCTAATTTTGCACATAATTGCTGCAGTAGAAAAGAAAAAAGGAGAGACACTGAAGAGCTTATGAGCGAGCAAGAATGTTTTTTCATGATTTTTTAAAATTTTCTTGAAAAGTTTGACGGGACTCCACATAGAAACCAGAGTCCAGTCTGTTAAAAGCCATCAGGATAGTCTTGGAGGATGCTGGTTTTAAAAGATATGAACCTATAAAAAGGATTAATACATGTAGATTTTTTCACAAGAAATAAGGTTAACGTTAATTCACTTTATTACCGCCATAGGGAAATTTGATCTCTACACTTTACCTCATACATTATACAGTAAATGTTAATAATGGTAAATCTACTATAAACATTTAGATGACTTAATAACAAGTTAATATTCTAAGTCATCATCAGCTGTTAACAATTTTCTTACGTGGTTGTAAATGTCTAATCTAATCTACACATGTTTACTGTGCTGTTACATATATCTGCACAGTCTTATTAACACACAATAATCTTAAACAGGTTCTTATAAAGACGTATTAACATTTTCTACAAGCGCCTTTATGTAGGACATAGTGTTCTTTTTTAAGGTTGGAAGATAAATTTTACAAATATAACAATCCAAGGCACCTAGTAGAGGGAATAGGTGATGTCTGCACTATCACCATCCGGCCTATATTTCTGTATTGCACAGTATATTGACGTCTGTGGGCAGACAGAGTGTCTAAATCACTGTGAGACATTTTTGTGAAGGGTGTTTAGTGTGTGGCTTGGTATTCACTCAAGTTCATGGAGTTTTTCTCAAAGGGTCTGGGGTGTTGCTGTAGCATTTCCTTAAAGGTCTTTAATATGAGTCAGGTAAGCGGTATTGACGTGAGGGCATCTGAGGATCAGTTCTTAATGGGATAATGCAGGGGTTTCTCTAGGTTGGCGACACCACTTTGAAGTATAAGCTGTGGTTCAAGCGGTTCTGCAGAACTGGCGTTAGATGACTTGTTGGTGATTTATGGGTTTTGGGACGATGACATCAGGGATGCTGGAGGCTGGAGCCAGGGCTATGGAGCTGACCTTTAAAAATGATGAAAGATCAACAGGGGTTGTAGGGTAATCAGCTACACTGTCAGCCGCACAAAGATAGGCTGTGTGAGTGGGATTAGGTGGTGGTGGTATTGGGTGATGAGGTGTCTTGTGTCCACTGTGTCAAAGTGACTAAAAAAAATCTCTCTCCAACTGCATCACTGGTTCACTTAGCCATTTGGCCTGGCTGTCTTTAGCCAGCTATCATCTTTCTCATCCCACTCCACACCTCCTTCACACTGTTTTGCTGCGGCTTGTTCTCCATCCTCACACTGCTGATGTTCTTTCAATCCTTGACAATTTCGCTCTCCCTTAAAGGTTCATTCCCTTCATGGTTACACTGTTAAAAGCACTTTTCTACCTATTTAAAGGGATGCAGTCTTGTCAGTATTCTAGGGTTTAGTGTTTACTCTCGTCCAATCTATTTTCTTTCATCATAATTGCAGTGGGCTGACTATAATTTATTCGTCTTGCATTAGAGAGCCCCTCATTGTCCCCTGGGTGCTTTCCAGAGCAGTTTCATGCGCTCCCAGCAGTCCTGTAAATTATCATATGGCTTCAGTAGCAATTTGACCACACAGATAGGATGATTGGCACATGCATCTGATTATGTTCTTATCTGTCACTGTGTGGACTAAGGGAACAGTATGCACCATTAGTATTCAAAAACAAGATCAGTGAGTCTGACTCTATGCTAAGTACAGACGTAGGAGGAATAGTTCACTATCACACTATATAGTAAATAAAAAATTAATCGTAGGTCGCACTCCAAGTTGTATTTTATTTTGTGTGGCTGGCATCTGACTATACAGTGACTTGAATTAAAGATGCTTAAGGTTGATGCCAGCCAGCATCTTCGGACTGTGAGAGTAATTGCTGTTTTAAAGCTATAAGCCTATAACAGCTCAGAGATGCACTGCAGATTACCACTGACTGCATTTAGTATGTGCAGTACATGATTATAATGATGTGAGCTCCTCATCTGTCCAGGGGCTGCACATTCTTGTCCACTGTTTGATTGGTGTATTTACAGTATTTTATATAGAAGAGTGCAACGTGACTCAGGGTTTTGTTGATCCCACTCTGCAGGGATTAGAGTCCACAGTAATGCCAGATTTTCAGATTTCACATTGGATTTTTTTATATTAGAGAAATGAATGAATGACACAGATCAGTGTGTGCTTTCCCATTCAAAAAATTATATATATATATAAAAAACTATCACCCTTGATGTTTTTAGTGTTTGAACCATTATGAATTTTCTCTCACTTCGATGAAATGTATCCCTTTTCCTCAGAGTATTCTCTGAAAATATGAATTTTTACAAACTGAGAGGTCACAGTTGGCACAGACACTTCCAGATGCATCGAATCGAATCATCTGCTTTTCTGCTTTGCTTATTCATAAACCACTGGCTTTCTATTTAGAAGAAACCTTTATAACCTTTATTCTCTTAAACAGCTGCTCTCAAATGCTGTACATGTTTGAATAAATCAGTGTTTTGTACCAAAAAGTGGGACTTCACTGAACACTGTGACATATATTAGGCAGCAAGTGAAGGGATTAACAGTCACAGAAAAAAATATTAGACCATCAAAAGTAATAGAAAACAATGATAATACTTTCAAATACTAACCCCTGTGTGTATCATGTGACAAAAACAGACAGAAATGAAAACAATTAATGTCTAAAAGCACTGTTTTTGTCAGTACAATGACAGATATTGGTGTAAGAACTGAAGTGATTTTGGTTATTATCAAGAAAACATGGAAAATGGATTGATATCAGCTCTGAAATGAAACTATAGTGAGCTATTTTTGTTGTTATCATTATATTTGTCCAAACAAATGTACCTTTAGTTGTACCAGGCATTAAAATGAACAAGAAACTGAAGAAAACAAAGGCGGTCTAAAATGTTTTTCTTCAACCGTAGTTCTCGAAGCTCATTTGTTTGAAGAAAATGAGCAACATAAGGACCTGAGTGACTTTGACCAGGTCCATATTGTAACAGTGATGACTGGGGCAGAACTTTTCCACAGCTGCAGCTCCTGATGAGTGCTCCTGGTCTATGATAGTTAGTACTGACCACAAATGGACATCCCAGTTTCAGGACAGTTGATCATCTGTGGCAGGTGTTGACAAATAAATCTGATCCATGGGGGTCCACTTCTCTACTTACAAGACCGGATCTGCTGCTCATTGGTCCAGATCCCACAGCAAACCTTCAGAGGTCTGGTGGAGTCTAGGCCTAGGGTCAGATCTGGTTCAGTGGAAAAAGGGGAGCCTACATAATATTAGACAGATGATAATAATGTTATACTCCTATAGATAATTGATTGGTTGAGATCCAGTTGTCCTTTAGATACTTTTAGTAGGTGTTAATAACTTTACACTGGGAATAAACATCAAGATCTGGAGATGTTCTGACCCAGTGATTTGACCATCACAGTATCTGCTTAAAGATACTCAGATCCCTACCCTTGTCCATTATAATGAGATAATCAAAATGAATACCACTTTGCCTGTCAATGTTCAAAATGTTATGTCTGATCAGTGTATGTGTTGTGTGTCTGATTCTGTTCCCACTGTTTGAGATTTCTGTGACATACAACATCATACATACACTGAGCATCATAGCGCAATCTGATGTTTTTTGGAAGTCCACACTATATGGACAAATATATTTAGGAACACAATATCTACAGCTTGTAGGACTTTCCACTCCTGCTGATTGGAAATTTTAGGATAAAAATGTTCATGTCTGTCAGTATTACAGTAAAGGTCAAGTCAGTATTTTGTCTAAGTTTAAAGGCTGGTTTGTTTTTGCTACTGAGAGTTGAAGAAACCAGACAATAACTTGTGATTTAAAATGATCATTTATGGTCAGAACAAGATAAACATTTCAGAAATCTCATGTTATGTGACAATTAAAAAATAGAAATAGAAAATAGGTATGTTTATTTAATATTTTAAAGAAAATTCAATTGTATTATGACATCCGTCATTATCATTATGTAGCCCCCAGCTCCCATTTAGCAATGAAACACTGGATGGAATCTATTTCTTATGCAAAAGCAAAGTTAGTTACACAATATATAATGTACTGAATGTACAATGTACTCATAAAATGTCCTTAATTTGCATTTATTTCCGTTTGCTGGATGATTATGGAAATGTTGAGTTTTTGTGAAGGGTCCTTTTTGCTGAAGATTTTGTTTGCCAAGCCAGGGAGAGAAAGCTGAATATTTCGTTAAAAGATTGAGCTGCAAAGGAACCTGTGTTTTTCATTGAAAAGTACATTAAACATTTTGACCACTGCGCATTATTGATGTCCTGTAAACCCTCAAAGCTTTCACAATTTGTTTGAATAATGTATTATAGTTTCATACCGTCTTTGTTTGGTTTCATGACTTCAAGTAAATCAAAGTGTAATTACTAAAACAAGGACAGCAAAAACAAAATGAAGATAAAAGTGCAGTTAAATAGCCCCCAGCTGAAAATTGGGTTTTACTTCTAATGTTCATTCACTTCTGTTGAGTTGACAATAACTTATTGTGTGTTGATTTTTTTTTCTTCGTCAAAACTTTATTGTTGTAATATTTTTTTTTTAATCTGGAGTTCACCTCTTTTACACTGCCAGAGACATGTGCACACCCCACATGTTAAAATATTCATATTATAAAAAGGATATTGCATCAGATAATTTTACATTGTGAACTGATTTGTGTGTTTCTTATTATACTGAATATTATTATGATGATAGAAATAAAGGCAGCATAAAGTCAGTATTTGCAAAAGACCAAACAGGCATAGTTCATGTCTTTATTATTTACAGACTTGATTTAAGAATGCAGCTAACTTGAACACTGCAGAAAGAAAGCCTGCCTGACCTGTAAACTCTGCAGTGTGAGTGGGTGGACGAATAGGCGAATGTGGGAGCGAACAACTGTTTCTTTTCATTCCTTGCACTTGAGTACCTTATGTTCTTTACTGCATTTATTATGTTCACTTTTATGTGGCTCACTAAGTCACTGAAAAAAAATCTCAAGTTATCCTAATCCACTATTTACATTACAGCTGATGACTTGCTTTCACAGTGGTGTCCTGACAGCGTGACACAGCAGCACACATTTCACTGCAGATTCATGTTAGCTCAATATTACAAGACGTGCGATGTTGCTTTCTTTTTCTTCCCTCAAGGTCACTGAGCATTTATCTTTGAGAGCAAAAAATGTGTTTGTGTCTTCTATCTCCATAGCTACCATAAATGACTAGAGCGTTGAATGTGAGACTGGTATGGTGTTGGTGTGTGCATGTGTTTCTTTCTCCTTCACATTTTTAATCCATTTCATTCTTGCATTGTTTTTACAGCAACCAGTTCCACCAGACTGGAGGATTTGACTTATCTAGACAACCAAAGGGCTGCTGGACATAGGAGCTCTGTCCGCAAACACAACACAGCTGGACGCACAAGTGATGACTCCAAAGGTATTGTGTGGTTTGACCTCAGGATGAAATCATTGTGTAAATAGCGTATGGTCCAGAAACATCTGTGGGCTTGTATGAAACATGTGTAGTGTGTGCACCTCCCTACTATCACTGACTATAAAATGAGCTCTTTATTCTTGTTTAAGATACTTTAACTCTTTTCTTCCACCCTGTCCAGGGAGGTTGGTTCCATTCAAACAAGCTGACATCATGTTAAAGCCACTGTTGTTTGAAGTCCCTGGCATCACAGCGGACACACCCTTCGTGGGGCGGGATTGGCTGTTCATACGTCTGGAGGAGGTCCTGAGAAAAACGAGTAGCTGTGAGGGACGAGGAGCTGTCATCGTGGGGAACGCAGGATCTGGAAAAACTGCTATCATCTGGCAGCTGCTGACACTCAGCTGTCATGGCATCCGCACACCACAGGGAGGGACCAGCATCCCTCACAGTCCCAGCTCCTCCCCCAAATGTAAGACACCCATATTCACGATGCTTACAAGTGCTTTTGTGCTTATCTCGAAGCACTTTGGATTAACAAAAGAAATGGGATGCTAGATAGTGAAGAATGCATTCTGTGTTGTGCTGTAAGGTCAGATCCTTGTAGGATATTGAGAAAAAAAATAACAGTTTTTGGGAAGAGGTTTGTAACTGAGTCACGCACTACTCTTTCAAGTCCTCCCCTGAGGTTTCTCTGCTGATTGCAGCGAACTGAGATTGTTGTTTCTTCTTTTCATGAGTCGCACTGGAACTGTTCTTTTGTCTGGAGAAAACAACACCAGCAAGTCTTCCTTCAGCTAGATTTTACATTACACTAGAAAAGTGTGCTGCATGCTGTGGTGTGCCGGTGAGCAGTGAGTTTTCCTTTTAGAATAAAATATGACACACCCAGGATTATAAAAATAAGAATGGTCTTCCTGTTTTTCAGTAACAACATTATGTTCCAATTGCAGGCAAAAATGCAATTACAGAAAACAACGGTTCATATTCTTCTGCCAATAGTGTATTATAAAAGCATGCAGTGCCATTTATTTATCTTCAACATTGCATTATTCACTGATACCTGCTCTGTTTGTTGTCTCTTTAAATTACATTTAACAGATGCTACACTGATGTTTCAGATATAAAATGCTTATCCAGTGTGGTTTTGATAAATATTATTTTTACAACTCTTGGTTTAAGACGAACCAACTACTTACAGCTGTTGAATAGTGTTTCTTCATAGCCTTCACTTCTGATGTTTCTGTGCTGACACCAGAGACGCCTTCTAACAAGTCTAATGGCAGCTTTATGTTTGTTGTTGTTTTGCGTTCTGTTCAGGTGGGGATCGACAAGGAAAAGCAGCCTCCAAACAGCCAGCCGATTCCCAGTCCAACCAGAACGCTGCTGCAGGAACAAGTGAAAGTACAGCGCAGAGGAAGGAGGCTGTCAGATGCCTAGCTGCCAAGGTACCCACGTTTGTTGTTTTTACACATTTGAGGACACCAATAATTTATTCCATCATGGCCATAAAAGCTGAACTTAACCATCACGACTACATCCCTCAGCTCAGTGCTCACTTTAAACAGATTTTTACGAGGAATTTAATCACTTAACTCGAACGCGTTCACAAAATATCCTCAATGGATTCAATTCATTTCAGTTAGACTCAATTTTAGTCACTTTTGTATAGTTGTAATTACTCGGCAAGAAATTAAGACTGTGCGATATGAGCAAAATCATATCTAAGTATTCATCTCAATATTTTCTCAAGTATGGATTAAATTTTTAGGTATAACACTAGCAGCAACACGCTAATCAAATCACACAGGGTAAGTACCCAAATACTAAACGTACTGTCAGACAATAAGGAATCATATACAGACTGGTTTATGTATCAGGGAAAGCAGGCACACCATGAATATAAGACGGTGTTTGGATTTATTCAAACATATACAGAAATTGAGAGCAACTGGTTCAGAGAAGAAAGGTCACAAATGTAAGACAAAGTAAACCATGAATATAAGACTGTGTTGTGCAGACAAAGCATGAACAAATCAGCAAACAGCCATGCAAAGTAAGACAATGCAAACGATTCCTAAAGATGCTACTGAGCTATTAACATGGGCAGTTAATACATAGTCAAGTGCAGACCCATTATCTGACAAAAACTAAATGAAAACTAGTGTTACGCCCGGCCTCTTAGGACCTCGTACCAGAAAAAGAAGGGAAGACTCAATACGGTTCTTAATGCAATTATATTAATTTATTAAAGTTCTGATTCAAAATATATACTGAAAAAGGTATGAAGGTGAAAAAATAAGAATGTGTGCAAAATGTGTGAAACTAAGATGTGATGCAAAGAAAATGTGTAAAAGGTGCGAGAGAGGAGGGGCAGCGGGCCTCCATTGTCCGACGTAGCCAGGTTTTTATAGACAACAGCCAGAAGATGTGCCACGCTGCAGCTGCATACCATCAAGCCTAATGATGGAAGATACCTGGAAGAAACAAGCACAGCCAGTAGGGGGAACCCCATGGGCCCATAACACTAGAAACACAAACACCCACAGAAAGAGACAAAGTCATGTCCTAACTTGGTATGATCACATATCTGGTAGCTTTTTAACCAAGTTGTAGATTATTTCACTCACTGTATCGTATATCTATTGGAAGTATTTTCCAGAATCTGGGAATCTGGAGGATATGTCTCCTCTATGGGTGGACAATCCCAGGTCCATAAAGTAAAAGTCCTGGCATATATTTGTTCCAACCATTCACTGAACTGGGCCATTTTGATGAGCACAACTCCTCATCCAGGTAGATGAGATAATCAGTGGAATCACCAGTGAACGGGTAGAACTGGTACCTGGCAGGACTTTTACATTATGCCCCTGGGATTGTCCACCCCTGGTCCCCTCTTGTTTTGTGTTTCGTTTTACTTTGATTTAATTTGAGTGTGCTCTTCTGGACGTAGATCTCATATGATGTTCTTGTTCCTGGTGGATTCATCCACCCAGGTTGGGGGTTACTGGTCCCCATGCCCTGGTCACTACTGGTACCAGTGTTACTGTCACACCCCAAATTTTCTCCAGCTTCTCCTTTAGTCCTTGGTATTTCTAGAGCTTCTTGTGTTCTTTCTTCCTTGCTATCTTTTGTGATTGCTGCATCTATCACTTCCTCTGTCTTCTGATATGTATCAACCACCACTATGTCAGGTTGATTGGCCATCACCATCCTGTCAGTTTGGATCTAGAAGTCCCACAGGATCTTGCCTCTTTTGTTCTCAATCACCTTCAGGAGTGTCTCCCATCTTGACTCTGTGATGTCCAGCTCATATTTGGTACAGGTACAGATGTTACTGTACACTCACCTGGTTACACCGTTCCATGTATGCCCTCCCTGTCAGCCTCTTGCACCCTGCTGTGATGTGCTGGACTGTCTTGGGGGCTTCTCTGCACAGTCTGCACCAGGGGTCTGGATACTGACTGGATAGCTTAGTGGTTTACACTGCTGCCTTTGGTGTGGAAGGTTGCCAGTTTGAAGCCCAGGTGGGCCCTTGGGCAAGGCCCTTTACACTATACATGCTTATACCTTGTAAGTCCCTTTAGATAAAAGTGTCAGGCAAATGTAATGTAATGGGTCTTTTCTGTTGTGGTAGACCCGGGCCTCTGTTGATCTTGTGTTCTAGATCGTGCCTGTTTTTGTGCATCCGTGAGTAGTACTTTAGTCTTATCTTCCAGTCCGCTCTTTTCCAGCTACTGGTATGTTTTGTTAACATCAGCCATCTCTTACAATTTGCCGGTGTCATGCAGTGGCTTGTCTGTCCATGATAGCCCCTCTGGCTCCTCCTCCTTACTGGGCTTCTGTTGTCTGAGGCATTCACTTATGGCGCTTTTGCATTCCATGGTACCGGCTCTACTCTACTCGACTCCACGGCTCTTTCGCTTTTCCATTATGAAAAAGGACCCTGGAATGTGGGACCCGATACTAGGTTTTTAGTACCGCCTCAGTCGAGGTTCCAATAGGTTGGGACCAACACCAAAACGTGACGTCACGACACTGCAAACACTGATTGGTCAGACAATTTTCTCTGTGACCTGCGATTTACAAAAATCAGATGTGGAAGTAGACAGTGAGTAGCGAAACATGAATCCACATGATGACTGAACAAAATTACACCATAGACGGTCACGTAGATTCAGTTTTTGGTGGCGGACGTAAAAATCCAGACAAGAAAATACGCAACAAGTGAGTTTTCGGCAACTCTGAGCAGAAAACACGGAAGTAACTCACTGTGTAACGAGTTGAGCTGAGATGAGCTGGTCCCATGTAAGTGGAAAAGCAGCACAGGAATACTGAGTAGAGTAGAGCCATGTAGAGTAGAGCCGGTACCATGTAATGGAAATGCGTGATTAGCAGTTCTTCACTGGGGGCCATCTTCTTGATATATTCCTGAAGGCCTGCTGTTTCCTTCTGGATAGTTCCCCTGATTTTCACTAGTCCTTGGCCTCTCTCTTTTCACTTCATGTACAGCCTCAGGATACTGGACTTAGGGTGAAACCCACCATGTATTGTAAGGAGTTTCATATATTTGAATATCAGTGCTAATGCATGCTGAGTACTGATTGTTAATGCATAGAGTAGTTGACCAAATATAAAGCCCTGTGGGACTCCATTGTCAAATTAATGGGTGTACTCCACCTTTGTCTGATGGCAGCTGGGATGGATTCCAGTCTCCTGTGACCCTTTAGAGCAGGAGTGTCAAAATTGTGGCCAAAAGCAGACCACCAATGGTTGCAATGCGGCCCCTGGGATGATTTTGTGAAATGCAAAAATTACAGTAAAGATATTCCGAAATATTTTAGTTCAGGCTCCACACACAGACCAGGAAAAATGTGATCATAATATGCTATAAATACTCACAAATCCAGTTGTATTTCTTTGTAAATGTAAATATTTTCATGTAATTTTCCTGTATTTACACTAAAACAAACTATCATTTCACAAAAAAAGTTAAATATTTTGAGCAAATATGAAAAAACTAAAATGTCTTAAGTAGGGCTGTTCGATATTGGGAAATATCAATATCACGATATTTTCAGTCAATATTGATATCACGATATTTTAAACGAT
>JAPSES010000001.1:12218196-12237393 GCA_029822895.1 Maxillicosta whitleyi
GATATTATTAATTTTCAGATCGTTTGACGCCAATATCGTTATCGCGATTTAAATACGATATATTGCACAGCTCTAGTCTTAAGTAATTTTAACAATATTCTGCCTGTTACTAAATGTGTTGTGTATTTGTAGATCCAATGTGATCTGTAAGTTGTAATGTACATGTGTAAATGATAAACTGAAGCATAATATTGTTAAAATTGCACTTATTTCTTTTCTGAAATGTTAGGTTCGTGTTATTCACATTGTTTTAAAGGATCGTTTATAGATGTATCATCATGTAAGGAAAGTTTGGAGTTGACATTATTTATATATAATTATGTTATTATTTTACTGGCCCAGCCCACTTCAGACCAAATTTGGTGGAATTTGGCCCCTGAACTAAAATGAGTTTGACACCCATTCTTTAGAGGATTAAAGGAATGAATGAAATGAACAAGGAAAAAGTTGTCTATTGTGGAATGATTTGCTTGTAAAACAAAGTGCATGAAATATAAAATGAAAGCACTGTTTTAAACATGCATAATGAGCTGTCCTCCTACACATTTTTCAGCAACCCTTGAAAAAAGAGAATACTTACAAGTCAATATATCCATGCAGACTATATCTCTGGATTTAAAAATAGGTATAATTACAGCTTACAACCTTACACATAGGATAAGAAAATGACTTTTCATTTCTTCACCATTCCAAATATGTACATCTAGGGATTTTGCATTTCCTAATGGCCCTAGAATCTAAAGCATTGCACACTGTATTTGCACCAGCTCATTTACAACAACCAAAAGCAGTGAATCATCAAAGCATCTTTATTTCTATTGACTTAACAAAATGACCATTTTTGTTCTTATTTGTGTTATCATTAATCACTACATTATGAGTAGAATTAGTCACAAAACATTTGGATGTATACTGTATGTTGTGTGGACCTAAATCCAATCTATTGCACAAATAGTTAACCCTTGTGTCAAGTGTGCAAAGGTTAGTCAAATAATTAAAATTAAAAAAATAATATATTTAAAGAGTGTTATAATTAAATATAGATGTATATCAATATAACTGTACTGTATGTATATAACTGATTTACTTTAAATGGTGTCTTATACATAATCCAAGCATATAACTTCATTCAAGACCAAACTATTTTCTCAGTTTGACAGTGCCTGAGTTTAGCCATCATGATGCTGTTGCTGGGTTAGATACAGACACATTTGTAGTAACACCAGAATGCACAAAGGCAAGATAGTATATTTATATAAAAGAATATGTCACATAGGCTTCTTGTAATGACTGTGTCGATACCCTAGATTATCATTTATGTGTTTGCTCTTCACTCACCAGATTTTCAATTACAGTAATAGTAATACAGCGTCATAGATGATTCTGCAGGGAGCTATGAACGCTGTCACATAAAAGCATTTCATTCCTCAAAGAGATAAAGATATGTCAGCACTCCTTTTTTTAAAGAGTTGTAAAGTGGGGAGGGGGTCACATATCTGACACAGTGTTCTTCTTTCTTTTTGGGCACATGTAGAACATGCTGCTGATTGCATCACGGAGATGACATGGAAGCTGCTAAATTTACTAACTTGGCCTCAATAAGAGTTTCCATGGGAACTAGTGAGACTACTTGTGATGGAGGATGTTAGCTCAAAACTAAAATCAATGATAGTTTTACATATGGACTGCATGTGGTCTAGGCTTTGGACTCTTAAAGCCAGTAGGGAGGTCAGTTTATACTATTCAGATAAAATGAAGCTCCTGTTCATCCAGCATGACAGTCAGCTCCCATTTACGTCTGCGTACATTTGAGTTTCAGGGTATTGTTCAATTTGGCTCTTGTGTTTAAAAATCCCACGTTACAACTGATATATGTAATCCTAAATCTTATTTACCATTTTGCTTGTTGCTTGAATAAACCTGTTTTTACTGTAGTAAAATGAGTGCAGCGCCACTGAGAAAGCTTCATGAGTAAAGATACGGTGACTCAGCAGTGATTTCTACAAATATCCTTCCTGTGTTTATACCTTGGTTATTTGGCCTCATATTCTTTTTAATTTTTTTGTTTTCCACGTAAATGATTAAATAATTCATATACAAATAAATTCCAAATAGATACGAGATATAGAAATGTAATTTTTCAGTATTCTTTTCTTCTGCTCTGTGTCCATTAATGGTTTCCACATGCAAACATAGTTTTATCATCTACCAGCTACCAACAAGATATTTCACGGTCCACTCTAAACATGTCACCAGTTCATCACAGGGCTGACATATACAAACCATATACCCACTTTCACATTCACATCTACACACGATTTAGATTGACCAATTAATATTTTAAGTTCCATGTCATTGGATGGGGTGGGAGGAAGTTGGAGTACCCACAGAGACGTACTGAACATTCAGACTTCTGGGTTTGGAGCCAGAAACTTGGCTCTCTTACTGTAAGGCACCACCATGCTTCAGTTCATGGCTAATGAAAATGAATATTCCATTACACACACACACACACACACACACACACACACACATATATATATATGTATATATATATATATATATATATATATATCATAACATGTTTTGTCAGATGCACATATGGAAAAATCGCTTGTTCTATTTGTTTTTTTTTATACTTTGTTTTTATTTGTTTTGTCAACAAACAGACAGTACAACACAAACAAACCTGTGGTCACTGTTGAACACAAAATATCAAAATCACAGACAGTAGTAATTGGGCATTGTTTTGTTTATACTCCAGCCAGTTTCTCCAGCGCTTCACAAATATATGTTCCTTTACTCGTAGGTACTAAATCAGTCTTTCCACGGAGTATATTTCCTCTATTATAGCTAGCCACTGATCCTCACAGGGTGCGTCTGTTTTGAGCCAGTTTCTTGTAATGGCTTTTTTGGAAGTGATTATAAGAATTTTGAAGAGGTATTTGTCTTCTTTCTCTAATAGATTTTCAGGTAGGAGTCTCAGGGTTTGTCCTATTTTGCTTCTTTTCTACATCAAGACAGACATGGTCCATTGTGTGAACACAGCTTTTACCATTGATATACAAGCATGCAGCTTCTTATCATCAGCTATATTTGCTAGAGCTAATGATAAACCATGAGGCAGAAAAATACCAAAATATCCTATGTTTGTTCTTCAAAAAATGTCTCAAATCTAATGATAAAATGGTAAATGGACTGAACTTGTATATCACAATTTATAAACCTTGGTGCCCGGAGCACTTTAGAAGGCCTCAATTCAGAATATATAAGAGGAATATGAAAACTGGAATATTGTCATATGAATCATATTATTAATATTAATGCACATACATTTAGCGACTGGATAAACATATCCAACGAAATGATAAGTTTTTTTTCCCTGCCTCTGTCTTTTGCCAGGTGGTTGCCTATCATTTCTGTCAAGCTGACAACACATACACTTGCCTGGTGCCAGAGTTTGTACACAGTGTCGCCGCCCTGCTGGCCAGAGCGCCACAGCTCACCCCCTACAGGGAGCTGCTGGTCCAAGAGCCTCACCTACAGAATGCACTGAGTCTACGTTCCTGTGTCCAAGACCCCATCGCTGCTTTCAGGAAGGGTGTCCTGGAGCCCCTCGCAAGTCTGCGCAAGGGTAGTAAAGTCCTCACACACATGCACACACTAAAAGACAAATGTGATATTCAAGTTTAAAGACCTTTTAAAGTTTAAAATAGTATCTGTTTTAGGCTGGAAAACTGTCTGCCTCCCTCAGCTTTAGCAATTACGAAACCTGCTGCTATCTCCTGTGTGAAATAGCTCATTAAGGACTCCGTGATGGGCCCATCGATTATTTTTTCTAGTTAAGGTCAATGATTTGAGTGTGAAACAGATGTTAGACCATTTACATTGGGAAATGATGAGTGTTATTTTTGCCCCGGTGAATCATCAGCCTCCCACAGGATTTCAAGGTTGCTAAATACTCTGGAGGGGAAGGCTGTGAAGGTTACAGGCATATTAGCCAGCTCAGATTCTCGTCATACAGTCAGTCAGATAGATTGATGTGTTATTATGACTGGACCCTCCACAGTCTGAGAAGAGGAGTGTTTTGTCTACTCTATCTCTATTAAGCAGGTTAGAAAAAAAATTGAGAGCCCTTGTGTTTGAGTGTACGAGTCCGCACACGCTCGCAACGACAGCTTAGATGATGTGAACCATGATGGATATGTCCAGTTTCAAGCTAATAAACTGCAAAGGTCTCTGGCCTCTTTCAGCAGAATATAATCAATATCAGCTGTTGGTACTTTTCTCAGAATATGCTCCTTTGCGAAAAAAAAAACAAAAAACATTTTCATTCATGAGATGCTCTGGTTAAACTGGCATACCATCAGTGTTTCGTTATTATCTGCTCTTTGCTGAACAAATCAGATGTTTCTGTTTTTTTTAATGTGTTCCAACCTGTGCTTTCTTTTCTTGTTTTGTTGATTCAGAACGAAGATTACCTGAAGAGGACTATATCATTTTAATTGACAGTCTCAATGAAGCAGAATTTCATAAACCAGACTATGGTGACACCATTGCAACCTTCATCACCAAAATAATTTCCAAGTTTCCTCTCTGGCTTAAGTTGGTGGTCACTGTCAGGACAGGGCTGGTGGTGAGTGGGATTATTTATTTCACAGTGATGATGATGATGATTTCCTTCGGCGTTTCCCTTTCGGGGTCGCCACAGCCATTCACAGTACATCTCCTTAAATGGTTGTTTCATGTAGATAAATATATTTTATCACCTATTTTTAACTACAGTTTGCCAGGTTTTCCAATATATGTCTCTGATGTGTGTCTGTTTTTGACACATTATAATATGCAAATGAAAATCCCCTTCAGTCTGTGAATCTGAGAATATTCTGGTCTGAATCATAAATTGAGTTTTATATGGATTTTTCATAAAACACTACAATTAAAATGCCTATTAAATTTTACCTTCACTAACAAATTTGGAACCTGTAAATATACAAATACTGTAGTTGTCCATTCCTAAATGCTGGGTGCTTGTTTCCTGCTTCTCCACTGTCAGTCTTCATGCATTGATGACTTCAGGTTTCCACATCAGACCTGGAAAAGTTGCAGAATATCACAATTCACTCCACAATTTCTGTGCTGTCACAAACCTTGCTTCTAGGTTCAGGCCTTAAATTCAAATATTTGATGAGAACAGAGAAACCTTTTTCCTTCGGGAGATGAATGTAAGAGAACCATCAAAGTGTCAAACAGACATTCTGCAAAGTAAAAGCCAAAGCCAACAAAATATATTTTTGGAAAACCTGAGTCGGGGGGAACGTTTTGTTACTATGGGTAATCAACAGACCCTGCTGTGAATGATTCTCTGCGGAACTTGTTTCATACAAAGATTGCCTGTGAAAACTGGATTCTTTGAATTATTTTTGTGGTTTTTAAGGCTTTAGGCAAAGAAATTCCTCTCACCTGTTTTGATTTGTATTTTAAGCATAAAAAGCACAATAGAACAATTTGAAAGGGTAGATGCCAAAAGAAGTGCAGCAATCGGTTCCTTTATTTTGGGTGCATTACATGACCCATCCACTAGGTCTGGCCACCCATAACCTGCCCTTTCTCTTAACTCTCCACTCAGTTGTGTTTTTAACACTATGGTATAGACACTGTGGCATTTGGCAGTGTTTCCTTCTCCAGTCTGATGTATTTTCTCAATCTGGTTGGTAATCCCACCAAACAGCGGATGCATCTGTCTAAGCGCAATGCCAAGTCTCCAAATGCTGCATGGATTAGGCTTTGAATGGATGGTAATACTACTGGGAGTTTGCAGGGAGTCTGGAGCTTGACAGCCAGCCAGCCAGTTACATAATTGGATTAGTGTTTAGGAATACACAAAACACATTTGGGGTCATTTTCTTCATGATCCATTTGAAATCAGTGAGCATCAAATACCAATATTTAAACAAAAACAGTGCAGATATTATTCCACCTTAAGTCCACAATTCTCCATTGAATCTTCTTTCACCCATTGTCTTCTTTTTTTTACCAGCTGCCTCAAAGGAAATGTAACAACCTGGATATTTTATGTGAAAGTGTTGCGTGGTCCACAGCCTACAACTTCACTGAATTAAAACACTGTTATTTTCATTAATAAGAAACTGAGTTGTAATAACATAGATTTTTTTTTTTTGTCAGTTATAGGTGGTTTTGACCAGTTTCAAGCAGTCAAGGATGGCAAGAGAAGAGACAAAATGTGAATCTGATAAATGCCTGTGAGCAATGTTGAAGCTTGAGTCATTGTCACACTATTTACTGTACTGTATCCCATGACTCTGTGTGAGTCAGAAGCAACAGCATCTGAGGAATGGGTCCTGGTTATGGCACTTTTAATTTTTCATCAGCAAATACACCAAAAACATGAACATACGACAAAGGAATCTTTAAATATCAACCTGTTTCTGTGGTTTGCGATGTCTTTTTAAATACTCAGCACCAGTATTTCCTCCCTTTATCTCCCTCAGGAAATCACTACCCTCCTGCCCTTCTCTGGCATTTCTCTGGACATCTTGCCAGACAGCAGTGATCTGGGAGCTGACCTGAGTGATTACATCCATCACCGGGTCAGCAGCAGCACCCATGTTGCCGCTAACGTCACCACACCAACAGGCTCCGCCCCCGATCCGCTGCTTCTCAGCAAATTCAGCAGCCACCTGTCAACACGGAGTCACGGCTCCGTCCTCTACCTGCAGCTGACCTTGGATTTATTCCACAAGGGCCACCTGGCTCTGAAAGGAGGAAACTACCTGGTGGTCCCCGTCTCCCTGTCAGAGGTCAGCCTTGTACAGAATAATTGTTGCATATCAGGTTTTCAGGTTTAACACTCATTTCATCCTGGTGAGTTATCTGCTGTGAAATTGCATCTCACTTGAGGGTGAAACAATCAATGCCCGTAAAATCACCTCAGTGATATACAGGCAACAACCATTGTCCATGCTTGGTTTTCATAAATAAGAGAAGAATGTGTGTACACAAGCTATTCAGATTCAATCAATAAAGGGTGAAAATTACAGCATTATCTATGGTGGCAAAAATAGTACACAAAAAGTAAATGACAGGCACATCACAATGTTATATAAGCAACAGTGTGAAACAAGACAACAGATGTGTTATTACACAAACACAGGCTTAGAAATATGACGTTTTACTGATTGAATAATAGGTGAACATCAGCAGCTTGAGAGGCGTGAATAAAAAATGTCTACACCCTGATAATGGACAATAGTGGTTAAACAGAAGAGCTTGTGCATAAACTGCAGAACGGATCATTGAGTAGAATTAACTTTTTAAGACAGTAATTTATTTTTTTTTTTTAATGAAAATTACACCAAATTGTTGAGATTAAAAACAATGATGATCCAAATCTTAGCAAACAGGATGAGGTGAACTACTAACTATGTTTTAAGTGGTTGTTGTTTTTCTGTACTATGTGAACATACTTACTTGCAGCCTGTTCAGAGATAAGCTTGACCTTCATTAAAAAAAACAAATACCAATGATGTATAAATCTCTGTTAGGTGTACCTGCTGATGTGTCGTGTGAGCTTTCCGGATAAAGAGGTCTTCGAACGGGTGCTTCCGGTGCTAAATGTGGCACTGGCGTCTCTGCACCCACTGACTGACGAACAAATGTTCAGGGCGCTGAATGCAGGCAGTGTGAGGGGGGAGCTGGAGTGGAAGGACTTCCAGCAGAGATTAGACAGTCTGGCTGGATTCATGGTAAGGCTCTGATATAACTGTATGAAAGGGAACACAATGATTTACACCTTTGTCTCCATGGTTTCAATGTGTTTTGTAATGATTTACTGTTAAGAACAGTTTGGGCCTAAAACTAGATATATAGACGTCTTTCCTTATAAAGCTTTATATCTCACCAAATGGCCACATATTGAGAGTTTCTTTTCTGCTATAATTTTAGGTGAGACGCAGGGATGGCACCAGGATGCTGTGTCATCCATCCTTCAGAGAGTGGCTTGTTTGGAGAGCAGATGGAGAGAGCACTGACTTTCTCTGTGACCCAAGGTGAAACAAGAAGTCAGAGACCATAACAGAGAGGATTCTTTCCATAAATGTCGAGAATTTACCACAGAATACACACCGTACTGTTTAATCTAGACAAATTAGTCTCAGAATTGTCAAAAATACTATTACACCAAACAACAATAAGGTGATGTACAACAATAGTTGAATAATTTGGGGTTGTCAAATCCAAGCAGAAATACAAAGCAATTTCATTGTATTTTAATTCATGTTGCAAGTCTATGCATCACAGTCTGAATCAGTGTTTTGCTTGGAGATTTTTAATTTCAGCTTCAGATCTGATGGTTTTTACTGTTATGAACATTCATTTACATACAAATGGTTAATTATACTGTGTTTGTGACATTCTTTTACATTTATTAAATGTATGTGAATAGCCAGACATGAACAAATCAGCTCTCTATTCACAGCATCAGTTCTGCACAAATCCATAAATGCAGGCTGTGCATAAAACATCTGCGATATCTAGGCTCAAAGTGGGAGACATTTTTGTGAAGAGAACAGATCATCACCTTTTGATTAGAACACATTTTGCATGCTTTGTGAAATGAATACAGGTACAAACTAATTTGAGTTGATGTCAAATAAATGCACACTCAAACTAAAACTATTTGAACTGTTGAACTATTACCATCAATTGGTGGCTCAGTTCATTTTATCAAATAAGACTTTTATAAAGAGAAAAGAAATTTTTAGGACTCACACATTATTATCTTTCCAAAAGAAAAAGAAAAAAAAAATGTTGTGATGTGTACATTTGTGAAATATGTGAAATGTTTTACATGTGTTTAAATCTGCCTTTCTATTGGAAGAAGCATTTGAAAAGTTATAATAAGCTGTACACATCAATAAAACTTACTTTGCATTTCTGCATCATCTAATGCACAAATGTGACCGTTATAATCTTTTGGGTCTTTTCTCTTCATATTGGATTCGTTACATGTTATGTCCACCTTTCTGCAGGAGTGGCCATGCTCTGCTTGCCTTCATGTTCTCCAGACAGGAGGGCAAGTTAAACCGACAGCAGACAATGGAACTGGGACATCACATCCTTAAGGCTCATATATTCAAGGTAACATAAGCTTTACTTCCATGTGTGTAACTTATTCTGAAGGTTATGAAGACAGCAGATCGTACTTGGATCATTCTGAATTTGTGTTACTGATACAGGCAGTCCTCAGGTTACGAACGAGTTCCGTTCCTACACTGTCGACTTAACCCGCTTAATTTCCGCATAAGTCGGAATTAACCCTTTAGTACCCCTAAATACCCCCTAAATCTCTAAATAACTATCCAAATACATGTATTATACTTCATACTAATAAAATAAAGTAAAAAATAAGATGCTCTACTTACTGTATGTACAGTATACAGTACATATGTACAGTAATAGCGGATGAGACTCCGGCGTTGTAAAGTTGAAATAACGCAAGTCGGGTACGTCGTAACCCGAGGACTAACTGTATGGGTTTCACATTATAATGTTACATCTTGTTCTATATCAATGCATTGACACATACCAACTCATGCACAAAAGCGAGTGAACCTTTGTCCCTACCATCACCCACACACATTAGCACAATTCACATACATAAACACCCACGGTGCAGTACTCCTGGGACGCAGTTCTGCACCACACAGTGTTATCAGCGTCAGAAGCAAAATCTCTCTGTCACTTTCTGTGTGTCTGTTCACTCCGTCACACTCTCACAGGGTCTGAGTAAAAAGACAGGGGTGTCCTCCAGCGTTCTTCAGGCCATGTGGGTAAACTGCAGCACAGACAGTCTGTCGGCTGCCCTGGCCTCCCTGAGGAACCTCTACACACCCAACATCAAGGTGACACACGCAGGCTCTGCATCACAAACACACTCATACAAGTAAAAGCCGCTTTATTTGTACTATTTTACACCCTATTCAAAAGCACATATTAACAATTAACTAGATATATATTAGCATATATGTATGTTAGCTGGACTGGGTAATGCCTTATTCTACAATCAGGCCAATGAACAGTTTTACATTTATAACCTCCTATGTACTGTTTATTGGTATTGGTAGGATAGCTTTGTATATGAATTATGATCTTAATATTCAGTGGCCTTTGTCAGTATGGATCTTATCAAGTTGAGTCCCTGGTTCTTTCGTTTGTTAACGAGACAAAAAGAAAGTAAAGCACAAAATTAATCCATCATAGAAAATCTTCATCTTTCTAAAGTGAGGTCTTGTTCAAAATTAATTGGCAATAGTTTGGCACCTATTAACCCATACAAGTTCCCTAAGTAATGGATTACTTATGAGCAAGATTTCACTTAAGAATAAGAAGCATATTCTGAAGTGGAAGTGTTTAATTACAGTTAGAGTTACTAAGTCGGTATTGTGACTTATAGCTTTGTGTTTTCTTACATAAAATTAGGGTATATGTGGTTTCTGCACCCTTTAGCCAAGCAGAATTGTTTTAATATTTTCTTCCTCGTGATTGGATAATATTCGCTGGGGTATCATGTGACTCTAGAATGAACACAAAGCAGATAATTAACCTGGTCCAGATGTCATAAGTAGAACAGTTTAGTCCTGTTAGACCTGCATTTAGTCTCCCTCACCAGTTTAATATGTATGAGGCCAAACACCACTTTTCTGTTTGTCTACATAATAGATAATAGTGATAGAAGACCATGTAATAACAGCTGACTGAGTGGTTATACTGTGGTTTTGTCATGTGGGATAGGAGGGTTTGGATCTTGCAAGTAAAAAAATTTGTAATTTAACACAAAAAAATAAAGGTATAATTTAAGCAAACATAAAAATTAAAGCCTGACCGAAACATAAATTTGGCTCTGCACACATATATTCTCATGTTCCACCTTATGAGACACATAAATAGCAAACTGTTATAATTCATATATACGGTTGCTGTTTATAATTTATTAATAAATTATAAAAATAAATATAATTTATTTATATTCCTGTAGGTACATTCCTCCTCATTATTAATCAATAGTAATTAGGAGTCCATAGATGGAGAGGTTGTTAGTGACCTAGACCTGCAGTGAAACATTAATAAGTGCATCATAAGGACTAATAATATGCTACTAATATATATGCTAATGAGCAATATGTTGTAACGTTTTTGGAATAGCAGTGATGGACCTGTTTCTCCATCCTACAGGTGAGCCGTCTGTTAATGTTAGGGGGAGCTAGTGTGACGTGGTGTACGGAGGTGGTAGGTCGCGCCCCCATCCTGGCTGTCCACGCCCACTTGGGACATGTAGAGATGGTAGCTCTGCTTCTTGAGATGGGGGCATCTGTAGATGGGACCACAGACAATGGCATGACACCACTCTGCCTGGCCGCTGCCGCAGGATACACAGACATCGTCAGTCTGCTTTGCAAGAAAGGAGCTAAGGTTAGTACGGGTCAACCAGCTATTAGCCTGACCAATTACTAGACCTGACATTAACCCAAACATACACTGGTGACCCCAATCAATTACTGATCTACAGTAATGATCCACTAGTCCTATCAATACATGTAAATAACTGGTGTAAAATACAGTTTGTCCTCTTTTCATGGTCATCAGATATGACCCATTTGGATGTTCAGAGGCTCTGTAATTACCATGGAAACACTGTCATCTTCTACAACATTGATTCACCAGTAAAACCCATGGAGTTGCACACATGGACAGACACACATGATTTTGTGTTGATGTAATGACATCTGAAAATGTGACTTTTTCTTCTTTTTTTCTTTTTTGATATGATAACCTTTGAATGTACTTGAGTTTTCATGAACCTCTACATTAAATATAGGGAATTAAATATAGGAAAATGCACAATTTACAGTGAAAAATGTAAAAAATACAGAAAATAATTTGATTATAAATGGCAGTAATTCACTTAAGAAAAAGTTCAATAGAGAGAAAAATTCATTTCAGAACCGCCACAAAAGTAGCACTGGGTCTCTATGGGTTAAGCGGTTTACAAATATCTGTCTGTTCTGAAGCAGCACACCAGACTTTATGGTTTAGTTTTTTTACTTTATAAAACTTTTCTAAGTGTAAGGTTCAGTTTTTTGCAGCATTAGCATTTAGCTGCATCTAGCAGCGAAGTTGCAGATTCTTATTTGCACAGTATTATGCAATAATGAATTAAAAAAAAAAAATTGTTTTTTATTGCATAATATTGTGAATGTTTCTTTTAATTTAGCATACATTCAAAGACATTTCAAGAAAGTTTTCTTAATTATTTCTTTAAAATAATAAGTTATGTCATTTGTAAAATTTTTAATCTAAATTTGTAGTGGTCACAAATATTTATCTCTTTGATCACAAACAATTGGTACTGACACTAAAGAAATATTGTTCGCCCACAAGTCAACATCATTTCTGTGCAAGAGGAGTAAGAGACAAATGTGGGTTTGCAGGTGTGGATGTATCGTATGTACATCTCTGACACAGTACTGTCTCTTCAGCGTCATACCGTGGTATCCTCAATAGCCCTGGTTTCACATTAACCAGTTTCAGTTTCTATTCTGGGAGACAGATGACATAAACAGGGCTGATCTAGGCCACCGTTTACGAAACACTGACCAGTACCGCTATTGTAAGTCCTTCTGTGTACCCCTCTGTGCCAGGTGGGGCATGCTGATAAGAATGGCCAGTGTGCACTCGTGCATACCGGGTTAAAGGGCCACACAGAAATCATCAACATCTTGCTGGGCCAGGATTGGGGATCAGAGAACCCAAGTGACCCACAACAGCAGCACGGCAATGAGAATGTGACCGGGAAGACACAGGCAGCCCAGCAGGCGGTCACAGCTGCTGCTAGTGTGGGACACACACAGGTACATATGAGGAAATCATTTTTAACAGCATGCAGGAATTCATTTATGTAGAACACAACACGGAGGATTTATTAGATGATGTTTCCTGTGGTCAAGGTCTGTGGATGCATTGGTTTTCTCTGTGCGGTAATACAGAGGACTGTTTTCCTGCAGGTTGTGAAGAGCTTGCTGGACTTGAAAGATGAACAGCTGGCTGTGCAGATGGATGCTCACGACTCTCTCTGGGGAGAAACGGGTGCGTTGCTTCTATCAGTCAGATAAATTTAGCTTTCTCACCTCTTTCTGTCCATCACTTTGGCTAGAGAGTCATGCTCAAGGGCTTTAGGGTTTGCAGTTCAGGCACATTCTTGCTCTCTGCAATGAATACATATGGAATAAATAGTTCTTAAATAGCTCCTTGAGCTGGTGCAGCTCAACTCAAAAACCTAAACTTACTGGTTTTATATACGAGGATGCTCTGGTTATTATCATTCTGTGTATTCAATTATAAAGAGTTTTTGTTTTTGTCAGGAATTGAATATTACATTTATCACATGCAATATCTTGTCCAGGCACATTTATTTAATTTTCAGACTTTTACCGCTATCACAGATCCAGGTTCTGCATGCAGAATTTTGTTAGGTCCATTTCCTGAGAGCATGTTCAATGAAGCCTGTATCTCTGCTTGCTGCTGCATTACAGTATAATTCTATTACACATTTCCCTCTTGTGCTGAACCGGAGAAAGCTAGAGCTTAATAGCCTCAAACATTCATCTTTGCATATTATAGGCCTTATGTTTATATTTAGTATTAGTATTTACTTACAGCCCATTTACAAAAATAAAACAATAATACACCAAAGATGTCACTTCAAGTCTGATTACTGGGTCTGTGTTTGTAGCTCAGATTCAGCAGTTGCTCGAATCAGTGGTAGTTACAGTATCACAGCTTTTAAATGAGTGTGAAGTACAATCACCACTTGAATAAGAATATTATTTTCAGCAGGGAAGTTTGTGTGTTAAAGCAGCAGCAGCCTCACTAACCTTGTTACTATTTTGTGCTGCTGCGCAAAGTCACCCCAAACAAAGACAAGTGGGCATTTTTTGTATCACACATGATAAGAATTTCTTTTTAAAGGCAACATTATTATTTATTATATTGATTTGCTCACTGAAGCATGCATGCACATGACCTGTGCTGTTGTTTATGAAGGGTAGAGGTAAGAGAATGGCATCAATATCTTTCCTCTGTCCTCAGCTGCACAATTAGCTGAAGGACTACTAAAAAAAGGCCCAATGCACATCATTTGTCACAGTTATCACATGCTTGTTTAGGAGTTGGCAAGTTTAGCACTGTGAAAAGTTATAGTGATGTTTTTTTCCCATTGATATTGACTTGAAAAGGAACATTACATGAAGCAGGCTTTTGGTGTCAGTAAGATATCGTTGAGCAATTTTGATCTGCAGTACTTTCAGATTTATATTAAAACATAACTTTGCCTCAGTGAAGAACATTACAGCAGGACATATTACTCCAGGATGTGATATGATGAGCTGCAGCAGCACCTGTGTTAGAATCAAATAGAATATGGAAATTACCAGTGCTGCTTTTCTTTCAGTTTCTCACTCCTGCTTCTACTTCTCTCCTAAATGTGTCAATTCCAAATTCCCCTCCGCCTCGCTGTCTCATCTCCATGCCGACTCTCTGTCAGTGCTGAGCGCGGCGGCAGGGAGAGGGAGGACTGAGATGGTCGTGTTCCTTCTGGAGCGAGGGGCGGGGCTAGAAATACCCAACCGCAGAGGGATGGTGCCACTGCTCAGCGCTAGCAAACATGGACACACACAGGTGACAAGTCCGTGTAAAATGTTCAAGTGTAATCATCTCTTGTTTTTTTTAGCTCACCGGCCCGACACGCCATGAGCTGTTGTGAAGGCGGCGGCGTTTTTGGGGGCAATTTCTTCAAACATGTTCTCTGATTAAACTAAATGTATTATGTAGCTTAAATGGCACAATGTCTACAACTATTTTTTTTTTTTTTTTTACAGTTTTTGAGATATTTTGTTTCTGAATTTTTGCTGAATTTTTGAAATATTAAACATTTGCCTCATAATGGTCCAAATTTTAATGTCTTATAACATGGAAATTGTTACAAATATCAATGTAGTTACAACTGAGCACTGATAGGAAGTCATATAGGGACCTTTGACCTGGTTTGACCTTGAATGGTCCAACTCAAGGTCACCGATGTTTAGATTTGAACAATCTTCTTTGAAAATACTAGTTTGATTAATTTCAAATGTGTTTTTTATGTATCTTCCTTGGGACAATTTCTACAAAGTTTGTTCACAGTTTTGAGCAGTTTTCCTCACAGCAAGAAGGTCCTGAGTTTGATTCCAACTAGAGACCTTTCTGTGTGCATGTTCTCCTCATGTTTGTGTGGATTCTCTCCTGGCACTCTGACTTCCTCCCTTCATGCACTGATAGGTTACTTGGTCAACCTAAAACTGCCCATAGGTGTGAATATAAGAGTGACTGGTTGTTTATCTCTGTGTGTCGGCCCTGCAAGAAACTGGAGGCTCGTCCAGGGTGTCCCCCGCCTTCACCCATAGGTAGCTGGGATAGGCTCCAGCACCCCCCCGTGAACTTAGTGAGGAAGAAACGGGTTCAGAAGATGAATGAATGAATGAACATTTGCCTTTACTTTTAATGGGTCATATTTTGATGGTTTATGACATGGTAATGGTTAAAGATATCAATATTATTACTACATAGGTCATAAATGGACTTTCATTTAATTTAGTGAGTTATCATTGCTAATTCAAGTTGTTATTGATCCATGATAGAACATGCTGGTGAGCTACAGGGCCACTAGTCTTATTTTGCTCCTTTTTTGGGCTGATTTTCCTCTGTTTCTCCAGATTGTAGAGTTACTGCTTAAACACGGTACAGACATCAACGTCACTGACAAACAGGGTCGCACTCCACTGATGCTGACTGCCTCCGAGGGCCACGCGAGTACTGTGGAACTGCTGCTGTCCAAGGGTGAGCAGACCCACTATAACCACCTGCTGTCATCTAAACCTGTTCACTGAATGTTCTACATACTGTAAGAACAATCTATTTGTGTATGTGGACTCAGGGGCTTCTCTGACCAGCGCTGATCAGGACAGTCTCACCGCACTCAGCTGGGCTTGTCTGAAAGGCCAGAAAGGCACGGTGCAGCTTCTGGTGGAGGCGGGCGCTGACCTGAACCATCCTGACAGACAGGGCCGGACTCCCCTGGACCTTGCTGCCCTTAATGGAGATGCCGATATAGTGAGTTTTGTTCTTTTATTCAGATGGTATTACAGCAATGAAGAAGAGATTTACAGTGACATATTTTATTTATAGCATTGTCCATACAGGTAGACATTATTGGAAAAGTGTTTTACTCCATAAAAGGATCCAAAAACTAAAATCAGTATCATACACATGATTGTATTTAAGCAGCTTTAGTCCAAACATATCAAATATCATATGCTGTGATCTGAGACAGGAGGGCAACTTACAATCACACCTGATATGAAGACATTTACATTGACATTTAGAGTGGAATATAATATTCACTATAATTATGTTTTCATTGGTGTAAATCACTTGACAATAGGACTCACTATGTTTTCATTACCTTTCAACATGGGTGTCAAACTCATTTTAGTTCAGGGGCCAAATTCACCTGAATTTGGTCTGAAGTGGGTCGGACCAGTAAAATATTAACATAACTATATATAATTAATTTTAACTCCAAATTCAACTTCACTGAAGACATTTTAGCTTTTTCACATTTGCTCAGAATATTTAAGTTTTTTGTGAAATGATAGTTTATTTTAGTGTAGATATGGGAAAATTACATTTTAAAAATAGATACAATTGGAATTGTGAGTATTTATAGGTTATGATCATATTTTTCCCGGTTTGTATGTGGAACCTGATCTAAAATTTTTGTGAATATCTTTAGTCTAAATTTTGCACTTCACAAATTCATGCCTAACTCTAAATTGGCCCTAGTGTGTGCATGTGTGTGTGAATGGTTGTCTGTCTGTCTGTGTGGCCCTGCGATGAACTGGCGGCTCATCCAGGGTGTACCCCACCTTCCGCCCGTAGTTGCTGAGATAGGCTCCAGCCCCCCCCGCAACCCCGAAAGGGACTAAGCGGTTAAAAATGGATGGATGCACAAACACCTCATATACCTCAAGTGGGCACGCATGTGGTTATGTGGACATGTATGTAGGGATCTGAAAGGGATGTGAAGGGTGGGTCCTCAGGGTTCCCAGGATATTTGGCTGGGGGCATCGGGGCGGGCACTAGCCCATGGTGGATGGCTGTCTGGGGTGACCTGGTCTCCCAGTGTGCTGGGTGGCGCTCCTTCTCAGGGGGGTGGTGGCTCCTGGGCTCGTGGGGCTTCAGGGCCTGTGACTTGTCTACCCCTGGGCGGCCGGCCCCCTGGCGGAGGCCCTGCAGCAGGCAAGCACAGGTCCCAGGGGGCCACGGACACCAGACCGCTGCACCCCCACCATTATTGTCCGCTGGTTGGCTGGGCCTTGAGGCCCTCTTGGCCCCTGGAGGGAGTATGGAGTACGGTGGCGGTTGCATGGTTGTATTCACCTCAGTATTGTTGCCCCGCCCTCTTTGCTTTGCTTTGATACAGTCACTCTATCACAGCAGATTCATGTCATTAACTGCTGTTGTGAAACTAGTATTATTTATGTTATTTGTGCTGTTGTTGTTTATGACAATTTGTTTATGTTTTCCTCTCCTTTAACAGGTGTTATTTACTTCATCCCATTGTAATGTTTTTCTTTGTCCAGTCTACACAGTTCTGGTTCTAGATATCCTTCCCATTATAATTATCAATAAGGTTATCAATAAGGGTCTTCTCCACTTCTTTCCCCCTCCCCCATTCACTCCCTCCTTCTCTTCTCCTCCCTCCTTGTCTCTTCATGTCAGGTCTGGCATCAAAATGTGGTTCAACAAAGCTCATAATAAAGTCATTAAAATATCAGGGGGAACCTCTTATACTTCATGAAGTTTCCTTTGGCAAAGCAAATTTGCTCGGCTTTAAAAAGCAGCCAGACGAACATTCTGCTGTTATGATGCTGGACAAGACAAGTAAAAAAAAAAAAAAAACACTAAAACATTATTGCATTTACTTTTGCTCTTTGTGACATGCACCAATGGATAAACCACCGAAGTTGAAAATCAGTCATTTACATGCATGACAACTAAAATAATGAGCCTCGTTAGTTTTTTAGTACAGGTATTTGAGTAAAATTAAAAAGTTGTGAGAAAAGTTTCTACTTTTCCCACACGTGGCTATAATGAAGTTCTGTAAAACTACTTTAGTTAACCTTTTGGGCATCTTGATGACTTACAGATGGCAGCATTGCCGCAGAACACAGATCTGGCAAATAGGAAATGCACAAAAGGCATCAGGTGTTTAATGTAGTTTGGTTCATGTATTCCCCTTAAGTAGCAGGCGACACTTGAAGATCTTCCTCCTCATACTGTGTTAATTGGTGCTGCTGAGTGATGCCTCTCCAATACGTACACCAAACTGCTCTCATCACTCCGTTCTGCCATCATTCACTGGATACAGGATGGAGGAAAATTAGCAGGCGCCGTGTATCACCACAGCTTGAGTGAGACTGTAAAACCAGATCGGCTGCGTTCAAAATGTGATGTGAATGTTCTTCTCTGTTAATGTTCCCTAATTAACAAACTGTCACAAGGCAACAGGGCAGGAAAGGAACAATTATGAGGATGAATGATGGGGAAGCACAATGGAACTAAGGTTTGCTTTTCCATTCTGTGCATTATATTGTCTTTAAAAAATCATTTTACAGCTCATCTACAATCACCACAGCATTTTCTCCAGGTTTTCTACTCCAGCTGACAGGAAATATACCCAGCATCAGTATCGAATTCCATGTTAACCCTTTCATGCATGAATTATGAGAACCTGAGTCAAGATTTTTTACCTGAGTGTTTCAATTCCTCTTAAGGTGTGAAAAAATACCCCAATACAATTAAATGAACCTATTTTTTTATGGAGTTACAAAAATGTCCATTCATCTATGTGTTTAATTTTTGAAGCAAAGAAACAACTGATTTTAAAATCAGGGGTGGAGGAAGTACTGCAGTTTAGTACTTAAGTAAAAGTACCAATACTCTGCAAAATATTTACTCAAGTAAAAGTAGAAGTACTACATCCAGAATCTTCCTTCAGTAAAAGTACTCAGTATTTCCTTT
>JAPSES010000001.1:12250518-12267969 GCA_029822895.1 Maxillicosta whitleyi
GCCAGTCACAACAAACCCTACTCCTACATATATTGCCCATTATATATATATATATATATATATATATATATTTGGTTTTTTTTAAATCATACAAAATTTTAACTTTGACCCACCTTTCCCAAAATACAATGACATCTATTCTGGGTCACTGACAATCTATGAACCCAGTCTGGTATGAATTCAACTAAGAATTTTGCTGCTAAAGTGAAAACAAAAGAACAAACCAAACCAAAAACAAAACCCCTTGCCTCCCCTTTTGGGGGCGGTGTAATAAATAAATTATACTGCAAATACACAAAGAAAATCACCACGCACAATAAGAAAAGACCACTGTGACCTGTAAACCATCAGTTGAGATTATTGACCAAAACATGCAGGCGAACAGGTCTGATGTTCAATTACCAGCAGCGATGACCGGCTCCCTCATCAGTTCTCGGGTAATTGGACAAAGAAACTCATCGGGAATCCCTGAACACACCGACTCATTCTTCAGCTCCTCCACTTTTCGCAGGACTTTGCTGCGCAGACCCACTGACTCTGAACAAAGAAAACAGCTTTTGAACATGTGCACGAAGAGAAATTACACAAGTCAATAAAGTCAATATTTTGTGTCGTCCTTAAATGAAGACTGAACAAACTGGACTGATCCAAACACTAGTATCTAAGACATTATTGACATGAGGGGCTTTCAGTGTTTGTTATTACTGTGTTTAGCACTTTTCACTCTTGGATGGCAAATGTGAGCGTGGGTGAGAGTGAACACGGTGGGAACAGAGCATGTCTGCTGACTGTCAAAGTTAAATACTAGCAGTCAGTAACACTTCAATGCATTTTGGTTTGATTAATGTTTCAGTCGGTCTTTTTTTTTTTTTTAAAGTATACAGCCAGAGAAATAATATTTAACATTCCATTACACAGTCCCGGGATATTACTTTTATATTATTAGATTTTAGAATGGTGCCTTTTTTTTTTTTTTTTTTTACAAAGAAACTACCCTCAGTGGATTTATTTCCCTCTATGTCAAATATATACTCTATACTGCTGTCGATAAAGAAATCACTGCTTAACAGTGCTCCCTTAGTTCATCTAAAGAGGTGGGACGCTACATGCTGTCACTAAAAACACTAAAAAAAACAATGTGTGCACTTGCTGCCACGGTTCTGTAGCTGTGTAAACTGAGGAGTGATTGACAGGAACTGTGGGATGGAAATGACGGCATGGCAGCACAGCAAACATTTGCTGACAAACGCCAGTAGATGACGAACACTGGTGTAGCTGGTAGACTGACTTGAACAACATAACAGTCCTTTTTTTTTTTTTTTTAGCCTTGCAGTTGTATATCTTGCGAAAAAAAAAAAAAAAAATCAAGAAATACACCCCAAATGGTATAAAACCAAATTTCCCCAAACCCCCTTTTATAAACAGACTGAGGCATAACCAATAAGGTCTAATGATATTAAGTGTAAATCCACTTTATACCTTATGGGAAATACTGTTTTGAGGATTGGGTTATGTAACTTGTGAACTGTTCCAGATTAAAGTCAAAATTGCTGAAGCTCCAAAGCTTAGTGCTTTTGC
The DNA here is from genome assembly GCA_029822895.1 of Maxillicosta whitleyi. Classification (NCBI taxonomy): domain Eukaryota; kingdom Metazoa; phylum Chordata; class Actinopteri; order Perciformes; family Neosebastidae; genus Maxillicosta; species Maxillicosta whitleyi. Next base: position 12,252,097 of record JAPSES010000001.1, read on the forward strand.
AGTGCAGTCTAATATTAAGTAATCTCACTCAGTAAAACCCACATCAACGTTCATTCATTCCTTCACCCTTACTTTAATTTAACGTGCCACCTTTTATACATGGAAAAGGGTGCAGAAATAATCATCCAAACATGCCTATTTTCATTCTCACTAAGCAGCAGGTGTATAATACTCTAAGAAAAGATTTATAGTCTTACAAAAGCCGTTATTCAAGCGACGCATGTGGAACTGCGGGGACTGACAAAGTGACATTCCACTTGAGAGCAGTGTGTGATATTTGTGGTCTTCACCTATGTGCAGCTCTGACGCCAGTGTTTCCTTGGTGAGACAGAGCAGCTCTGTCCCGTCTATGTTGTTGGCCCTGAATATGTCCACCAATCCCTCCAGCCTTTCCTCCACCAGCCACAGTGACACATCCTCCTCTGACCAATCACTGACCAGCAGCTTGGATCGGCCAGCTGAGGTTTTCCCTAAAAAAGATCAGCCAAAAAAAGATAGTTGGCCCTTGACGGCACCTGGTTAAAAATGACCACATTTTCTCCACGCTGAGCCGACTTGGAATCCCGCTGACTAATTATTGATTAGGAAGATAGTCCGGCTTGTTTCATAAAATAAAGAAAGGTCTAGAGGTTTCAATTGATATATTTATTGACACAGTATGAAACTAAAAGAATGAATGGGCCTCATTTTGTTTGCATTTACTAATGCAACATCCACCATCATCTATAAAGGTCAATGCTGTTGCTGGTGTAGAATAAAGGTTTTGTACCTTCTGCTGACGTGTGTGCAGACTCCTCTGGAACACAGAACGAGGCAGAAGTAAATATGCAAGGAAATATATATATTTGTTTTTATCACAAAGCACATAAGCAGGATAAAAAAATGTACCAGTATTAAATAAACAGCATCTTTTTTCCCTGTACTGCTGTGAAGGATATACCTGGTCAAATGTGCTGTATTTCTTCAAAATTTTTGGCCTTTTCAAAGCCAGAAAAGTCACATTCCTCCTCAACCCAGTAGCCATAAAATATGCTGCCACAAAACCCCAGAGACTACAATGTCAAATTAATTTGTAATTCATAGATTCACCGGTTTTTAGTCTTTTTTTCAACAAACTGGAGACAGGTCCTTTGCCAACAGAGACTACAGTTCACATCCCAACTCCCAACCCAATTTAATAACCATGATTTGGTAAGTGTTGGGGGAACACTGAAAAAGTTTTTTAACCACATCTTTTGCAGATTTTTGTCTGTATTAAACCAAGCTCCAGTATCTTTCCCTTAACTTCAACAAATGTTCTCAGTGCCTATCCTAACTACAAGAAAAGTTCATTAAGTGTAGTAATTCTTTCCTGAGTTAAAAACAAACTGTCTTGTCCATGAACAACTGATATTTATGTTCAAACTTGATTAAAAAAAATAAAAATTACAATAACATTGATTTACATGCATTTGGAAATGTTATGAACATATATGCTTCAGAAATATTAATATTTTTTCACAAACACAAAAGCCTACGTAGCCCCTTTGGTGGCACGTGAGAAAAAAAATACTAATACATGGCCACGTGTTACTAATGCCTCTGACTAAAACCTCATGCCTTATTATAAGTGTTTGAAGTACATCACCGTAGTTCATACCAAGGTCAAGATAAAATGTAACCAAATCGAGGTTTTCCATGTTAGTAATTAGCATGAAAACCGAGTGCTACGCTATACAGCAGTCTCGTAGGTGACTTGTCTTGTGGCCACGTTTTATTATTTTTTTTCCTCACGTCACCAAAGTTGCTCCATATAAGCCACATTTTATCCTGACATTTAGGCTTCCGCTCCAAACCATTAAAGCAGTATGTTATTTAATGACTCACAAGTGTAATTATAATATTTTAAGGAAAAAGAAAACCAACCGTTTAATAATTTCCCCACTTTTGATTTTGAAACGAGGTGCATGAAAAGAAGCAGACACACACACACACACACACACACACACACACACACACAAATGGTAAGAAAAACATTCAGTTCATCTTCAGTAAAATGTAGCGACTTCATTCAAGTAAAGTGTGTGTGGTTTGTGTGTTTTTTCTACCATGTCCGCTACATCCATCCTCTACCCTCCAGATGTTTACGGTCTTATCCATAGATCCGGTAGCAATTATCGGCGACGTTGGGGAGAAGGCACAAGCTGTTACATACCTGCAATAGGGGACAGTAGCCACTCAACAGTGATGACAAAACATCAGTATTTTTTTTTATCAATATCTCAGGTTAATGTTGGCTCATAGAGAGTTAAAAGGTGGGCAGCTTCATACCAAGACTAAATATATAGCTGGGGTAGAAGTGTTCTGCTTCAGTGGGCCAATTCAGTAATGGCTTACCACGTCAAAAGGCTGCACTAAGATCAAAATAAGGATAAACCACAATTTTCAGTAGATTCAGGAAAGTCAAAGGCAACATTAATGAGGACAATCTCTCTAAAACCTAAGCTGATTGCTCAGAAATGTTGATCCACAAAAGCTAGTTGGCTTTAAATGTCTCTAAAACCCCTTAGAAAAAAAAAAAAAAACTAAATAGACATGCACTCACCCCAACCTAAGATCCTCTCACACAGCTGAATAATCAGCTTGTCAAATCAAATACATTTCCTGGAGGCTTTTGTGAGTGTTATTTACTTTTTTTTTTTTTTTTTTTTTTTGATATTTCACCACTTTCCCACAACTTTTCTCAGATTCCTCCACCTCACTTTTTCTAAAACGAGTTAGAAATTGCCTGATTGAAAGGACGAGAGATTGCCGTCTTTCAGTCACAGGTGGCTTGATGGATGCATAAATAGCTTCTAAGTGTGATCATTGAGCTGTGGTTTATCTCAATGTGAATGTGAGAGATATAGTGGCAGCAGTCCTGCCTGTTCTCCAAATGCAAAATGCATGTTTTGTGATCACACTGCATCCCGATCTAATGAAGGAACAGCCTGTGGTGTCTTTGCCTCCCCTACGACTGATATTTTGTTGTATACGAGTCATGAATTGCTGAAGTGAAGTCTAGAAAGAAGCTTTTGCACTTGGTTTTGAATGGATGGAAGCAGAAATCTGAACTATACTGTGTTTCTCTAACAGTTTTTTGCTATCAAGAAGTGATCCAGAAATGCTACGTATCAATGCATCACATCCTTCCCAGATATCTACGGTATTAGGAAAGTATAGTAGGAAAAAAGTAGGTCCACAAATGCCAAGTACATAATTATTACATGTGTTTCTAAGTCTTTGTGGCAAGTCTCAACTTGTTGATTTTATAGAAGGAGGATTAAATTCTGTAACATATACATATGTTCTTTCATATTTAGGATTTCTATGACAACATCGAGTTTGATAAAAATGTGCAAACTTGGTATAAACGGATCTAACATACTTTATGGATACAGTTATGTAAATGTATTTGATTATATCACAGAATAACTGCACAGCCCTAAGGATACACAACACAGACTCTGACAGAGATGAAAGAGAAACTAAAACTTTTACTTTGGGACTTTGAGTTAATATTTAATGTGAAGGAAAAAAAAGTGGGAGGAAATGTTATCATATCAAAAATGGGAATATTTACCTCCCGTGCTGGCTCAATGTGTAAAGTAAAACAGCATTTTTCTGTAAAAAGACACAGAAAACATTATTATTTTACGTACTGGGGGTGTGGTATTGGAGTTGGGTTTATTGTATAAACTTGTAGCTACATAATCAGTATAAAGAAGAGAACTCACAGCATCATAGATTGTAACAGTTTTGTCCACAGAGCTGGAAAAAAAAGAGATGAAAAATTAAACTATGTAGGCACTGAGCAGCCCTCTACTTGGTGCAGTATGTTTGGACACACAGAATTAAACGATCAGTGTCTCCCCCTGGTGGTTAAACACGAGTACTTCACTTCTAATATTCATGTTGAGAGTGGCCTACTTATGGAGCCAGGGAAACACCCAGGACTATACATGAATGTCTTCATCCTGAGTAGATGAAGACATGGATCTATCACATCTTAGTCTATTATGACCAGAGACAACGATCAACTGCAGATATTTGTGTGTGAATTTCTCTAAATGTCTCTGTTTAGGATCATACAGTTTTGCAGGTTAAGTTCCCCATTTCTTTTACATAACTGATGACCTGTTTTCACAAAAGTTTTTTTTTTTTTTCTTACAGTCAGATAATAGCTGAAAACAGAATCAGATTTTTAAGTGTTATTATATGTTATTATTTCAGTCCCAACCAGAGATTTTATGATATTCTGTACTACCAGGTAATTATCACATAAATAAACTAAAGACGGCAGTATAATCGGTATAAAATATCCATCTGTTATAATGTTGACATAAAGGTCACAATGGTCTCACCCAGACACAAGCAACTGTCCATCGGAGGAGTACGAACAAGACAGGACCGGAGCTGACTGGCCGGTTAATGTGTGCAGCAGCTGCATCTTATAGGCTGCAGCAGAAGGAAACAGCTTTAGTCAGTGTGGTAGAGTTAAATCACAAGTAAATAAACCAAACTGTGATACCATATTCACCAGATGTTCCTCTGCTGTATTTCAAATTAATGACAAGTAGTGTTTGTGCAGAGTGGAGCCCTACTTCAACCGTTCAGTTCATTATATGCGTTCACTATAACAACTACACCTACAGCAGATGGAGTCATGGGTTTGGCTGATTAATCTGCACCAACAGGAGGTTTTACAAACTACAGGTATCAGCTACATTAGCTCCACTATCAAACTTTAGGGTCGCTCCCTTTGAAAAAATGAGAACCTGAAATGTACAATCACACCAGAATCATATAGTTTTTTGCAGTTTAGTTTTGATACTCAGTTCCTTGTGTTCATTCATTCATTCGCTCCTTTTCCAAACTTAGTCCTCAAGAGGGTCATGGGGTGCCACAGCGTACCCCAACTACCTCTTCTGACATATACAGATGTGTAACCACTTACACGTTCACATCTGTGGCTGATTTAGATCGACCAGTTAAACCATTAAGTGCATGTCTTTGGATAAAGGGAGGAAACCGGAGTATCTGGAGGGAACCTATGCAGACCTCACCCTGGAATAAACAAAGGCCTTATTGATGTGAAGTGACAGTGCTTCCAGGTCTATTTTACACAGTGGGACCCCGCAGTGTGAGTGCACCGTAGTACGAGAAATTCATTTTATGAGAATTTTTATCCTCGAAATACAAGTATGAACAAGTGCTCCTCCAGCAGGTGCAGTCTCCACAGGCTCACTTCACCTTCAGGAGCACCAGCATTCAGATAAATGAGGAGATTATGAGAGACTAAAACACCAGAAATTCTGCTACCTCAGAGATTCTCCTTCCAGAGAATAGCCTCCCCCCCTCCTCCCTTCACAGGTCGCCTTATAATGAACATGAATAAGTTAATAAAAGAAGTTTATTCGTTTTTATAATTGTTATTTTCTTTCTACCCCTACCCCTTGTTTTTAAGAACAGAACAGCGGCTGGAATGGATTCATTATCCCCCCCCCCCACACAAAAGAAAAAAGGGGGGGACGCAAGTGGTATTGTTTCTGGGTCGGTTTGTTTGTTAACACTCTAGCAGCAAATCTAATAGTTGAATTTGTACCAAATTGGGTTTATAGATTGTCAGTGACCCAAAAAAGATTATATTTTGAGCGAAGTGGGTCAACGTTCACATTTTTTATGAATTCTTAAAATCTTTTTTTTCCTCCCATTTTCTTATAATGGATGAAATTTCAAATGTCTATAAAAACATCAATTTTGTTTCAATTTACTTCAAACTTGGCACATATATAGAAGCAATTGATTATGCTAACATCAGCACACACGTGGACATAACAACATCAGCTGGATCGATGCTAAAATAACCTACAATACATGCGAGGGGCGGGGTTTGTTGTGCCTGGTACCACTCGCATTTCAATTCATTTCAATAGGGAAATGTGATTCATAAAACAGGTAATTTGGAAAAACAAGCACAACTATGTAATGAATTAAGTTTGTACTGTGAGGTTCTACTATATTATTATTTTTTACACTTTGGTTTTTGTTAAATTTTCACATTATTCTATAACCAGTCAAATACAACAACATGACCAGTTGTCTGGCATTCATAGTGCACTATGGTAAAAATATCTTAGAAAATTTCCAGCCACTAATTTGACTTTAGAGAGTTGACATTAAACCAATTCTTTGTAACTGCTATTTTACTTATTGCAAGAAAAAAGATCTTCTACCACAACGTCCTCTGATACACTACATCACCAAGTATGTATTTGGAATTTCACATCCCCAAATTATTTTAATAGTTGCATTAACATTTTGCTAGTATGGTCTTATTTTCACTTTGGCTATCACTAAGATATTCAACTGTAGACAATCAGTTCAACAGTTACCTACTTCATTATTAGGTCAGAAATAGTTTGTTTCCTACAGTGTTGAAATGTTTTCATGCAGCTTTTATAATTGGTTTGTATCCCTTGAACATGAGTTTCTGTCAATAGACCTCTAATAACAACATATAACATATAATAATAGTCATAAGTCTGACTGACGGGATTTTTAAAGGCAGATAAAATGTTAATCATTTGGAGCGGGACAAAGATGAAAGTGAATTCATCAGTCGATTATCACCTCTGTTCATCCCTCCAAAAACTTTGACATCGAAAATAAATAATGGATGTTAGAACTTAATCTATTTATTAGAAACAAGGTAACTGTAATTAATATGAAAACAAATATATCCGATCAGACTGAAGAATTAATCATTAAATATGGACCTGAACATGACTTCTACCATAAAAAATGTAGGTGGGGTGGTTTTTAGCCTCGGCCCTCACCGCAGGGTATTGTTATCAGTTCATTGTCCGTCCGTCTGTCTGTCCTTTGGCATGACCTGAAGGTTGAGGGTTTTCATGTGCGGGCATGTTACGTTTCATCCTCTGAGTCCCAATTTTCTAGTCATTGTCTCCAGTTGAGAAGCCTAGTATTATCGTATAAACTTTGTATAGAATGTACATGTAGTATAGATGCTGATTTATCAGTCAAACTCAGTGTATGTCTAGTTCTAGCAATGACTAAAACATAATATGCGCACCCTTTGGCCTTCAATCCACGCCAAAGTTTCTGCGCATACAGACAGACAGATGGACGACGAACTGATGACAAAACCCTGCGGTGAGGACTGAGGGTAAGCAGGCAGAGATGTGGCTGTACCTCCATAGCTGAACTTGTTAATGGCCCAGATCTTCAGCAGACTGTCTTGGCCACAGGATGCCAGACGGAACTGCACCACCAGACCCCCTTAAAGACAGATAAATGAGTCCAAGTTAAATGGCAGACTGCAAAGTTTCAACACCAGCAATTCATTTGAACATAAGGACCTCTCTATCTCAACTGGATGAAAACTGAAGGTTGAGTGATTCACTTTCTGCCGTAACTCGTATCCGTAGTCAATTAAAACACAATTTGGAGTCATACAATACGACAACAGTCTGTTATTGATCCCAAAGGCAAACACCAGACTACCAACACAAACAATAGTCTATAATGTAGTGAAACGACTGCTACTGTTTTAACAAAAATAAAGTGCACCTGCAGTGAAGGAAATGCCATAATTGTAAGTTGCTAGGTGGAAGAGGATTTGTAGTTTTTATTTTCAACTGTATTGAGAGACACTAGTGTAAGATATAATTCATAAATACATATATTCAACAACAGTAGGGGTCAAAATTATTAAAATAACTGATGGGGCGTAAAATACTGACCTTTCATAATGTTCATGATACATGTAGATAGTTGTAGTGAACATAACTTCTATTGTTTTTATGCACTTTTAACGTGAATATTTATACAATGAGCAGTTTGTACATTTTTAAAGCATCACAGAGCTGTGTCCCAAGACCGTCACCACCAATAATTTACCCACCATCAATCTGACAATGAATACACAAAGAATTTGGCTTCTTCTGTGAAAGAACATGATTGTATATCATTAACAGTGAAATAGGCTTGTTTTTTTGTAAGGAAAATAATGTAAATATCCTTGTGATGGCTCTATTCAATGGTTTATAGAGCATAATCATGACTTTTGTAGCTATTTCATTCATCTTATGAGTATTTTATTGGCCAATTAAAAAAAAAAACAAAAAAAAAAAACATAAAACAGATGAAACCTGTTAAATATGCAAGATGTTCTAATAATTTTGAACACCACTATACATATGAGTGCAAATCTTGCCCACAAATCTGAATGACTTCTTTGTATGCTTTACTTTCAACATTTTTCCTATTTAAACTGGTGTTTTGAAGAAATTGAATGGATTAAGGAGCAATATTTTATAAGTGATATATACATTGCCTGGTATTTCCTTAACAGCACCACAGGAAAATTAAAAGCTTTAAATATCTTTAATAGCGGTACTTATTTATCCAAATTACTCACTGTAATTAGACTTCAGATGATCTCTGTCATTGTCATTTATGATGTTTTTACATGTTTAATATGCTTTTAAGTGCGTTTTCAAATTCGGACCCGAGGACCTTAAATGAGCACAGCTAACAGAGATCCTAATAAATGATGGAATCACATAAATCATCACTAATCAGACTTTCCACTCACTGACATGATTATGACACTGTAATATGACAGCTGGCGTAAGAAAATGATGCATATTTTTGTTGATGTGACAGTGCAGAGTCCTTTATTGCCAGTCAAATTAGGCTCATGACACACTGATAACAGCATGTTTATTGACAGATATTGAATATAAAAGGAAGCTGCAGTGCTAAAGCTTATCAGAGGCATTTTACGTATTGCTGACCTTTATGTTTCTTGTTCATTTTTCTACACAACAAGCTTATGTTTTCCACCCAAAAACATCATAAATCACCTAAAATTGATTTAGTACTTTGTGGTCTGAGTGCTGAGGTGGAGCAGAGAAACAATAACACATCCATTTAAAATTCTTTACAAAGGCTGCTTGAGTTGATTTTAGGTTTTTTTGGCGGGGAGGGGGTTGTTTTTTTTCTTCTACAACCTCTTAAAACTACCTGTCTGGGAAATATTTTTTTTACATAGAAACATTCTTTAAGACAAGTCAAGACAAAAACAGATTTAATGACTATTTATATTTTATATGACAGTTTATCTTTAATTGCACTTGACTCTTTACCACTAAACAACTTTTTTTCAGCTTTTCCCTTCACGGGTCACCACAGCGAATCAGATTTACCACTAAAATGAAAGAAAATAAATTATTAATAATAATAATAATTGATTTGTAACAGACAAGGTTCCTACAGGTTTCCACAAGTTAAAATTAAGACATTTTATGGGAGTACTTAGAACAGAGCCTATTTCATGGCCATACTACCAAAAAAATTGTGACTCCTAGAATTTAAGAAAATTTATTTATATACTCCCAACGCCTTGATTCCCACTGTTCCAAGTAATTTCTTGCTGGGGGCTACAAAATTAGAGGTAATTAGTTCCTAATTTCAATGTAAATTGATGGGTTGGTACAGGTGGAACTAATGTCAACTAATGTTACTTTCTTTGCAGGCTGGACATTTAACAGACACATTTAAACACAATACAGCCAACAAGTTTATGGCAACAGAACTTAAGATGCACCATATCAAACTGAATATTTTTTAAAGACTTTTTTAAGTTATTAAATGCAGATTGGATATATTCATCTTTTCTTTTTTAATGTCACAATATTATTTTGTTGTTTATCCTATATAGTCTGTATGAAAAGTGCATAGACCTATGCAACTCAATGAAATGACGATGAGAAATATTTGGTGTTAGGATATTATTCTGTGAAAGTAATGTCACTCGGAAAGCCTTTGGATATTTAAGATCCCACAGGAACTCTGTTGATCAGTGGTTCTCAAATCCAGTCCTCAAGTACCCCTATCCTGCATGTTTTAGATCTTTCCCTCTTCCATCATTATCAGGCTTCTGCAGCTGGATGAGGAGCTGATCATTAATTGACCCAGGTGTGATGGAAGAGGAAAATCTCTAAAACATGCAGGATAGTGGTACTTGAGGATTGGATTTGAGAACCACTGATCTACAGGGTTGACAAGAAAAACGTGTAAAAGAAGAAAAATCAATAACAATCAAAAAGCAGAATTAAGACCGGCCTACATTTTTTAGACTTGAAATAAGTGAAATGAGATGGTCACAAGCCATGAAACAAATATGAGTTGCTTATATTTCTTCAGGAGTAGATATAACAGCCAACAATAAAGTAAAAAAGATCCACAAATATTGCGTATTAATTAATTCTTATTTTATTTAGACATTTATTTCAGCTAGATTTCTTTGCACTATTCAAGGATCTGAAAACAGTGTATGTTTCTTATTTGGACCAGTTGTCATTTATGCTTAAAATTACAATATTTGGTTTTGAATGCAGGGTACCTGGTGTGTGTATTTTTTTAGAATAAACAAACATGTTTATTTTACTAAAACACATAAAGCTGTAAAATTAGTTATCTGCTCTCTTTTATTTTGAAACAACTTTCCACAATACTACAGAGTAGTAACACAGTAATGATTCTCACCACTGAGGATATCTGGAGCGAAGGTGCAGCAGCTCACACCCAGGTCATGGGCATTCTTTTCTGCATGGAGCTGGTTCAGGTTTAAGTCCCACAGGCGCAGGTCTCCATAAGTAGAGCCGGTAACAAACACCTGGCTGCAGGGGCTGAAGGAGCAGGCTACCATTGTTGTGTCATTCACTGCCCCGGTCCTTCACAAACGCCATAGAAAACAAATGCATTAACACCTCACATTGTTCTTAGTTCATCTTTTGTGTGGTTGTTAAAGCACAATGAAAAACAAAACACCAACATCAATGTAGCTGGGCCAGTGCAAATATTCCATCATGTAACAACATGCAGTAACATTAGGTGTAATGCACTGGTTCACAATTTTTTTTTTTTAGAAATGATCTGTTTCAGAGACTAAATGTGTTAAATGTTACGTATTTTAATGAGATTAATTCAAAAACTAATGGCAAAAGTGATAGTTTGCTCATGTTTTCCATGTATATAATGAAGTGTTATTACACACATATATTGGTTTATGTACATATACACATACAGAGTATAGATTTATAAATCATTCACTAGATAGAACCTGTAAAGTGAATGTCTTATAATGTGCAGACAGTGTTCTGGTGTAGATCTGGTAGCTCTCATTCTCTTGTTAATTCTTGGCTTCTTAATTTAATTAATTTAATTCTTCTTCTTCGTGGCTCACACATGGTAAAATTTCACTACTATTATTCTGGAAGCATTTTACTTGGTAGAGCAGTCTTGCTTATTGTGATTTAAGATCATTTTTGCAACCACCACCCAGAGGATTAAAGGTATTTGAGTGTTTGTAATTTGTTATTTACCCACTAGATGTCAGTAAATACCCAAACTGAACCTTTCATGTATTTTCTCAATTATTCTATTTATTATTTATTCAAAAAGAAGAAGAATGTTCAGAATATTTACTAAAATCTTAGACTTATATACAGGCAATACTCCTTAGATTCTCACAAACCTGTACCTACTGTCAAACAATTACACTCTGTACCTGCGCAGCTGTTTGGTTGGGAAGTCCCACAGAGCCAAAGAACCATCAGATGCACCAGAAACCATGTGGGCAGAGTCTGGAGACAGTGCACAGATCCTGACAGGGCTGCGACCAGGATGCTCCAGGACAGCCTCTATTTCACCTGAGACCATGGACCAGACCACTGTGGTTGCATCTGTTGAACATGAGGCAAGGAACTGTCCACAGGCGCTGAAGCAGCAGCAGTGGACGCTGTAGCCATGTCCTGTAAGTGGTGAAAAGGGCACCTCTGAGAAGTCCCCGATGTTGTATATTCGCAGAGTTTTGTCTCCAGAACATGTTGCTAGTAAAGTTGCTGAAAAAGCACACCAGTTGACATCATCTCGGTGGTCATTTAATGTGCAAACCAGAGACACCATTTGGACAGCCAGTCCTAAAGATCAGATACAAAAAGAGAGATTAAAAAAAAATATATCTATAATTCTTAAACTCTGAGAGGTTCCTTTTATACTGTAATGTCTAATAAATCCTGCTTGGTACATTCATTTATTCACATAGTGTTGCATTTCTACACACTAACATGGATTTCATAACATGTTTTGCAACCCTGCATTAGCCTACATCATGTCCTTTGGGTCAAATCTAAATCCCAACCATAATTCATAAGCAAATGTCAACTTGATCTTTCAGCTCATTAAACCTGACTAGTGAAGCACAAAGAAGATATGCAAATCTTTCCATTGATGTCTCGTGAGATGTCCTAAATACTCAATTAATTGTGTTTCACATTTGATACCCTATGCAGGATAAACTGATAAGTGTTCCTGAATAATATCAGTAATATCTTTGTTGTGTCAGCTGACTGATCTGGACCATCAGCTGTTGTGCCGAATTCTACTCCCTGCCGAAAACTGAATTGCGCAGCAGCTGCCGAAAACAGCTCCCCCTTCCTAAATCAGTCATGAAGGTCAGTGTTGCTTTTGGTAATTGGATTTTATTTTCAGAAACAAAATAAAAACTAGTGATTAATTGATTTTTGTTGTATAATAGAATAATTTCAAGGTGTTTTTCTTTTTCAGTGTCAAAACAGATACACAAAAAATTTAAAATGATTGATTTTCATTTTCTCTTTCGGGTAATAAAAAAAAATAAAGTTACTATCTGACAGAAATGGAAAAAGGAACTGAAAATGCCCCCCACCCCCACCCCTTTTTTTTTTCTTTCTTCCATTTTCTGAGACTGGATGTTATCATTTTAAAAATTCAATTCAAGATGGCAATGCTCACAACACTGTAAATTAACTTGTGTAAATTGTGGATGTGGTTTTGATTTTTGCAGAAGTGAAAGTGGGCATGACGAGAGATGCCCACACAAACTTTGGTGATGATTGATCACTGTTCTGGGGCATTAAACTACGTTAACTATTTTTACGTTAAGCATTTTTAGAATGTCCCTATTCTGGTGCTGCTATAGGACTAAAACAGCAGCCGCAACCATTTGATCTTCCTCTTCTTTATCTTGCAGCTGTAGCTGTAGAGGTTTCACTGATGTGAGCATTGCCATCTTGAATGAGACGATCACAACACAAGATTTTAAGAGACTACACAGCCAGTGCTTACATATCAATCTAAATATTCCAAAAAAAAAAAAAAAAGTGACATCAACGATTTGAGAGTGCTGTGAATGCAGGAGTGCTGTATGGCCACCTTACAATGAAAACATGAATGAAGTGGCTGTTGGTATGATGTAAGAAGCTCATAAAGCACCCTCATGAAGAATGTGACAACTGTATGGTCTTCATACGACACAAAATCATGTAATATATTCAGAGACCTCAAGTTGCTCTTGTGATTTAAACAGCAGCTGTACCAAATTTGTAATTTGTAATGGCTGTAAGAAACTAACGCTCCCTCCACAAATGTCTATGATCTCCAGATTTTGTACAAACCAGAAGATTCATACAAACCCATCATTCGTAAGAATCTTTGTGACCGAGGCATTAGCATTCTTTCCTGAAAAACCTTGAAGTTCAATTTACATTTTTCTACTTTAAAATGAAAATCAATTAACCACCAGTTTTTCTTCGGTTTCTGAAAAGAAAATCCAATTATTATTATAACATACACTGACCGATGAAGAGGACAATGTGCACCAAATTCACCCTGTCACACCAGATGTGAGCTGTTAAAGTCAATTCACTCATTTGGCTTTGCAAGCTTATTTTGATGGGGATGCAGTTTTCGGCAGTATCTGTTTTTATTGTTATATATATTGTGTGTGTTGTGTATTTTCAGATTTAACTTTTGAAAGTTTTATATACAAAGATAAAAACACATAATTGCAATATCATACAAAATCATTAACTATTTAATTGTTATACAGCTATAATGGTGTCAAGAAGTTGAATAATTCACAATTAGGAGCACTATTCAGCAGGGAGTAAAATTCGGCACAACACCATTTCCAAGCTAAAGTGTGTGGAAGACATTTAGTGTTAATTCGTGTAGTTTGTAAAATTCTCAACAAGACATACAAAGCGATAAACAAAACAAAGGCGTTGCTCTAATTTCACTTTCGAAGTAAAATCGTAGGGTAATTCAGGTAGTTTTATCTGTGGCTAAGGCTGAAGCTAACGGGGCTACAGAGGGAACTTTATAGCCCCTTGTTTCATTGTCTGACATTATTCAACCGCGAAAAACAGGTGGTGTCAAATCAACTCAACAAGCAAACATACGAGGAATATTACCTAAAATCTACCTTTTCTCTTAGTGACAGGCTAACTTTAACCAGCGGTGTCTCATACCTTTCCTGCTGCTGTTCGTTCAGCTCAGTGTTGTTTACTTCCTCATCAAACAGCTGACGTTGACGTACAACGGATGACGTCATCTCTGGTATGATTGATTTCGACGGAGTCTTGACCATCATTTTATATATATAAAAAAATAAATACTAAATTTAAAAAAAAAAAAAAAAACAATAAAAAGGATTCTTGAGCATCAGCCCTATTTTCTCACCCACATTGATTTTTATTATTTACGACATTTTGACAGCCTCACCTCGTGACCGGTGATGGCTTAAGCAGGGATAGGCTGTTAATCGCAGTTGATGTTTAATTTGGTTACATTGTGCAATGGCTTCTTTTATTTATTTATTTATTTTTATTAAACTTCTGTAAATTTTGTATAGTGTAGCTACTGTACAGACGCTTCACATACTGAAACAGCCCGACAGTTCATACCTAGATAGGTTTCTGGATTTTTTAAATTTTTTTTTAAGGTAAGAAATCAATGCATATATGAAAAACAAAAACATACTGCAACAAAAAGTCACACACACACACACACACACACACACACACACACACACATATATAGTGTCAGGATGTTTATTACTGTCAATTACTGCATGAATTGATGATGGGGAAAGCTGGACCAGTGTGTAAACTCTTCTCCATCACATCCCAAAGAGTCTCGCTGAGGTTCAGGTCTGGACTTTTGTGATGTCCAATCCATATGTAAAATGATGTGTCATGCTCCCGAACCTCTTAAAATCTGATCCTGGTGTATCCTGGTATTATCATCTTGGAACATGTCTGTGTCATCAGCAACAAAAAGATCCACAGATGTTCAGACCTAGTCTTTCAGTATATTCAGGTTCAGTTGACCTCATGTTTTGGACACATAATATTGTGAACCTAGTGAGGCTTGACCAAATGAATCAACCGCAGACCATAGCACTGCCACCACAGGCTTGTACTGTGGGCACTGGGCACTAGGCATGATGGGTAATCAGGCTTCATTTGCCTGTATTGCAGCCATCACTGTGAAACAGGGTCAATCTGGACTCAGCACCCCACATGACCTTTGTCCATTGAAACACACTCAAATCTTTATGCTCTTTATTAAACTGGTTGTGTATGAGGAAATGCTCACTGCATCAGTTAAACATGTTGCAGCTGAAACATAATAATCATGACAGTAATTATCCAATGGAAAGATCTGAACTATTTGCTGAGTTAAATTAAGATGTCCAACCTCTATACAGTTCAAACCAATTAGAAGCAAAACAATTATATCTTGACATATTTATAGCCCATTAAGTGTGGATTAAGAATGCAAGTGTATTAGTAATTAATTAAACAGTAACACATTGTAACAACCTGAGGGGGAGAAAAACAAACATAGGTGTACTCTTTGAAATATTATGAAATATTATCCATCAACATATCGTCATTAGAACTGTGAATGGGGGAGGGGGGGGGGGGGGGGGCGATTCTC
>JAPSES010000001.1:12276318-12288375 GCA_029822895.1 Maxillicosta whitleyi
AACACAACCCCCCCCCCCCCCACACACACACACACACACACACAATACCTGCTCATAAAACACAACATAATGAGTAAAAGTACCCACAATGCAATGCAGCAAACATGCTACAGTATCATTGTGTGAGTCCTGTGCGCACATTTTTAAAAAATTTTTTTTTAATGTTTCTGTTACTTTGGGGATAGTGGGGGTCACCAATATCCGGCACTATTATATTAAGGGGCACAAGTTTAAAAGTTTTGGAACCCCTGTGTTAGGAGACAAAAAAAAGATTTTTCACAGCAGCACAGCAGCTTAAAAAATACAACCAATGGTCCTGTATCTCACTGACATATTTATCAAGAATCAATACCAAGTTGAATTTGTGAGGTTGTCAGGTTTTGCCGCTATGTTAGGGTCTTGTGGTCGTGATGTAGGAGATCAATCTCCCAACAGAAGTGGGTTGTACATTCACTGGAGGAGAACTCAATAAATTAGATGAAAGTCTGTACATGAGCTCCTATCAATGCTCAGTAGTAACTATATAGATATCTGTATCAGTTTCAATCAAAATATGGCCCATTATAAGTAAACTATAAGTAAACTTTGTGGATATATAATATTGAATTGGACCAGTATTTTCACCATAGAAGAAATTGCTGACCAAGATGATGCCAGACACAGTGCCTTCACAGCAGCTCATGGCCTATGTGGCTACGGCTTTACATGAATTATTTATATTCTGTGGTTAAATGACTATTTCACACTGATTCCTCCTGACAACTAAAACTGAAACATAATTGAATGAGAACAACTGTACAGTATATTAATCTGTTTTAAAACACTACATTACTGTTTTTGTTCATTAACCAGTTAAATTGAGTTCAGGTTTTATCAGCCTGGCTAAGTTGTATTTATGCTGTAACACAGATTTTACAGAGATTTGTCCAGTAAAATAAACTCTGTGTGGCCTGGCAAGAAAAACACCTGTGGAAGCTTAATTGTACATCGCCTTTTATCTGTGTCCAGCCTTACTTGCAGAGCTGAGAGTGGGTAGCTGAGGAGGCCAGCTGGGTGGTGTGGACTGGCAGAGGCAGACGCAGCTGAGGGGGTAAGAGGCAGAGCAGGGGACTGAGGTGGAGATCTGGGCCTGGCCGGAGTGGAGGACGCCTGGGGAGACACACGGGACACCCCTGGAGGAGATGTGGTGAGAGACGAGAGGTCACAGGGGTTGCGAGGGAGGAGGCTGAACCAATGCCCACTCCTCTCTGTCAGCACTCTGAGCAGCTGGTCACTGGCTTGGAGTGAGAGATGTGGAGATGGAGCAGGGGATGACGTTGGAGGAGTGTTCTCTGGGCTTTCGCGTGGAGCTGATGGGACAGATAAAGTATTTGAAGTTGGTGGAAGGACATTTGTAGCGTCATTAGCCATCACCAAGGAAGGGGTTGCTGCTACTGTGGACTCAGAGGTATTATGAGCTGGTGACGGTGATGAAACTGTGGCTGTGGTAACGGGAGTACCCCTGGGACTGCCATTCTGTCTTGTGTGGGGACTTTCCTTTCCCTCTGCTTTCACAGTTTCTTTTCCAACGTGCTTGTTAATGTCCTGCAGTGTGCACAGTTTTGATACACAGCCCTGCTGCTGGTAAAAGAGAGTCTGAGTCTTCTCCTCAACCTCCTTCTCTTCCTCTTTCTGTTGCTCTGGGCTTTGTGTGTGAAGACTCTGCCCATCATGTTTGGTGGGTTTTTCCTTCTGGACCTCAATCTCCTGAGGTTCATCTTTGACCTTGACCTCCTCAGATGCTCTCTTCCTCCTCTGTCGCTCCTCCTCCAGTTCCTCTGGGGCTGCAGGGAAACAAAAGTGCAGGTGAAAATCAATTGCACTGGTAGTGTCTGATAATACGTTTGCTTTTGCAAAGTAAGAAGAGCAGTTTCAGACAATCAAAGTTTGCAAATGCAACCTCAAATTAGTCTCACGGGTGATATGAAAAATTAAGATAAGGCAAAACATTCTTATTTATTAAGCAAATTTACTTGGAAAAAATATAACTTGGATGTATTTGTTCCTTCTAACTGTAAAATCTAATTTGTTGCAGTGATTTTTTTTTTTTTTTTTTTTGCTTTCTAGAGAGTATGTTTTTAAAGTAAGTTTATATTACATTTAGGTTCTGGTGTAAACTATCTCATACATGGCATTTAGTGATGGGTACCAGTCTATTTCCTTCATTTCCTACTCATTTCTGTCATGTGGATTCTCAAACTATGTGTAAAACTTTCCATATCACATATATGTTGCATCATAAAAAAAAGTACATTATATATTTGTATACCGTCCATTTGTCCCCACTCACGGGAGTTGACTGGGCAGCAACACATTGGCATGTTGACTGGCTTGATTTTACGTTGGATGCCCTTCCTGACACAACCGGACTTGGGACCGGCACAATGAGGCTTGCCCCCTTTGAGGCTACATTGGGAAGTTTAGCGTAAAAGACCTTTCCCAAGGGCCTACCTGGGGATCGAACCGGCCATCTTTCGCATCAAAGTCAGTGGCATTAAGCACTCAGCTACCTTGTCGCTATATATGTCGTATCATGTTCAGCCTAAACAAAAACCTTCTTTGTGCCATTTCCATGTGATTGTCTTTCATAAAACCTTAATAAGATATTGATCCTTAAATGGTACATCTCTGTGTCACGTTGCCTGATAGTACTGTGATTATATCACTGCACATGTTTTAGGTAACTCATAACTTATTATTGCTTTTAATTCTCCCATACGTACCCTCCTAATCTTGTAACAGTCTCATATTACACGAGTATGATCAGAGCTCTTATTCTCACACTGCCTCTAGCATGGAAGATGTGTACATGAAAATTAGTTTATACCCTTTGGAATAATGAATTTTAACAATTTTATTTTAATAAGTATTTACTTAATAATAACTAAATATATTATTAAGTAAAAGTATGTTTCAGTTGAGTTGGAAGCTGATGGAAGTGACCTTGCATACATTTTACCAGTCACCTTGGGATTTTTGTGTTTTCAGTTCCACTTCCTATTTTTCTCTCATATGCAGTGTGCACAATGTACAGTTTCTTGGTAAACTGTTATTCTGCCAGCAGTATCCTTATATGTCTTACACAGAGGATCAAGAGTTGAGTTGAGTATGCATCAAATGACAGTTTGTAAATATTACACTCAATTATTCTCTACCTTCTCCACTCTCCATTGCTTCAATGAAGACCCCTCCACAGTGGGGAAGTACCCAATACCGGCGACGGTAACGATCCTGGCCATACATCATGGAGCGCAGAGAATGGGATATCTCAAACAACTTTCTTCTAATCTGGTGATGTTGCTGCAATGGTACAAAACATTCATTTTTAATATATTATTTTTATCTACTGCATAGGCACTGAGTAAAACAAATGATGTGGTGCTTGTTGTCCTATTATAACCACAGTGATATATTAAGCATTGCATGCATTGTTAATGAGGTAATTTATTAAACTAATTAATGCCTTCATTAGCAAATAGCCTTGTGTTCTTGTACATGTACATTAAATTAAATAACACATGGCTGGTATGAATACAGATTGAATTTAGAACCATTTAGAAACTACACTTATTTAAAAACATCAAGGTTTTCTAAAAACTAATCAAATTACCCACTGTGCTGAGGTGTTAGTAACCCCCTGTCTGTTATCTTAAATTATATTCATTGCTTCAAAACACCTTTATGGTAATATACAACATTCCCTAAACCATGTACAGTGGTAGTAGAAAATAAAAAAAACAATAATATAATGTTTCTTTGATGTGCCTGCTTACTTATTTGTATTCTCTTTTTGTTGATTTTTTTTTCAAACATTGTTTATCAGACTCAACTAACCATGCATTAATTTTCTATTTCCTTATGAATTGAAATATTCACTCTGTTATGGCACTCATGTGTTGTAACAGTGAACATACCTTGGCTAGTTTCTCTATCTGTTTCTCCAGCTCTTCAATGCTGGTGGCTTGGTCAACTTCATCCTGTCAGGCAAGAAAAAAAAAAAAACATGTTTCACCAAACTGACATCGAACAAACTGCCGCGATTAACTCACACATTAACTTACACAAACTTTACCTCATCATATACTTCAACTTTTTTAACCTTCTTCATTTCTTCCTCCTCCTCATCCTCTTCCTCCTCAGCTGGATCATCACTGTCGTCATCATCGTCATCATCATCGTCACTGTCTGCAGCCAGTTTTCTTTTACGTTTGACGGCAGAAGACGGTGTACCAACAGACTGATTCTCTTCCACACCCATACTGGCCTCCCGCTTCCCAGTGCGTTTGGCATAGATGGTCCTCAACCTGAAGAGTCACACACAGGCAAAATCAGCAAAACAGTGCACAAAAAACAAACATAAAAATTATATATCTGTTAAGAGTTAAAGATAGCTTACTTCTTTAGTTTCCCCTCCATGATGATTTTGTCCTTCCTCATGTTTGCCATCTGATCCAAGCCCTTATCAATTTCACTGTAAAGAAAATATGTAATCCTGTTTGTCTCATTTGTAACAATATACATCAATATTTTACACACACACACACACACACACACACACACACACACACACACACACACACACACACACACACACACACACACACAGTAATCCCTCGCTATAACGCGGTTCACCTTTCACAGTCTCACTGTATCGTGGATTTTTTAGTGCAGTTATTTTAATGTTTTGTTTTGACAGTATGTTGTGTTCTGCATCCTAATTGGTTAAAGGACAGTAGACCAGTGTCAATCTAATCTTTGGTTTCATACTATAATACAGTATTGTATTCTATAATAACTGTAAAAAATATTTCGGATTTCGCCTATCGCGGGTTATTTTTAGAACGTAACCCCCATGATAAACAAGGGTTCACTGTATTCAGAAACTAAAAATTATATTAGTGATACTGTACGGGCATACTTTAGAAAACCCAATCTTCATATAAAAATAAGGCGTATCTCAGGATAGTATCCTGCATAACAAATTCATACTGGAATAATTTATTTTTCAGAAAATTAAAAGGACTGCAGATTGCTCCTCCCCACTGCAGCTTTATTGAACCTTTTCCACTGCATCAATAAAACATACCATTAGTAACTAATGAATAACTTGGGGGTTAAGCACTCATAACACATTCAGCGGGCAGTAGTTGAAGGTAGTGATCCAGTGTGTGGTTGGGAAATGCGTTAATTTTTTGTATTAATTTTTGTTTATGTAAATCCACATCTTAAAGAGCACTATAAGTGTCTTAAATGACACATGCAGGGTGCAACAAAATAAATAAACATAGGTGTACTGTCAGAGAGATTCTGCTAACTCTCTTACCTGATAACAGCTTTGCTGCAAGCCAGCTCATTAGCCAGGAAGCCAAGGATTGAGGCCTTCTGTGCAGGAGTGTGGGCTTGGAAGGCCTTGGTTTTTAAACTAAGGGCCAGAGGGGCCAGGTCTGTATTGGCACAATGAGCTCCCATGTACATCTGTAGCACCTCAGACACGTTGTCTCGGTTGATGCCGACATTGGTCAGGTGGTCCCCCAGCATTGTCTTTGTCTGAAAGAGTAGAGGAAGACATAAAGTTCATGAATACTTTCATATCAATTAAACTATCTGCATGAATCATTGAATGTAGTTGTTTTATATTTAATGGGCGTTCAGTAGGCTGACCTTTTGTCCAGGTGGCAAACCAGGATCACAGACAGCCAGAGACAGCAGTTTGACTAGGAGGTCTTGGACTTGGCCCATGCTGTCCCCTACATTGAGCAGGCCCTCCTGAAGCATGCCTAGGGTGGGCACATCCACATTCAAGTCCAGCCCCAAAACCTTTCCAAAGCCTCGCAGGAACTGCATGAGCATCAGACAGTCGGACACAGCACGACCTGGAAGGATCAACCCGGGGATCCGGGAGAAATCGGGGAGAGGCTAGACAGAACAAAATGGATAAAGGACTGTTACTGTATATGCCACAGTAGAAATTACACTAAACACATGTTGGGGTATAAGTAATGTGAAAGAGAACATGGTATGACACCAGGGTAGTTGGTTATTTTTGTGTATTATGCAGTACTCTAATTCAACCACATGGGGGCACACATCTCCACAAATAAAAGTGCTCTGTTGGATCAGATTTTATTTTAAGTGGTGACCCTCAAGAGCATGTTTTTATGATTGATGATAATAATAATAATAATAATGATACTATAATAATGATAATAATAATAACAATAATAATAACTTATTAATTTTTGTGTCATCCTGTTGCTCTAAATCGTTAATGCAAAAATGACAATACACTGCACATCAAACAATGTATAGGAACACTGCATTATGTGTATAATGTTTTCTTAACACACAACTTCACACTTACATGACTGACTAGATAAGCTATTGTAACTACCTTGTGATCAGAAAGACACATGTCTTCATTTGGCTTCTTTAGTTCCCTTGCTATCTCCAGTTCCAGCCTCCGTTGCTCCAGTTTACGCTCTTTGTTCAGGCGCTTCTCATCCCTTTTCTCCTGCCGCACACGCTCCCGCTCCTAGAGAGTCCAAAATTCATGGAAGCATTAGGAGTAAAAGTGTGCATTTGTGCTTATGCATGTGTGTGTATAAAAAAACAGAACAAGAAGGTTTACTTGAGTTTGCTGAGCAGTATTAGAATTCAGCTTAATGCTGCTGTGCATTCAAAGGAAAAGTGCTTGAGGGCCAGAATCTTTTGACTTGGAAAGTGTGTAGAAAAAAATGAATGGAGGGAAAGAGTGCACAAAAAAGGAGAGAAAGCAGGAATCCATCTAGGGAATAATGACTTGGGCTCTTTTTATGGAGTGCATGTGTGTGTGTGTGTGTGTGTGTGTGTGTGTGTTTCTGCATTTATTTGTGTGCATATGGACTACCTCTGCTTTCTTGCGAGCCTCAACAGCTTTCATCAGCATTACATGTTGCCTCCTTCTCTCTCTCTCCTAAAGTGGCACAAAAACAGAAGCACATTAACAAGCACACACATTGAATATACAGTAGCTAACATTGACTAAATTTAGTATGTATTAATGTAAAACTGTGATGCACTAAATCCATTAGAGGCACCATAGTTGAACAAACACAAAACAATGCTTCACATGTATACACTTTCACATGTGTGGTGGAAGCATAAGTGAAGAATACAGTAGTACAATGACAACCAAAAAGCAACACATAGATGCGATACAAAGTAGATGTGATGACAGGCTCAAAAAGAGAAGCAGCTGGAATCGGTGACGGCGCCTCTAAACTAAAGCTGACACAACAAAAGCAACAAAATACTGGTTGCCAGAAGTCTTCTGACATGCCACATTGGAGCTGCAATCAAAATAATACATTCTATTACATGAGTCAAGGCTAATGTTTATCTGACGCATCATTCTAATAATATTTAGTAAGGGGATGACAAAGAGGAATAGATGGTAAAAAAGAAGCTACAAACAGAGTTTCCACTTCCGTGGTTTTGGCTGCTTAAGTATTAGCACAGTACGTGACTGCTGAGCATGAGACATCTATGTTGTTCTTTGGTGCATGATACAAAGTCTACTGCAAAGGGCACAGGAATCACTGGTGACTGACTATCATTTTATTTGATCTCCTTAGGTTTAGCGTTCCACTTTATCAGGCTGTAATTCCCTCTGTGATCCACCAAAAAAGGCACAACTACTACTTCCAGCACATAGTGACTAAAATGGGCTATTTGTGTGAAATCAGGTTGTCCCTGTGATAAACAAACCAAACCAAACCGGATTTCCAGCATTTGGCTGTAATATTTTTTATGTCCTTATTGGATTTTTTAGATCATCAAATGGAAATATTACAAAAGACAGTTTCAAAAAGGATGTGTGGTGTTTAGAACCCCCCTTTCAACTGGTCTAAAACAGGTTTCTGCGATAACAAAGTACAATGTTTCGCTACATGCGACAACCTCAAATACTGGGACTATTTCAGTGTGTCTCCTTCTCAGTGTGCTCTAAAATGAAGGGGTTGATTCAACCATCAAATAATACCACTGTTAAACAGAAAGGCAGACCTTTAGATTCAGCTGCAACTGTGTATGAGTGAAAAGGGCTACAAGCAGGACAGCCAGGCCAAAAAAAATGCTACACAGAACCATATTTGTCCCCATGGTGGAATTGATTAAATTGTTATTTAAGTCTCAGTTGCATCTATTTTCAAAAGAAAGGGTTTTTTTGTACCCTGTAAAAACTGGGGGAGAATCTGCTTCCATGAATCTTCACCATAAAGACAAAATGATTCTCAGTAGCTCTTTTCATTCTTGTGCAAAGTACAGGAACAGTGAATGACAGAGAGGCTGGGATGGGGCAGGTTAAAGTCCAGCACTCTGTGGACTGCAGAACAGATGCACGGACGAACAGACACAAGCTCAATGTCTGGGCCGAATCGTCAAGCACTCATGGGTAACACAGGCTACTCCAATACAACAGTTAGACAATGTATGTGATGGATGGAAACTCCTCGAGTGCACTTTCAGACAGTGAGTGTGGATTGGCTAGCAGTCTTTGCAATGCATTCTGAGTAGAAGGGAGGGGGGGATGGGGGAGGGGGACAGAAGCTGCCTGGCCACCGTGACAGGGTCAGTTGTCCCTCAGGATGAGCAGATGGAGGCAGCATACTGACTCTTTTTCTCTTTTGTTGGTTTTGCTGGAAAGCCATGCAGAAGAATGTAGTATGACAGCAGCCAGTGCTACACTTAATGCATTGCTATGACAACCATAACACAACCAGTTACACGATGCAGGTGTTAGATGTACAAAAATAAACATACCCATACCATATCTAGTCTATGCCTCTCCAACTCCTGGCAGAGAGAGTTGGCAAAATATTATGGAACAGAAGTAAAATCCAATACCAGTAAGCATGGGATTTAATGTAGAGAAATACTCAAAACTTTTATCAAATAGCTGGTTGGCAACTAACCACTTGCATATACACTTGTATACTCAAACACACCTGCATTTTCACAACATGCATACTCTCTCTCTCTCTCTCTCTCTCTCTCACACACACACACACACACACACACACACACACACCTGCAAATTCTTATTCAAGTTAAGTTTGATGATTTGATTTAGCTGTAACTATTATGTTCAAGAGGCTGAGCAAGTTGCGATGAATGCCTACCTGGTGTTTTAGAATCTCCGCCTGCTGCCTTCTCAATTCTTTCTCCTTGAAGGCAAAGAAAGAGAAGATGAGGGAAAAATCAATATGCTTCCATAGTGCCAATATCATGAAAATCACTACAGAGTGATGGAATTTCAACCCATTTCAAAGTGCTGCTTTAATTCTATCACCAGTTACTCTTTAAGTAGCCACAGCCCGATGCCTCGGTAAATGTAAAATAATATAATTTATTTTTCCATCACCACGCGGTTGAATGGTTACAATGCTAAGTGTAATCTCCTGAGGGGTTTTAACACAAAACATAACAATACCTTTATCCGTTTTTCAGCCTCCAATATTTTGGCATTGGCCGCTTCTTCCTTCTTTCTGCGTTTTGCCTATGAATAAAGATTAAGGTCAAGAATCACAAACAGACAAATATCAATCAGTCTTGAGTGAGGGAATTGCTGCACTTTAACTAATTGTTTGCAGTTTTCTAGCCTGAGCAAAGATTTCATGCTCCTGTATGCCAGTCAAATTTGTAAAACATGGAGAATGAATAATGTATCTCTTTAACACGTAATTGTGAAAATGTTGAAGCCTCCCGTTAAGAGTGGCTTGCCAACCGTGTCAACTCAAAATTGATTTAGTCCTGCTAAAACACTTTGAAGCTCCTACAGTATAATTGTGTGTGCCTGTGTATGAATCTTTGCATGTGTGTTTGTGTGTGCACAGAAAACAGCGCCTTTTTTTTTTTCCCTCGACCCACTTATGCTAAACTGTTACTGTTGTCTGATGAAAAAAAGACTTTTCTGTCCAATTTAAATAAGGTCTGAAGAGGCAGCAACAGCCATTTTAATATTCAACAGCCGTCAACCAAGACCAATTTAGCATTAGTTCCATGTGGAATTATGCCTAAGAAGACGCAACTCCCTCCAATGCATGCTGCTGTTCAGTAATGAGCTTTAGGAAGATTAAAACACTATAGACTGAGGGGCTACAGCTATCCAGGAATGTTCTGCTTAATCAGAGGTGCTGTTGGATCAGATTCTGTACCTCCAAAATCTGCTGCGCCCTGAGTTCCTTCTCCATACGGATCTGCTGAATACGCTTGATTTTCTCCTGGAAAAAACAAAACAAAACCGAGTCTTTTAATATTTTAGACAGTGGAAAGCATCCTTGGATAATATAATTTTCCAATCACTCTGTTCCAGTTTTGGTTAGAAAAAAAATGGACATTCCTTCGTATACTAACAACGATGGTACAGTCAGTATCACATAATATCTATTCAGTATTTCCTGTAGTTGCACACAGGGACTACGTGTTCTGGGACAGAAAGGAAAGAAAAGGATTTGTCAGCACACACATCAGGCTGCCCACCTGCTGCTTGAGAATCTTGATCTGCTCTTTCTGCTTCCTCCTCTCCTCAGCTGCCATGATAGCTACAAGAGTAAAGTCAGTGTTATATTGTAATCTACAAAAATGACCTACAAAGCTCGGCTGCAAACTATAAATTCAGGTCCTACAGTTGTTATGCTTTATCTATTTATGTAGTTTTCCTAAAATGAAGATGTATTTTATAGGTCAGACTCTGAGAAGTACTTTATATCTGAAAGTACATCATACATTAAACAATCGTGAATCAGAAAACACACAACCTTCAGTATAAAAACTGCACAAAATAGAGGTAGTTTTAGCCAGCCAATAAAAAGAATAAGTCTCTAGCTTAAATTGCATCAAATCATTTCAAGTAGTACACAGATTTTTTTACATTTGTAATTATATAACCACTAATAACGATAATACTAATAAGAAACAGTGTAAAAACATGCTATCTATAAACATAAGACAGGAATAACTGTATCAAAATCATCCAAGATTACGATTGAATGCTGTTCCTTATATCAAGCAAACAGCTTTATCTGCAACAGTAATAGAAACAGGTACTGTATGTAACCTGATCTAAAAGA
The DNA here is from genome assembly GCA_029822895.1 of Maxillicosta whitleyi. Classification (NCBI taxonomy): domain Eukaryota; kingdom Metazoa; phylum Chordata; class Actinopteri; order Perciformes; family Neosebastidae; genus Maxillicosta; species Maxillicosta whitleyi. The sequence goes on from JAPSES010000001.1 coordinate 12,287,466, forward strand.
TGACGTCTGGATGTAGACAGACACATTTCGGGGTTTACAGCTTAAATCTAAACACATTTTAACAGTGAAGGAATGTTTCCAGCTGTAGAAGTTTAATGAAAATGTTTATATTTAAAGCACAGGATTAATGTCACATTTAAGGTAAAGCTCAACATTGTCTTCTGCTGAAAGGTTGTTTTTTTTTTGGTTTTTTTTACAACTCATTACAAAAATATATGTATATATTTCTATGTCTTTCTTTAAATACAATGACAGTTTTTCTTTCAGCTCTGAATTTGTATATAGGTTTAAAAAAGTTACAAATGTGATTTTGACTGATCTGCTTTGGGTAGAGGGTGAGAAGGGAGTTGACTTTCAGGTGTGACAATCGATATTTATTTTGTATCTGTATTTTTATATCCTATGGCGTGCATCTCTCTGTCTGTCGAAAATTTTCAAAATATTCTATAAATAAAGTAAAATTAAAAAAAGGTACAAATATAATGTTTTTGTAGCACAGACATAGACAAAAAAAAAAGATTAGAGCAAAAGAAAGATTAAAGCCAGTGCTTTTATAGTAATTTAAATAACTATGTACAGATATACTACAAACACTATATATGCAGTATTAGTGGTCCTACAGGCAAGGCTGGCTATCATACAAACTTAGATCAAAGTGTATGTGGAATGATGAACTGAAAAACATCGTGGTCAATGTTCCAGACCTGAGCACTTGTTAACAGCACAAAAAATTAGTTTACCTTGCTGCTTCCGAGCTTCCTTAGCTGCACGCGCCAGTGCCTGTTTTTCCAGTTTTCTCATCAGTTTCATCTGGGCAGCTTGTCGGGCAATCTCTGCACATAACAGAAAGACAGTCACTGTCACAGAGAATTCTATAAAATATCTAAAATGCTGCTTCACTATGACAAAG
>JAPSES010000001.1:12291621-12302070 GCA_029822895.1 Maxillicosta whitleyi
AAAGACAAGAATGCCTGCATGGAACATTCCTGGCAAGCTACACATGTGTCCTCTTTTCTCTGATCTGCGTAATCTCTCCACAGTGAAGGAAAGCGGAAATTAACCTTGTTGCTGTGCCAAACAAGTTGTCAGGGCTCTAAAGCATGCCCCTACATGACCCCAGGGCTCCAGTAAGGCCATGATAATCAAGTGCCTCACTCATGCCTCTCTAAAAGTAACTATCCCGTCCACAGCCCTCTGAGGTTGAGGTTATGCTTTGTTTAAAGCATGTCCTCTTCTGAATTTGTCAATATGACATCCATGAAATACGCATCTCATCATCATTTTTGTGGTTTCAGTTGACGTGTTACCTAAAGGAGAGGCTAGGCTGTAAGAGGAAGAGCCTGGAGAGCTGTGATAGGCCAAGGCACTGGAGCTGGTGACGATGGTGGGACTTTTGATGACCTGTAGGTTGAGAGGGGAGCAGCTGGTGGCTGTGTGATTGGTTGAGGTGTTCAGTAGTTCTGGGCCTTTGGTTAGCCTGTTGGGGGTCACCTCCTTTTTGGATGACCCAGACTGCAGCAGCTTTAACTCCTTCACTTTTTTCCCAGAGATGTCACTGTCTGAGTTGCTGTCAGACTCTAAAACAAGAAAGAAGGATATTCATGATGTTTTCAAGAGGAGTTCTATGATGAAAGATGACAATGACAATATTTTTTCCATGTTAGTCTGTACTTTTCACAATTTATATAATCCGATAATACTTCAATTTTTAGGCCTGAATGAAGAGTAACTTGAAGTTAGTGAGCGCAAACTTAATAGTTAGTCAATATTAATTTTATAATATAAAAAATATGGACCTGGCTTGTCACACTACGAATCTAATAAACAATAATAATAAAAAAAAATAAATGTTCCCTGTCACAACAACCATTGTAGCGCTTCATGTACAGATTTTACATGTACAGATGTTACAATGGTGCACCTTAACGCACCATGAAGTCCATTTCCTTGCCTGTGTGCTTTCAGCAATGAAACAGCAGAGGAAAGAAGCAGTACAAACTTCTAAATGGTATGAAAAAAAGCAGAGGTTTTCCATCATGACTATTTATAGTGAAGAAACTTGTCTGCCAGAGTGTTGGTTACCATTCTAAGATTTAATCGTAAAACATGAAATCTATTTAACACTTTGTGTTTCATTGATTTATCCTGGACGATTGTTATAAAAAGAGTCCATATCAATTGAATATATATCCAGAATTCATCATTGTTATTGACCTATATTTAATTGCAACCCCCCACCCCCCCTTTTTTTAAAAAAAAAAAATTACACAGCCCTAGGTGGGACAACATATCAATAGAATATATTACATTACTTCCTCTTACGATAATTCATCAATGCAATGGTGTCAAATATCAATATTTTTATTAAAATACACATGGAAGTTGTGTATGCTATGAGTCTTAGGTACTCTCAAACTGAAAAAGCCTTCAAAACTGACACCAGAGTACAGCAAATGAATTAGAGCTTAATTAATTGAATCGCAACGGCATTTACAATATCAACATGCACAAATGGTCCATGTAATATATAGGAGGATAAGCTCTAACAACAGAAATGGAAAAAAGTGATAGTGTGGCCAGAAAATATCTAAATTCTTTTTTGGTTGTTGTAGGATTTTTTTTAACTGTTTAAATTTTTTTGCTAGTTCATTTTAATAATCTGAAGATTACTTTTTCACCTTGCCATGATTTAATACACAATTCCTGTATTTTTTCCTTTTCACTTAAACAAACATCATGATTTAGTGTTTCTGGGGAGTTATTTTTCTCTCACTCAAACTGAGGGTTAAGAACAGACTTTGCACAGATTTGAAAGCTCTTTGAGGTAAAGCTATGATTTAGAAAATGTAACTGAATTGTGTGTTCACTGTAGATCCATTCTTACTGAAATTCCAAAATGAACAAATACATCACCTACCAGACAAACTATCATCTGAGTCCTCTTCATCTTCCTCCTCCTCCAGGTCGTCGTCCTCATCATCGTCATCATCTCCCGAGTCATCTGATTCCTTATTAGCAGGCAGACCAGCTGTAGGGTTACATGTCCCGGGGATGCCCACCCCAGGGATTCCAACCCCAGGGATGCTCACTCCAGGAATCCCTATCCCAGACTCTCCTCCACGGAACAAATCTACTAGAGACTGTACCAGATGGTTTTGAGAGAAGCCCTTCCAGGCAGCTAAAGGGTCTGCTTGTGCCTGTCCCTGTCCCAGCCCCGGTGTCTGTCCCTTTCCTGTAGTGGTCTTGTTCTTTCTAGATCCATGGCCTGTGGCATGGGGTGAGGTAGTGGGGGGCTGTGACTGAGGCCCAGCCGGAGCAGTTGCCTGGGTCCTACTCGCCCCTGTGCTCAGATTGACAGGCATTGACCCAGCATCAGAGTCGCATTGAGGGGACTTGCCTTGGGAGGCAGAGTCTTTGCGAGGTTTGGTGATGAGTGCCAAAGGTGCGTCCTGAGTGGTGCTTTGGATGACTCCATTAGGGTGGTGAGGTTCGGGAAGCCCAAGCAGGGCACTCGAGAGGAAGAGGTTGGAGTGATTGTTCTGGGGTTGAGGAGGCGGAGCGGGTGGCAATGGCGATGGAGACAGAGATGTCCTCTTGGGAGACTTGTTTAGCCCCTGCTGCTGCTTCTTGCGCTCTGTTGGGAAAGTCTGCCCTTGGGACATTAGATTCTGGGAATAGAGAGGGAGAGTGAGAGAGAACAAGGAGAAGTAGGGGAGGGAGGGGGAGGGATAGGGAGCATTGTAGGAACAAAGAAAGGTTAAGGAATAAAATTAGAAAAGAAATGGGACAAAGTGGAGTTGCTCTAGCTGTCAGTTTGCATCACTGTTGATTGTTTGAGCAGGTGACAAAACTACAATGCCTAACACTAGTACAGTTAACTGTGTCTAAGCTCCTTTCTGTGAAACAAAAAGAACATAAAAGCAATAACCAAAGGCATTGTACTAAGCCAAGTTCACAAAGACAGACACCAAGTATCTCTCTAAAATTGTAATTACTTGTCTGCACATTTGAAAAGCTCCATCATCATTATCATCATGCAGCTGGGCATGTTTGCCTTTTCTACACTGATGACAAGTTTGGTTCAATCTGTGTTTAAGCAAGGCAGGTTAGACTTTAACATTGCACTTTCAACTGGATGTGATATGAAGTGAAACAAATCAATTTCACAGACCATGAAATACAGTAACAGTGCTGAAACCACAAGGGGAATTTAGCTCATTGTAAACTTCTCTATACTGGTGAAACAGAAAAGAGGAAATGATTTTCACAGAATAAGATGATCTCAATAGGTTTAGCTTATTGATTATATTCTTACTATCTTTCATATTTCTTCTGCAGAGAGACAGTGCGGTAAAGAGGAAGGAAAACTGCCAATTTTTATATTGTTTCATCTGAAATGATCGCATAAATAATACAGTAGTTTGTATGTAGACCACATCTGCTTCCGAATGGAAATGAAACAAAACTGCATTAACGTATTTATCAACAGGCTAATCTGTGCCTTTTGGTTTGACAACACACACAAAACCATGACAGCTCAAACATCCGAAGGGTGATGACACAATGTACAGCTTGATCCACAAAATTAGATCTGACAGAGTGATAACATGAACACAGAACAACTCATCATCAGTACAGTACACAATTGATCAAATATAACCCCCTCTGAAGACACAGTACCTCAATTATACAGGACTGGAGTATATAATGATATGAACATTCTGACTTTTCATTGCATTTATATAATTCTAAACGTGTATCAATGCTTTAATAGACAATGAAAAAACATTGACTTATTTGTATACTAAATATTTTCTCTTGCAAGATGGAGCTGATTAAATGTCTGAAGAGAAAGATTTCTTAGCAGTAATTATCACTATAGTCTATTGTATTGTCTAAGATATATTTGTTTTTCTATGTCCATTCCCAGTGCTCTATATGTTTACTCAATCCAGATTCTCTCTAATGTCCAAATAAAGCTATAAGAGTTTGCCCGAGAAAATATTTTAAAGAGGCCCACTGGAAATCGACTCCCTCTGAAAATCGCTGCTTTGTCTGAATAAAAAAACTGTAATAGTCCATGTAATAATTGTGTTTTCTTAATCACATTCACAGTGCCACCAGCAACAGCTGTATAGCTGTCTGTGTGGAGCATGGATATCATTTTGTGGTAAACATACCCAGCAATGTCACTTCATTTGCTGCAAATGTTCAAACTGTAATGGAAAACTTCTATTACTAAAGTTGTAAGTGTCAGAGCACTGCCACTGAAAGTTACACTGCAAAAAAAGACACTTTAAGAATGTTTTAAAAAAAAGTCTTGTATATAAGGGAAATTTGGTTAGATTTAAACATATCTGACTTCTTCCAGGTTGAAGTGTTTTTGAAGTACACAGGTATTCAGTTTATGTCATCATATCTCCTCACCTGTTTGAGCCTGAACTCATTGATCTGCGCAAGCGAAGCTTCCAACAGTTTCCTCTTGCTGGATTTGCCAGTGCCTGGAGCAGTGTGCTGAGGTGTCTTCAGTGAGCGCTTCCGGGAGCTTGTTACAGATGAGGTCAAACCAAAAGGTTTTGGGGAGGTAGACAGTGGGAGAGTTGAGCGGGGAGGAGAAGGGACTGAGAGCGGCTTAGGGGAGGAGCAGAGGGAGAGGGGCAGGTGTTGTGGGGAGGAGGAGGGGAGCAGCTTGGGGGGTTTGGGAGAGGCAGTGTTGGACAGTGCCTTTGGAGATGTGGTAAGGGCTATGGGGGAGGAAGATGGAGAAGACTCCCTGTGGGGTTGAGTGAGGAGTGCCATGGGCTTTGAACTGGCAGCCAGGCCAGTGGACTGGATCACACTAAAGTGTTGCTGTGGGCCCTCCGACCGGGGCCGGGAGTTGTGCAGCGCCAGTGCCGAGTTTTGGGACAAGGCAGGAGGTGAGACAGAGCACGGTAAGGGCACAAGGGTTGGGGGGTTGGATGGAACCTTCTGGGATTTGGAGGCTTTCTTGTTATGGGACTCCACTTTCAGGACCCCAGAAAGTGGTCTGTCAGTCTTTGCAGTTCCAGTGCTTGGTATCAAAACCTTAGGAGAAATGAAATAAAACAGTTTGAACAAAGAATACCCTTAGTTATGATAATTTATTATAATTCATTCAATAGTTTGGGCGCTATTATCGTGTATGAAGGCACTAGGAAGCAATTGCACTCAAGTGCACTGTGGCCGAGGGCATACTGGCTTTGTGCTGCACACAAACTCCCCCCTTTTCTTCTTGTTATTCAGTGTTACACAAAATGCTAATCTTGATTATTTACTTTTCTTTTATACCTTTGTTTTCTTCTTTGCCCGTTTCTCAGTGTCAGACAATTCACTCTGTTTATCCTCTTCTTCATCATCCTCATCCTCATCATCGTCATCTTCATCATCCTCTGCAAGGTCTTCCAGATCACTACTAAGGGACCCATCACTTGAGCTGTCTGATGATGAGCCTGATTCACTGTTACTTGCCACAGAAGTGTCTGTTGGCTTCTTGCGCAGCTTCTAAATGAATACAAGAAACTGCAAAAATTAGCTCTGCTGCATAATGCATATTCTATGTTCATGTCACATTTTTGTTGAACTAGCACTGACCTTCTCTTTAGGTTTCTGCATCGGCTTTTCCACCAACTCTGCCAGGTTGTTCTGAGGGCTGCTACGGTGGCTGTTAGAGGGCTCTGAATTTTTTGTTGGCTTGGCTGTTGCTTGAACAGGAGCAGAACTGGCAGAAAAACTTGCAGAATGTGTGGTTGTGGGACAGACCCCGCTGCCATTCACTGCCCCATTCACACCTACAAACACAAAACACATCCACTTTATTACCACTCAATTACATCTCTTCTGTGGATTCTGCTACAGTATATGATGAAAATATCACTGCTAATAAGTGTAAAATGGAATAGGTTTTGTAAAAAATTAAAAAAACACTGGTTCATGCACACATCTCATCAACATGCTCTTTGCGCAAAGCCCAAGCCCAACATGACTGGTTTACATAATAAAAGATAAATTAAAAGATACACTGAAATTAAAAAGTGCAAGAGACAGAGATTAAAAGAAGGAAGGAGCGACTGTAGTCATTAAATATGTCTTAAAATGCATCTCATGATACGACAAAGTGGATTTAGATTGTAGAAGAAGACGGGGTATCAGGTGGAGATAGAGAGGTTATGTTGTTTATTTCCAGAGCAAAGTTTCATTATCATACTAATTCACATTCGAGGAGGATAAGTTGAAATTTTGTGTATGACTCCTGAATAAAAGCGTACCTTTAGCTGGAGCGTGGCTATTCTTGCTGGGCATTCTGATCTGAACAGGACTGGCGCTATGGTTGGGCTGAATGTGGGGGGTGAAGAATGGAGGAAAGCCGATGAAAGAAGGGAGGAAGGCAGCAGCTCCCCGTCCATGGGCTTCAGCAGCTCGCCACCACTCTGTGTGAGAATAGAATGGAAATGAAAAGACATGAATTTTCTATACTATTCCCATGTAACCAATTATTACCAGCCCGTTCTCCAATTATGAGGGACCTTTCTTACCAGAGAGGGCTCCTAGCTGGGGGTGGGCAGCCAGAGCAGCTGACATACCCAGGGAGCCCAGGCCTCCAAACTCAGGCCTGCCTGCTCCGGCAGTGTAGAGGGCTCCGAAGGCTGGGTGATTGACCAGAGGGAAGGCACTTGACAATGTGGAGCCGAGGAAGGGCTGTTCTCCCGCTGCTCCAAACAGACGGCCTGAAAAAGAGTCCAAATATTGATTATTAATATAATATATAACTGCAATCTATGGTAAATAATTGTGTAAAATGCCATACCAAGCAACAAGTTAACACGATCAGTGTTCTAGACCTTTGACTGATCGTATTTTTAATGAACACAAAATGTCTTCTGGTCCATTACACAAATTGACGGTAGACTTTTTTGACAGCTCAGTCTTTGAATTTCCAACAAAGCAAAACAACAAGAAAAATAAAAACACATTTCTCGCACTCTGAATCAGATTCAGGCTCATTAGCACAGGGAATGTTTGAGTGGCATATTTTCTTGTTGGTAATTCGTATTCAGTAGTATTTTGTTTGAAGCTTTGGGACAAAGATTTGTTTACATGCACACACACTGACCGAACAGTCCTATATCACAGTGATGAAAGATTCAGTCCCAGTGAAAATGAATCGGTTTTTTTTCCTTTTTTTTTTTTTTAAATAATGCTTACTTATCACTAAATATTCCAATTTGTCCATGTTCAACAACTATTTAGCAAACTTTCCGTGTTATTTTGACAGCTAACATGACAGTTGTTTGTTGGACCTTTAGCATCGCTCCTTGCCCTGCTGTTAGTTTTTTTCTTATTGAGACTAAAACACTGTCATCAAATCATCGAGCTTTTGATGTGAGGAACAACTGGTTATGAAAACTAGATTTACACAGATTTCAAATATGTCACTTCTTGTCTGTCCAGCTGCAGAGGAGATAAATACTAAATGTCTTCTGTTTGTCTAAAAATTAACTCCAGATTTTGATTTTTACCAGCTTCACACATATATACCCACATATAAAAGGTATGTAAGCATATGATAGAATGGCTTGGCCTTGGAATTGATGTCTGTAGAGTAAAACATTCAGATTTAGATTGCAGAACATTTTGTTATAATCCAATTTCAGCACAAAACTATTGGTGTATCAGTATTTCTTCAGTTTAGACTGTCACAATCTGCTGCGCTGTGACAAAGCCTGGATAGTCTCAGTGAGAAAAAGAAGTGTGTGTATAAGGTGTAAAAAGCTAACCTCTTTCTATCCTTTTGGCATTCCATTTCAGCACAGAAGAATACTTCATCAACATCATCATCGTCTAGCGTTTTCCTGAGCACAATCATTTCTGGCAGGGGCGACTGCCACGTATTACCTCCTCCCAGAGTCAGATGCAATTTGGTGTGAGCATATTTCATGCAAATTCAATTTCTATTCCAGAAAAGGAGAGCAAGCCTGCTTGATGCCTCTGCATAAACCAGGTAATACACATGCAAAAAGTGATGACTGAAGAAAAGGAAAGTGTTGTGCACAGTGCAGATGAAAATGTCAAACTACTATACACTTGCACACGCCACAGAAATATTTAACAGAGCAACACTAGAACGCAGTGTTTCTTCTGAGCTAATGCAGTGTGGTATCTAATTACCCAGAGGGACACTGTACACAGTACCACCACTTGTATGTTTTACACCTAAACACTAAAATGTACATGACTACACACACGCATCTTAGAGACTATTTTTGAATTACAATCAAACCGTATGTGATAATGTGGCGAGACAAAAAAAAAAAAGAATCATGTCAGCAGTGTGACGTATGAGAGCCCTTCGTGTTGGCTTCAAGGCCCCTCTCTACCACAAGACAGCAAAATCTGCCTTTTGAATGTCATTAGAATATGCTGAATATGTAGAGCCCGCCTTGCCAGCGTCAGCTAGCGGATACAAAGATAAACGACTGCAATGCAACCCCCAGAAAGGCCAGCCACAGCATTCACTTATGCCTGGGGTGCCCACCTCTTCCCCACACCATCCCGCCACACACCCCTTTCCTTTCCAAGCAACACAAAGTGACATCTGCAAATGCCTTTTCAATATTAATGCAGGCTTCCAGAAGGCAAATAATTAAATCTAAAAATTTGAAGCGAGAAAGAAGCACGGGAAAGACATACCTAGGATTACCTACCCTCTCTCTCCCTCTCTCTGTCTCTGTCTCTCTCACTTCCTCGCCCTCTTTTTCATTCTGTTTCAATCCTTCCTCCACTCTGACAAACTGCACCGCCTGCTTTTTTCATGTTTGGATGCTGCCGAAGGGGGATTAATTTGTTGTTTGTTGCAGTCAATCAAATTTCCACAGACAGATTTAAGTTAATTGCATCCGTGAGTTGATCCCAGAAGGAGAGAGTGCTACAAGCGCCGATCAGCTTTTATTCTCCAAGTGATATCCTCATCAATGACACGCGCACACAAACTCACACACATGTATGCACACACAGAGTTCGTGCTCATTTTAATGTTCTTTAGATTTTTTTCTGTAAGTGTTATTGGCACATTGGCAAAGGACCTTGAATCAATGTCTTAACATTCTGTGATGATAGTGTGTCTCGAGCGTAATTACTGATGTTACCTGCTACACAATACACTTGACATGATTTTGTTGTTCTGGTTTAGAATAGTTTTCCTTTTGCGAGATTTAACCATAGCTAACCTCATAAGATAAAACTGATTAAAAAATAGGACCATTTATGTCTGAAAGCGCTAGTGATTATGATAGAGTAGTTGCACTATAGAATGGAATCACTTTTGCATTTCATTGCACATAGCTCATGTTTAAACAATATGTAACACTTAATAAAATAACATCTGTTCAAATGCGAATAATTAAGCCTTTTTGCAATATGCATGTGTGTGTAAACTTTGAAAAATTATTCCACCACTGTTCTTCTGTCATTACTGTTAATTGTTTTTTTGGCTGTTTAGCCTGTTGCCTTGCTGTTTCCACTAATTGTGTGTTGAGCATTGGAATAGAATCCATTATTTTTGTGATCTATGAAACTGTGAGTAAAAATAGTTTTATTCAATAATTTATTTTATTCACACTTTTCTCAAATGTCTAAATTATTGATTTATTACATCATGTTGTTGTGCTTTGTCACAACAAGATGTGCTGAATTCTTTGCAGGTAATATTGTACACTTTTGAAGTTTTAAACCTGACACCTATTTTCTATATACAGTGGAACATCCTATGGTATTCTCTCTGAGCACTGCTGATCTCTATTAAAGTAAGATAATATATATGAAAATATGAAAACCCACTAAATTTGATTCATGACTCCAGCTTCCATTCAGCATAAGCACATTTGGAAACCTGTAGATTTTATACACTTCAGACGGGTAATACAGGTGTGTTTCTCTTCAATAAAAATAATAATAAGATGTTTTTCCTCATGTTATATTCTTAGAAATATATATGATTCTCACAAGGTGCAGCAGGAGTTCAGGGCTAACAGTCTGCCTCTAAGCATTTGATTTGACGCTCAGTCCAACATCGCTTATCTAGAAAATCTGAGCGTACGTAATGGCACAGAGGGATAAGAGGGATGTATAATGCATAAGGAGGAGATGCTCCTAATGGCTTCTTCTTTGGGGCAACACTGAGGAGATGGAGGACAAAACAAGGGGCTTTATTTTTCTCTTTCCTTCTTCCTCTTCTGATAACACAGACAAAACACAACAATCATGGAAAAAGCTGGATACATGCTATGCCCTACTCAGGACATACTTGGTTACGTGGACGTGTGTGTGTGTGTGTGTGTGTGTGTGTGTGTGTGTGTGTGTGTGTGTGTGTGTGTGTGTGTGTGTGTGTGT
>JAPSES010000001.1:12302170-12316678 GCA_029822895.1 Maxillicosta whitleyi
TGTGTGTGTGTGTGTGTGTGTGTGTGTGTGTGTGTGTGTGTGTGTGTGTGTGTGTGTGTGTGTGTGTGTGTTTGAAGGCATATGAAAAAAAGAGCAAAACATTTAGAAATGAGTAGAAAAAAAAAACCCGTCAGCAAATGATTCAGTCGCTCTCACATGGGATATTTTGAATACCACATAGATACAGATACAAACACACACTAACAACAAATATACACACTCCTTTTTGCCTAATGGCTTTGACCAATACATAGAAAGAAGGTTGGACGGGATGCTGGACAGGGCTGACTAGACACTGAGTGGCTGACAAATGTTAAATCATGCAGGCAGAAGCTGTCTCTCTCCCACACACACACATGCACACACACACATACATGCACAGTGTCGTGCTGAGCCTGACTCTGAGGCAGCTGGAGCCAGAGAGCTGAAGGTTGTCAGGAGACATGGCAAAGCATGTGTGTGTTTCTCACACAAAAGAACCCCCTAATTGTTTGGGATTCATTAATGCAGCAGCTTTTCAATTGCAACCCAAGCTGTCAGGGAAAAAAATCCTTGTAGCTGGGAGAGAGGTGTATTCACCAGGCTACAAAATAACTGTATAATTAATACTGGAGGAAACTCATTTTTCATGGTAAAGAAACAAGGATGATTCTGAATGCTGGTGAGATAAATAAGGTGACCATACTTGGAGTGTTTTTGTGTTTCACAGAAAGTGATTGCAATGTGTACTTGTCTCGGGTACACACGGGTGACTGAGAGGCAGAAGAGTGACCTACAGAGGAAAAAGTGTTTCTTACCAGAGGTGCTGAGGGTGGATCCCAGTCCTGAGGGGCTCGGGGCCAGGCTGCTCTTAGAGTGGGGAGCAGGGGATGACGAAGAGGAAGAAGAGGAGGAAGAGGAGGAAGAGGCCGCTGGGGAGGAGGTGCGAGCAGCAGACAGGGTGGGCGCAGGGGAGGCCAGCCGCTCTCCAGACTCCATATCTGTCAAACACAATCCAATCAGCAGGGTTACAATAGCAAAGCACACCCACTCTCACACACACATAAACACACTCTTAAACACACACACACCAGCTCGTACTGTCACACCTACACAACATGCACACATCTACTGACACTTTTCTTTTCACATCTCACTTCCCCTGAACAATATTTCTATTTAGCCATGCTCACTGGCTCCCAGCCTCTATTGATTTTATATGAACTAGAAAGGAGGATGACATCTTTAAGGACCCTGATGCTGTTCAACAAAGCAAGTTTTACATTTTCAAGAAAACACCGGTGCTGACTGAGAATGCAACAGGAGAGGCACTTTCACTGAGAACTTTACCAATTCCAAAGAGGCTGTGGCGGGATGTTTGTAAAAAAAAAAAAAAAAAAAAATCAAAACAAAATGGGCAAATAACACGTTTTTCACTTTTCTCAGTCACCTGCTCTGGCACACTTGTGCAAATAAACTCACGCACACACTCACACAAGCTTGTGTTTGACAACCAAGATCCCTTTACACCACCTTGATGAAAAAGAATGTCATTTAAATTTAAGAGCTCTTTGAGGCCTTTAAAGACAACATTGCTCCCTGAGTCCTTTCAGTTGGAACTAGAACTAAATGGAGAGGCTTTTAGACGATGGGTGCATTAACCAACACAGTAGCTTTCCATTATCAGTCTCGCAGAGTCACCATGCCAGCCATTATCGACCAAGCAACAACATTAAACCTCACAAGAAACATTTGGCCATTCTGCAGCCAAATATTTTAGTTACATTATTTAACTTTAATCCCCCTTTGCTTACAAGAGAAAACACAATGTGTCTGTGCCCACACATCCGCTAACTTGCACAGCCAAATAAACACTTTTATAACACATGAATTCACACACACACAGACTTGTGTACTCTTAAACATTAAAACCCCTAACATGCACGGACACACACACGCACACGCACACACACACACAAAATCACCTCTGCTGTCTATCACATCAACCTGACTCTTTTTCTCTCTTCTCCTTTTCCATATCCCTCTGCTGACACTAATCCAGGACTGAAAATCCCCTTCAAAAGCACAGTTTGCAGATTGTGTTTTACAGGCAGGCTTTGTTATTGTGTCATTACACATAAACAGTCTCTGCCTCCATCTCTCTTTCCTTCCCTCTCTCCTGCCACCCTCCTCCCTCTCTCCTCTGCAGTGGGAGCAGAGCCACTGATTAAATCTCTGAGACAAAAGCTGCTATCCTCTGAATATCAAGTATCAGCCTTTCGCCAGGAGCAACACTGACAAGAGAGAGGGAGAGTGGGAGAGAGAGGGGGAGAGGGAGAGGCGCGGATGACAAGAAAACCTGCTGCAGTCCACGGGGAGGAGGCTGGTGTGCCATCGGACTTGGACAGCCATAACCGCCATTGCTGCAGTGAAAAAGGCGGTTGTGTAATTATGAGCAAGGTCAAAGGTCTTTCAAAGGGCCTCTCATGCAAGGTGACAAGATGTGGGTTAAAGAGCCAAATTATCAACCAGGACAGCAAAAACTGAACATTACACGTTAGTTGCAAGAATTAATTTCTGGCTGAGTGACGGTGGATCGCTTCATTGTAATCCTTACCAAAATCTGTTACCTTCCTGCCACATTTTGTTGCATGAATGGCTGTCACACTCCCTCACTTCAGCTGTCACCCTTTAAATGTCAGGTTAGGTTGAAAAAAAAAAAAACTGGGAAAAAAATGTATTCTTTCACAAGATTAAAAGAGAAGAGCGATAGTTGCTCCTGACAAAAAAATGTAAGTATCATTAGAAATGTGATGAAAATGGAGAGGAGCTGTGGCCCTTCATAATTATCATAATGCACATGAAAACAAAAGGCTCGTGTCTCAGAGGACGAGCAAGCTTATGTGGTGTCAGCTGGTAAGTGAAGCGGATCATTCCCTACCTTTTCAGGGGGAAGGAAAAAACAGAGAACGAGGGGAGAAACAAGGCAAAAGAGAAGAAAAAAAGAGATAGAGTTGACGGAAAAAGGATGAGCAAGATAATACACTCTGATTTTGTTGTGAAAAAGATGGAAGAAAGGAAAAGAGTGGAGCGGATGAAGGACAGGCTGTAAACCATTCCTGTCGTTTCTCAATATCTGCACTTAATGCCTCGCCTTGTCAAAACGTGATGATGTGAACAGAATTGATTTCCCCCTAACAAACAACAAAAAAGCAATCCCTCCTTTGCAGAGGTGTAAAGCAGAGCTACCCTCCCCCTCATCTCCTCTCATCTCTCACAATCTCTCAAAGGGCCTCTTTCTGGGATGAGAGAAAGAGAGAGAAAGGACAGCAGGAGGAAAAAAATGACTGCAAGGCAAGTCCATCTTCCTCCGACAAGTACAAACTGATCACTTACTGCAATTAAATCTAATAACAATAATAAGATTGAGCTCGGGAATGTACCACCAAATGCACAGCCACAACAATGATTGTAACAATAATGGAGCGCCAAGGTATTTAAGGATCCAATCCTGACTTAATTATGAGAAATTAAAATGGATTTAGCATCAGAATTAGCTTGATTTTATAGGTAATTAATGGCACACCACAGTGGCAGTATAAGGCAAGCGTTATAATCTCCGTGAACGGCTAAATCAATTTGACTTCAACAACACCAACCAATCAACATGGAGCAGAGCAACCAGAAACAGCAGGTCTCGCAGATGCAAGGAGAGGGAGAATTTATGCTAATGGCTGAACTATGATTTATAAGATGTGTTCCAGTGCTGGATTCGCAGTCACGTCCACAAATACAACACAGCACCCAGCTGTCAACGCATACAGCTAATAGTGGCTGGATGCAACGGCCCTTCAGGAGATAGTGTAGCTATAAACAGCTCTGCAGTTTTATGATTGCATGTGGCCTTCATATAGGAGCCATCACATGTCAGTATCATCTAAAAGGAGGGCAGAATTGTATAAAAGAGAGATGCAGTGCGTGCATTTGGCAGAGCTGTAATGGCCTGTGCTGCCTGGTATGTGGCCTTACATCATGCTTTTTGTTTTTGTGGTGTTGTACTGTATGCCTCTGTTGCGTGTATGTAACGGTGCTCGGTTACACATGCAGCAGTTTTACAAGAGATTGCCATTACATGTGCCTATAGAAATGTGCATGTGTGTGTGTTAGTGTGCGTGTCACAGCCTCAAACTATTCAACCCCCTGTGTGTCCCACTCCTGCCCCTCTTCCTCCACACATACACACACGCCCACACACAAAAAATACACACGCGTACACACAGTAACAGATGGCTGATACTAACTGAGATAATCCGCCAACAGAGTCATCAGCATGGATCAGTGGTAATCAGAGTGTGGACACAATGTCTCTTCTCCAGCCGTAATGGAAGGAGCGCCTGGCGCAAGAGAGGGGAAATGCATTATTCCCTGCGATGCCCTGACCCCATTCAAAGACACAAGGTGGCTCCCAGCTCTCTTTCTCTTTTCTCCTTACCCCAGCCAACAAAGACTGTATCATCATTGCTTCTACTATGTTAAGTCTCTCCTCTGGATCTTTATTGGGTTTTACTACGGTGTCTTAAAACACAGACCTCCATTTACCTCACTCCTGCACTGAGCACCTAACAAGAGAAATGTCAATATAGCAAGTGTGTCATGTTGAATGTTTCTGGTAAAACAGAGGATTAGGCTAATCCAACATTAGCATTTCTTATTTAATTAGAATTTTGGAGTCATAGTGATTCGTGAAACTTTGTTTCATTTTGCATGTTTCAAAATCAACATACTGATAGATTTTTATTTGATTTGATATTAGCATTTCCAGTGAATAATGAGGCTCTTTCTGAAAAGTGATGTCTTGTATTCAGGGTGTTCTCTGCCTCTAATTCTTACTAGATGATACAGTGTCAATTGTAATGACTTGCTCATTACCAAACGACTGTGCTGCTGAACACACTCACACACATGCTTTTGTTTGTGTTGCCGTTATGGTTGTGAAAGTGAGATCATCTTTATTCGTGACCGTGCATATATGTGCTCAGACCGTCTGTTTGAACTGCTCCTTCTCCCTTTGTGTTTATGTATGTTCATGTGGGAGTGTGCTTTACCAGGCACGGCATGTACATATGGATGTGCATGTTTGTACTTTGCATGCTTACTAGCAATGATCACTAACTGAGCAAGATCTAAATAGTAGAGTGCACGCACAAGGCTTGCTTGACCCCTTTACTCCTCCTTCATCCCTCCAGTCCCTGCACGCACACCATCAGCAAGGAAATGACATAACAAGGCTTCTTGGCAAAACCAGTGACAACCTTTGTCCTGTGTTAAACTAGAAACAAAGTCATTTAAAGAAACAGTAAAGTGGCATTATGCTAAAGCATTACCGGTAATATCTCATACAAGTCATAACAGAAAATGTAACACGCCTATATGGTTTTCATGAAAAAGTATACAAATGCTTTGTAAAATGAAGATGGATTGTGCTAAGACCTGAAAGGAGTACAAAGAGACAGCATGCCCGAGTGTGGCCTGCCTAGGTGACAACAACTAGAGTGACTCAGACCCCTCCCTGGGTGTTGCTCCTGCCCAGTGACAGATGGCAGAGCAGGGCATGTAGGGGATGGGCACCATCTCTCACCCCGCCTCAGCTAGCCTTGGCAGTGGTGCTGGCCACAGGTCTTATTACAGCCACACCACTGCCTGCCTGCTTGCCTGCCTCCATGTAACATTGGAGCTTACCACGCTAGAGCTGCTTACTGTCTGCCAGGGCAAAAAGGTAATGATATGGTCCTGTGTGCCGCAAATAGCAGAGTGTGGCGTTAGCATTGAAAAGTTTCCAGCTCCAGTATTCACTGGGCCCTGTCGTAACAACACACACGCGTATCCATGTCCCTATAAGAGGCTTTAGATAAAATATAAAACCAAATATCATGCCACACGCATTCTGTATATTTTGAAATGACAAGAAATTGACTCTTGCCAAATGGCTTTATTTGCCTTTTCAAGCACAGTGTAGATGCCAAAGGCTGGAATCAACACCCCTACTCACCATCCATCTCTGCTGGGTACCCTGTGACAATAATGTGATTTTGGGACATGGTGATGACTCGGTGGAGAGGAATAGGATAGGCTTGTCACTTGTGTTTGATGTCAAACCTATGTGTGACAGAATAGTGTTACTCAGCTCAACCAGACATAGCACTACTTCCATTTCCTGGCCATAAATAGAAGAGAATGATCTGTTAGTGTGTGTCTGTGTTGGAGAAAGGCTTTCTGTGTGTGTTTCTCTATGTGCACACAAGCACACCCATATGCATCATTCTTAGTATCATAAAGTAAGCTCAATAAGAAAATTCCCATCTCTTGTGCTCATTCGCATCTGCATCCAGCCAAAGCTAATTATTCTCCCCATGGTAACCTAGCAGGGTCTTCACATCAAAAAACCAGAAGTGTGCATCAGGCAATCATCCCTGATGAATCTGCCCTTCTCCCTCTGCTAGCCACTAACACTCGTCTGCCAGTCTCACTGCTCATTACAGTTTTTCTGCAGACTGAACCAGATCTGCTCGCCAGTGGCTGCATGTGTCTACAAGAGTCCATAATGACTTTGGAGCAGTTTGGAAGCACAGAATAACACCATGCTGATACTTTGGAGAATAATGCATACAGTTATGCAAATGAACACACATACCAACAAGCGCACATACACATAAACACATACCTACCATTAAGGCGGCAAGGCGAATGATGAGCCGGTGTCTGATATGATTAACAATAATTTACAGTACACACTCTTATATTCTTCTAAATTTTCTCTAGTACAATTTTCAAACTAGGGTTACACCCTAAATAAGTCTATGCAAAAAGCCAAACTGATGATTTGCAGAAAATTTAACCTGAGGGCTAAAACATTATGCTTGGAATACCGGGTGTACAACTTGCTTCACAAAAAAAACAGAAACCACATTCTTCCAGGGCTCAATAGTACATTTTCAATTTGGACCCAGATTTGCTCATAATCAATTCAAAATGAATTTTTAATCATGACTTCCTTTGACACTGCCAGGATTTTTTCACACACAAATAATACACTTACTATTACTCTCACTTTAATAACTCACTTTGCATTAAAAAAAAAAAAGGTAGAAATTAGAGAATAACATACAGATCCATTGCAATATATCTCAGTGTTTGTCTTTAAGTCATTTAAATTCTGTCAGGTTATATTAATGCATACAAAGCTATTATATTTTGAAAATGGCATGAGTATTGTAGAGATCATCACAATCAGCAATTTAAAAAAGTGACTTTTTCTAGACATTACTTGTCTCTGCTCAGTGTCACTGAATCCAAAACAATAACCACACACACTTTAAACAGCGTTTTGCAATGATATAATAGTACCGGTTTACACTGTGATTCAATAAATTGTACACCTCTAATTACAAACGTGCAGAGTAATATATGCATTCATTGTCTACTTTTGATTTCTGATGTAAAAGCAGGCTGACTGTACGGTACAATACTTAATCTGTGGTTTTCATCTATCAGGATAACACCGTCTACAGACAAGCTGCACATATTTAAATAAAGACAGGAAATACAAAAATACATAAGAATAACAGGAAATAGCATCAACAGTTATCAGCGAATATCAAGGAATGAGAGGGAGAAACAGAGGGGGTGAGAGAGACAGACGGGAAAATGTGAGTCCGACGGGGGGAGAGAATGAGCACAGTACTCCAGATATGCATAATGCAAATGACATGCATGTCAAATAGCAAAACAAACTGACAGTGACAGAACAATGGAATAGCCAGCAAGCAGTTCGAGTAATCGCTGGAGGCCTTTTTGTCCATTTTCATAGAAAGAAACCAGTTAAGAGCCAGCTCTGTGCAACTGAAACTTTACTTGCAGCAGAAAAGCGATATCGCTGCGCAAATGTGGCAGAATTCAGATAAGTGGTGTGATGTCAGAAATAGCTTATTCATGACCATCGGTTACAACGGCCAGGTTTGATACTGTTTCTGGAGAGCCTTGTATGTTGTTCAACAGAAAAGAGAAGCTGGCACAAGTAAAGCGGCAGACCCTCATTTTCTGCTGCTTCCCTCAGCCACAGGCTTCAGTGGCCATATGCCTCAGCCAAACTCTTCATATTCATGCAACCAAGTAAAGAGTCAAGAACACTGATATTAATTAAATGTGGATATATTTACAGCTTCTTCAGCATTTAATGTTTTTGATATTCAAATTCAAAATTAGCTACTGAAACCACTGAACTCTGAAACCTTTCACACACTCTGGTATCTGCTATAAAAATATCTGTGAAAACACAAATAGAGGGGTAAAAAAAATCAAAAAAAAAACCTGTGCATAAACGTCTTAACCGTTTTCTACATCTCATATTCCCTAAGGCAAAAGCAAACTTTCAAATGTGATATTATATGTAATTGAGCCCAAGTCATATTTTTTTTTTGTTCAAGGGCTTCTAAATACACACAAACTGTACAAGGCTCACAGGATCAGGTGATATATTCCAGTTTCCCAGTAGCTAGCAAACCTGTTAACAGTTAATTTAACTGTTAAACCTGCTAAACGAAAAGGCTGCTCACATCTCTGGTTTGATGCTGTGTTTATTATCTCTTCTGCAACCCCCCACCCCTCCCCACCTTAACACCTTTCTCCCACCCAGCCTCTCCTCTCTTACTGTGCGTCCTACCTCCTTCTTTTCTCTCATGCTTTTGTTGAGATCAATATTAATAACACCTGCTTCTAATGACTTCATTAAAGTGTGCAGGCTTTGTGTTCAGTGTGCATAGACAAACGCTAAATGGCAACTGAAGGTGTGCAGATGGTAACAAATGAAAAGAAAAACCTGAAGGGACTGGTCTCTTCCAGGATGACAATGCCCCTATACACAAGGCCCGAAGGGTCATTGAATGGTTTGATAAGAAAATGTTGCGAATTAAAAGCTGACTCATAATGGATTTTTAAAGACAGATATAATGATGATAATTTGGAGTAGGTTATGGTCAATTAATTGATTGACATCATCCACACCAATATGCATAGAAAACTGTTGAAATCAAACATGTTGTTGAATTTCTTAGAGAATGATAACAGGATATCAAAGGTAAAGTTAAGTATTACTAACTAATACTAACCGTGCTCAATAGAAAATCAGAGGCAGGAATACTCATTTCCAGTTATCTTCATGCCAGCATTAAAAAGGCCATACTATAAATGTGAAATTACCCCAGGTATATATAGATATTGGCTCAAATGTACTTTAACTTTAACCACCAGATATTACAGTTGTTGTATTATAACATTATAGTTGCACAATCCTGTAATAGCCTTCTTGTGACTATGTGTCACTGTTGGACACTAAGCAGCCATCAAACACTGCTGAGGCCAAGTTCCACTGATACCAACAGTTTACAAAATGTCCTATCAGCACAAATTAATCAGTCAACCTGAAGTGTGACTCATATGCTATGGCCTATGGCCCAAGTCACCAGATCTGAACTCCACTGAACACCACCGGGAGAATTTGGACTGACGTGTTAAACAGCGCTCTCCACCCACATCATGAGAACACCAAATGAGCGGCTATGTTTTGGAAGAATAGTCTTCTATCCCTCCTGGAGAGTTCAGAGAATTGTGGGATCAATGTAGAAGTGTATTGAAGCTTCTCTGGAAGCATGTGGAAGCCAAACACCTTACAAAGACATTTAATGTGAGTTTGTCCTTTAATTTGTGACCCATCTGTACATTCATTTAACACACAGCCATGCTAGGCATTTACAGTTGCATATCCTCCAGTGTTACATGTGTTTAAATACTGAAATCAGCTGAATGTTAGAAAAGAAACCGAGTAGTTTCGGGGCAACAATCTGGCAACATATGCTCCAATGAGAGAAAATCCACAAGAATTAAACTCAATATGTCAATCACTTGTATTCCTCTGTTCAAATAGGCGCTTTACTTATTGTTAAACATGTGAAAATGACTGGCTGGAAGAGAATAGTGTTGTATTGACTGAGAAGGGAGGCAAAGCAGCGGGCAGTCAGCCACTCTGTTCTGCTTCACTGCAACATGGGAGGGAGGCCAGCACGGACACACACAAACACACACAGATGTAAAAACACACATACAGGCTTGTACACACAGACATGCACACACATGCACAAATGTACACACACTGATCCCCCCCCCCCCCTCTCTCTCTCTCACTTGCTCACACACACACACACACACACACAGAGTAGCAGGTGAGGTGCCAGCACATCACAGCGCTGCCATTTTTCAGTGTCTTGCTCAGGGAGAAGCGCTCTGACATTTTATGAAGCACTCTGCAGAAATCAGCAGCTTGTAATGGCGGCTGGACTGTCACTCCTTTCCTCTCTTCACACTCCCTCTATCTCCTTTTCTCACACTGCTTTTAAGATATTATCTCTCTTGATTAGCATAATCTAATCAATTTTATAAAATTGGCTTTTAATTACATAGAACAATCTCTTCTTAGTGTCTGCTGAACCAGTGAATGTTTTAGTATTAGGAAGAAATAAAACACAAGTAGAAGATTAGAGAGGTTTTGTGTTTCCCATCACTGAGGTAAGGGAAATGTTTTAAGACACAGATGGTTTATATTTCACCTTTTTATAACCCCAAGGAAATATATAAGGGTTTTAAAGTTTTACAAATATGAATCAGCAGTATAGTAATAACTCCTGGATTTTTTATTTAAGGTGAGAAAAATGTGTAAAACAAAACAAACAAACCTTAGAGTCAAGACTTGTGCTAACATGACATTGTGGAATGTATACTGAAATAGACTGATTATTTTAAAAACAACTGACAAAATGTGTCCTGTGCAGAAAACCAAAGATCTATAACCATGATTAACTCTCTGGCATGTTGTTGTGCCTGACAAGCTCTTAGTTGAGCAATGATTAACAGCTAGTGACTCTACAAACCGCTGCTAACACATTAACACAATGTTTACATTAGCCAGGCTCTCATTGAAGCCATTACTGTTGCAGCTAGGCTAACAGTCATCTGCAGAAGCCGGGCAGCTGACAGCCTATGGCCCAACAATTTACAACAGTGACGAAGCTTGGCAACCATGTTCTAAACTTCTTCCTCAAAGTTTCACTTAGGACCAGTGCATTTTAGATTAACTTAGAATAGTATGCCCAGAGGAAAAATTGTGATTCCACTTGAAATATGTGGGAAGTGTCAAGGCCAAATCTCTCAGTGTAGGCTACGCTATAAACCTTAAACTAAGCCGATTTCATTAATGTGACATTAGCATTTGTAATGAGAAAAGGGGAAAAAACCCTTGGGACATCTTTGTACTGTTATAAAAAACACACATCCACAAGCATGCGCATGCCTACGCACCCAACACACACTCACATACATAAACATCTATAAACACATAAGCCTAAATACCAGGAATTCATATTACACATGAGTCACACAATGCAGATGAAGCACAGAAGTGAGACATTTTGTTTTCACAGATGTTAAATGAAATATCACAGTTTACTCTCTTTAAACTAACTGTGACAGTGAATCTTTCCAACCTTTACTGATGAACTGATCAGATAATTCCAGTCAAATAAATCTTGGCATCCATTCCACTAACAGTCCTGATAGAATTAAGGGGAGAGGGTGGTGTCAAGAGCGTATCTAAAATGATCTAGTCACTTTTCTATCAAAAAACTTGATAGGTTATGAGGGTGTTACCTGTCTACTCTAAGCAATTACGTGACAAAACTGTCTACTCCATTAACAACAAAAATAGTTTACAGGAAGCTACTTGTTCTGTATATTCTTGTCAGACTTTGTCCTGGCGAGTATCTACATGCAACATCAGGGCTTGACCATTTGGCCTGTTTACATGGTTTAACCTGTTGTTTCTGTGAGTCAGTGGGGTTAGAGCCGACTGACTTACAGATAAAGCTGAAAACTTAGTGGTTAATAGACGACCACAGCCAAGAATAGTGTTTATTATGCAAGACTGGACTATTTTTAATTAGAAATAAAGGAATAACAGTGAGTTTCCAGATGTTGTTTTTAAAATGTAATGTGATTTTACAAAAGAATATGACACAAAGTATCCTAAGTTTTACTAACATTGCCTTGAAATGAAGCAAAATGGGGAAAGTCCTAATTTGCTACCATTTGTGTAAATTGTGATCAGACAGTAAATACATTTGAGGCTGAATTCCATATTTATTTCACACTGCCTTAGAAAATTAATTGCCATAAGAAATTAACACAAATTGTATTAAAATTAAACACAAAAATAAAACAATACAGTAGGTTAGAAAAAAGAGTTAAGAAACTACAACATAAAAACAAAAAAGAAAAAAAAAACATTACGGACCATCTTTTCTATGAAGTATGTGATTGAGTTATGACAAAACAAACGGTGATCCAGACCATGAATAAGACAAATAGCAAATTGCATTGTAAATAAAGTTTATTAATAATGGCCAAAATTTTACAAGAAGCAGGCCTGTCTGTGGTCTAAAACAAAATTATTACTTCGGTTTAGCGTCATTCATTTTTATTTATTTATTTTCTTTCTTAAGAGACTTCATGCTTTGGTCCTTTTGTTTGTTGGCCTAAAAACAATGATAAAATTACTATTTAGCTATATTTTTGAATAGAATAAAATACAAATTACATGGGGGTTACATGTTTTTCTTATTTGGAAGGTGTGATATCAATTAAGTTTAAAGTTAGAATGTGGCTATTTTGTATGCATTAAATATAATCAGGTTAACCTAAATAAAGCATATTTTTTCTCAGGGACAAAGGAGAGGAAGCATATTGGTACAAGTATTACATAACTTTGTAAATTTCATCTGCAAAGCATGTCACAAGCTGAAAAACACTTTACATGTTTCCAAATGTTTTAGGTAAAAAATGAAACCAAAAAACCATTTCAACGTGTACCAGGAGGAAACCACTATTAATCAGCCTCACTTTGAACTCCATTGATCTATGTCCTTGTTATAATAGTTGTTGCAAAAATTAAGTCAGGAAAACAGACAATTTAGTAAGATGAAGACCAGCGCTGAAGAACATGGTGGTCGCCACAGTTTGCCTTAGAGCATGTATAACCTTAGTTTCCCATGGTTTGTTCCTTCTGTTTTTACTTTTCACTGTGTTATAGTAACATCTGATTCAAAGTAGCTCTAAAAAAAAAGCAGGTCCCAAAAGATTCAGTGACTGATGTTTTCAAAGTGAAAATGTCACTGTCCATGTGTTTTCCATGCTACTGACTATTTTTTCATCTCTGCAAAATGACAAAATCAGGACAGATGAATCCACAAAAATATGAAGAAACACATCTAGTCTATACATAAATTGTAACAAAGTTCTTCTCGACACTGTGGTTCAAAGCATATACTTTATTGTCTTACAGAACACAAAAGTGTTACCTAGGGCTGGATGACATCTTCAATATACTCGATGTACTGCAGCATGTTCTACGTAAGATGCATAAAATAACTCTTGCCGACATCAAGTACAAGACATATCATTTTTTAAAGTTGCCAGCATGAGTGTCGCCTTAGAATTTCATTTCTCTTGCGCTTTCATATGTGCCTTTTAGCATCTCCCTGTGTCATTACCGCAGAAAAGCAGATGATGAGCTGAGAAAGGCAGAACAACTGAGTGGCACAAAAACATGTGTTATAAACATTTTCATATTTTTTTAAGCTACATTTTCATTTTACAGTTTCAGGACAAGTGGCCTGATAAATTAAATAAAATTTCAATATATTCTTAAACTCTGAATGAATTTCACTTTTATGAAGTGAGGTCATATGTGGTAATCTACCACATATGTCTAATACTAAAAAATTATTTCCTTCAATTGTTGGCCACAACATTACTGAACTCAAATAACCCCAGACCATAACACTGCCCCCACAGGCTTGTACTATAGGTACTACACATAATGGGTAATCACGTCATCCACCTCTCTTGTCACACTGATGCACATTCCAATCTTTAGACTCACTATTAAACTGACAGTTGTTCAAAGGGATAGTTCGGAAATTTTGACATGAATCTGTATTCCATCCCCTCATCAGTGTAGTACATCCACACTGACTTACCCCCGACAATGTCCTGTGAGCCCAGTTCTGGTTCGGTTTTGGTCAAAACGAAAGTAGTCCGGCAAGTTTGCAGGGGTCACTAAAATAAAACTTTTTTCTTCTAAAAACAGCATGTGTTCAAAAGAGTGATATATTTGCATCACAAACCAATGTTCATGAAAAAGTCACATCTCATAATCACTTGGCCCTACTTTCTCTCTCTCTGTGCTGCCGCAAGATGACAGCTACTCTACCTGTTTCACTGCTGAAAAAAGTTGTAGACTAGTGCACAGCAGTCAGCAGCATGACAGCGCACTGATAGGAAATGAGAAAAAGTAGGGCCAAGTGATTATGAGGTGTGACTTTTTCATGGACATTGGTTTGTGATGCAAATAAATCACTCTTTTGA
>JAPSES010000001.1:12335193-12350742 GCA_029822895.1 Maxillicosta whitleyi
AAGGAGAAAACTTGATGATGTCCTTGTGTGTGTGTGTGTGTGTGTATGTGTGTGTGTGTGTGTGTGTGTGTGTGTGTAAACTAACAGACTTGATTGTGTGCCTTTTTGCCAGTGTACTCATGATTTTGTGTTGCCATGAAAACTTTTCCCTTCATGGCACCGAGCCCATTGCTGCATTAGCCATTCCACTTCCTTTCTTGCTGTCCTCTGCAAGATAAACCCTCATTCATTTGTAACTGAGATATGCAGCCAACCTGGTATGGTCGGCTGACTGTCCGCACCGCAGTTGCATTTCGAACAATGCTATCAGTACAGTATGTGACCAGATCATCGCCACAGGATAATCAGACTAGCACTGGCCTACACAAGAGGTTTCAGTATATCGTTACAGCCTTGATGATCCATAAAGATGACGTGTGAAGGTCAGAGTAGCCGTGACAAACACAGCTGTCACATCTCCTCCCAGCACCCTCTTGGCTAACTGGCCTTCCGAAACACTCAGCACAAGACATGGGGAGCTGGGGAGCACAGAGGCCAAGGCCAAGGGAGTAAGCCTATAACCACGGCTGGGCATGTATCATGACATGATTACCCTCTACGTGATAACACAAGATGCCGTAAAAAGGCGAATCCGAGCTATTTTGGTAGTAATGACATCAAAACACTTATGAGCAATCATGCCACAGTGAAAAATATCATGACAGCTATTAGCATTAGCTTCAGAATTTAATTCAGCAACCAATATAGCCCCACATTTAACTGGTTTTGCTGTATGAGAGGGGGAAAAGCTGCAGTGGAGCTGTGTGGAGAGCAGATGTGAATCCACTTTGATTTCTATGCCTGTGTGTGGAGCTTCTATTAAATGGATCTGCTGTCTCCTTGATCAAGGGAGTCAATAAAGGGCCAGTCCTGTCAAACCCTCAGGGGTAAGTGTGTATGCACATACAGTATGTGTCCGTGTGTGTGAGTGCGAGTGTGTATGTGTGTGGGGTTGTGCGCTATGGACAGAATCTGAAGTACTCTGACAGGTGAGTGATTGAGTGCTTTCATTTCCCTCCAGCGACAACAAGACATGCACACACAAACACATACGTAGCAGACACACACAGGCACACAGCAGAGGATGGAGAGTGAAGAAGAGCAAAAAAGAGAGCTGCTGTTTCCTAAAGGATGCTGCTCCTGCCTGCATGCTTAAATTAGCTCTAAATGTTTGGATTACACACGGGAGCTCTCAGAGAGGATTTAGCCGCCATAGCCTAGAGTCCAGGGATGTGTGGATGTTTCCATCTACTTCCACAAACACGCACACACGTATACATAAACAGTGCCCTTAAACAGATCATAAATGTGTCACTTACATATAACTTAATATAAGATGCAAACCCCTGTCAAATTAACTCAATTTCATCCATAACTTGGGCAATAGATGAGAGATGCTGATGGTTTAAAAGCAACTTAGATGTGTCCTGTTTTCTACTATCACTACATGATAAATGGTGTAAACACAATCATGTACTCTTTCATTCATCAGGTTTCTGCTGTGGGGAGACAGTGTTTTCACATTACACTTTTTAAAGAGGCCAGTCTTGGCTTCTGTTGGTGGGGGGAGGATAGGATATGCTACCAGACATAGAGACAAGGAAAGAAAAAAGGCAAAAAAAAAAAGAGAAGGGGAATGAAGGAGGTCAGTGCCCCCAGTCTCAGATAAAGGCTTCTCCCTCCCTTCTGCCTCAGCTTTCCAAGCCCCTGCTAGGATCGAGAGGCGTCTCACGTTACAGCTGTCTCTCAGTGTCATCGTTCAGAAACAGAGAGCGCGAGAGAGAGAGACAGAGTGAGAGAGAGAGAGACAGAGAGAGGGAAAGCGGGACAATGCCATAGCACTAAGCAGACTCAGCGGGCTAGGCTTTCATGGCTGGACAAGAGAAAAACAACAACAGCAGCAGGTTCAGTTGAATGAGGGAACCCTTGTGGTTTGGCTGCCTAGTGCTGTTTTTTAATAAGTAATGGTAATGCAACATACATTTTCACTACATTGTCTAAGCGTTTCAAAATCACGGAAATGTGCTTGACCTTTTCAAGTCAAATTATTTCAAAATGTAGCATGAACACAGCAAGTCAGATGATTTCCTCCATACCACCTGAGTTTAACTGAACACTTTAGACAATTTCCTGAGGAGAAAAGGGGAAATTCATTTGTCAATGTTTTGTGTACAGTGGGAACAGAGAAAGAGACAGACACTCAAATGAAATGACACTAAGGCTATGTGCTATAAGGCTTGTGTGGATTAGCTGACTTGTTTCTCTATAAAGGTGTATCCTTTTTTAACCTTAAAATGCTAAAAACAGCAGCTTGTCCCGGGTCCAATAATGACTAATCTAATGACTGCTAGCATTTCAGCCTGGGCTGCTAACAAGGTAAGGCCATGCAGGACACCACTGCCTGCCTCGGACTGAATCCTTATTTCTTTTCTTTTATCTTGTCTGAAGAAAAATATAGGATCAAAATGACTTCCAGATAAGAACTTAATGAAGGTTGGGGTGGTGTATATGCAGATTTTAATTCAGAGCTGTAGCACATACAGCATTGTACACAGAGAGCAGTGATTCTACGAGTGCAGTTTAAATAAAACACTGCGCAGAACAAATACATATAGCTTTTGCACAGCTCAAAACTGCTTCCCTGTTTATTTTTCTGTATCCTTGTCATATCTCATGGTGTTCTGTAGGAGTTAAATATTTAAAATTCTGGCTTAGCTAGGAGCAAGCTTTGCCAGCACAGCTAAAATAAAAAGCCTTTGTGGCAGCAGTGACCAGATTTTAAATGCTGCAGAAGATCAATAAATGGGGGGCTGTCGAGGCACAATCTCATGCATTTGTGTGTATATGTGAGTGTGCGCTTGTGTCCTGTCCCTGTGTGTAGATGCCTGTGTTCTGACAGCAAATGTGTGTGGATGAGTCTCTCTCTCTCTCTCTCTGTGTGTGTGTGTGTGTGTGTGTGTGTGTGGTTATGTATGTGACTGCATGTGTGTCTTAATGCCTACCGAGGCTCATAACGTCACTGCCTGCTACAAGCTATTCTATAGTATCATCAAGAACCCCACTGACCCAGGAGGCGCACCAATAGAGAAGCCAATATCATTCCCATTCCCACCTTCGAAGCCTTCTTCCTATTTCTTTTCCATTCCCAGTATCCTTCCTCATCAGAGTACAGCCAGCATGGGTGAATTCTACAGAGAAGTGTAAATACAGGCCCTGCTACAGATTGAGAATGTCAAGGTGTGGTAAACATCAAACTAAATAGCTGGTTTTCCAGTCCACATTGCTATTATCATAATCAGGTTCCATCTGAAACTAAATAATAGCCAACTAAAGAAGATGTAAAGGAGAGAGGTTTTTTTTTTTTTTTTTAGAGAATAACTGTATGCCTTAGATTGTGTTTATGCTATTCCAGTCCAGCCTGATTCAACTAATTTAATGCATTTTCCAAATGTCTTGGTTTCAAAAGTCTGATTTCAATTCAAAAAAAAAAAAAAAAAAAAAAACACATTCAGAATGAAGACAGGTTTTGTGAAGGCAAGTGTAAATGGATGCTTTCAGCTCACATTCAAAGTGATAATGTTCTTCGCTGTATCTTTACTACATGAATATGAAACAGAGTCAATCAAAGCATTATAAGGACCTGTATGCATGGTGTGCTGCAGTTTCACAAAGTGGTACATCTGTATTTTCACCTTCTTACTGATGTAAAAAACAAAAACAGCCCTGAAGTGGAAAAATCATCAGGACCTTTTGAGACTTCATTAAAAGAAACTAGCCTGGACTTTCCAAACAAGGCATCTCTTTGGAGGGGGAAATCAACCTTTTCACCTTGCTGGTGGAAAAACAGGCATCCCAACGAGACAGTGCATGCAAAAACAACCTTGACTTTCATCAAGGAAATTCTCACATTGAATGATAAATAGAGGCCCAGGGGACGAACAGCAAAGAAGCAGCTTATCGCCTTTCCCTCCCAAATTTGGCCGCTCTGTCTTCTGTCTCCTCAAAGTCAATATGGGGTGACCCACTTGCACTTTACAGTGCTTATTGTTTGGTAATTAATCCGCCATATGTAATCCACAAAAAATAGGGAGAAACTAAAATGTGTGTTGATTTGTTTGGTGTTAATTAACGGTTGAGTCTGTTCACTTGTTTCTACAAACAGGAGGCATATGTGCCCTATCTCATTAGCTTTCGGCAGTTTTTCAATATGTATAATTTGTCAGATGCAAATAACTATGAGAAGAAGTTAGCCACAATGTCTGAAAAGTCTGACTTATAAAAAGAGCTGTCATTGGGCATGCACTTTAGACAATTATTTGTGTACCCTGATGATTATCAGGACATCCACTGAACATGCAGCGCAACAAAAATAGCAAAGTAACATAAGGTTAGGTAGATCATCTGAGTGCTAACCAACTTTCCAGCTGAGAGGACATTAACCCATGAGGCCATGTGAACACATATCAATAAGCAAGCTGCCAAAATGGGTCTTACAAAAGACTATGCAATGACAGAAACACGGCAGTACTAAATTGATCTGTAACAATAAGAGGCGTATTATCAATCTAATGTCTAGAAGCTTTTAGGGCTTTTGCTAAAATGCTGCCGCTTCTTAAAGGGCCATTAGCCCTTATAGGATTAATGTCTACTTCAAAACATCTGTTAAAGTCTCAGTTCTTGGAACATCAATTAATTATTGTTTTCTCTGTATGTGTATGTGTGCGCACAATTTACAGGAGACAATATTGAGGGATGAGGAAATATGATCAGGACTCTAACATAGGTTGTTGAATTATTAGATAACACAGAGCAGACCTCTACTTCCTCTCTAAATTTCACAGCTCTGTGTCAACGCTAACATGCAGAGATTTGACAGGGCTCCCAGATGGCCATTATTATCAATAGATTATTTGTAGGACTAATTAATCTCTGTCTAAATATAAATTGCAAAAATCAATGTCATTAAATATTTAGTTAGGAGTTATCAACATACTGACTCACAAGAACTTTACGCTGTGCAAACATATCCAAAACATGGCAGGTATATTCTTTAGTTTTCATTATCAGTTCAGATATCTGTCATCTAGAAAATACGGTATACAGTAGCCTCAGTTAAACTCATGCATATTTAATAGGCTTAATCAGCAACAAATGTTAGTGGTGTACAATATTGACGCATGTACTGAAATCTGATGCATTTATATGACTATTTTTGCTGACACTCAACGTCAGTGTTAATGATTTCTGTCTTTTCTTTTCCCGTTTTTTTTTTTTTTTTTTGCTCTTGCATTATTTGCACCTGTTAATGTGAGTGTCACGCTGTTGTCAAGGCTTTAAATACATTTTGAGGAGATAAGTTCTGATCACTACATACATAACTACATTTTACACATAAAACATTAACTTGGCTCATTTAAAAATAAGCTAAAAAGGTGATAACTTCGATCATATCTATGAACTATGAGAGCTCTTTTCACAGTTATTATTAATCTATCAACAAGTATTGCC
This sequence comes from Maxillicosta whitleyi, assembly GCA_029822895.1. NCBI lineage: Eukaryota > Metazoa > Chordata > Actinopteri > Perciformes > Neosebastidae > Maxillicosta > Maxillicosta whitleyi. Next base: position 12,340,741 of record JAPSES010000001.1, read on the forward strand.
TGATCCTGATGATCTGTTCAATCATGGACACCTCATATGTCTCACTTCATTTCATTTCAACAGAACCATGGATTTTGTCAGTAAAAAAAAAAAAAAAAGAAAAGACAGCCTCATATTCAATAGTAAAGGATTATAGGGAATACAGCCCTGTGTGCACATGGGATTGTCTTCTCAAAAGCTGTCCAAGTTCTGTCAGATTCAGCACCCCTAGACACAGAGCTCGTGAACCTAATTTCACCTAATCAGCTTAGTCAATAGCAACCGTTTGCTGTGACTTTGGTAGACATGCAAATAGGGCTTAACTATGTCTATCCTTAATTCCTGAATGTTCAAGTCAAGCAGAAGTCCTTCTTTATCTCTTCAAAAACAACAGTTCCAATTTGAGGAAAGAAAACGAGACAGAAGAAGGGAGGACAAAACTCCAGCCGAGAGTTGTTGTTCCTCTCTTTTTCCTCTCTCTCTCTCTCTCTCTCTTGGCCTGGCAAGGAGAGACATCTCTGATTTGAGTGTGCTTGAGGTAGCACAGTGTGCTTTCATTTCAAACCAACATGGCAAACAAACTCTGACAGATTTGTTCCCCTTTTTTCACTTTTGCTCTTGCTCATTCTCTCTCAAATTATGGGAAAACACACTGCACAAGTGTATTAGTACTTCTTTTTGGTTTGTATGTTCAGCTGCAGCACTTACACACACTCACACATGCAAGCGCAGGCACACACACAGGCGCACGTTCAACACTCAAATCTGCACAAAATGACTCTAACAATAGTTAGATGTAATAGTGGTAGAAAACTGGGAGACACTGTTCCGTTTCAATTCACTGATAGCACTAATGGCTTCTTAGCAGCTCCATGAAATCAAGCAGCTGTCATGTCGATGCATCAGCAGTGAGAGGAGGGAGAGCCATCCCCATAAGGACAGAGGCACCGCGCCTTCATGTTTGGCTAAACATCTGCTCCTCTGCACTCCTGCTTTGCAGCAATAAACGGGCAAACAAAAGAGGTGGGAGGTGAAATGATCAGATTTTCCATTTCAAAGCATTTGTTCAGTTTGTTTTCTTTCCCCTCCTCTTTCTTATACTGTTTGCTGGTCATGAGGCTTAAGTGAAATCAAGTTTAAGTCTCAGGGACAGCACAAATGCAAGAGCTAAAATGCCACCTTTGTGAAACGAATGGCAGAAATTAAATAAGGTCACCTTTTCCCCCCAGTCACTGGATAATTCTCTCTCTGAAGTCTCATGTCTGAACTGTTGCAAACCAACACTATTACAGCTCAGTCAGGGGTGATCAAAACTGTGGGCATGTGTGTGTGTGTGTGTGTGTGTGTGTGTGTGTGTGTGTGTGTGTGCTCAAGATGACCGCATGAGAGTTAATATCTTAAACCTGTCAATAAATCAATCAGTCAATCACATGACACAACAAATGTGTGTGGGACAACATACAGATAACACAACAAAGGTTTCATTTGACGGCGATGAAAAGAATCTTGATCACATAATTATTCCAAAAATTATTATTATTTGATAATATCATTCACTTTTCATATCTCCTTGAAACTATTCTTCTCCTATCAGCAATCTTGATAATTAAAAATCCTTCCTTCTTCCCTTCCTTCCTTCCTTTCTTCCTCCCTCCTTCATTCATTCATGTTTAGTTGCTTGGTAAACATGCACTCAGTAAACGTTGAAATAACACTTTAGCTTGAAACAAGTGGCTGCACATATATGCGATCATTTCCACCTGCCTCTGGAATAAAAACACTCAAGATCCCAATCCCGTGTCATCTACCACCACGCCACTTTATATTTGCTTTCTTTTTTAAAAGCACACGTCTCGGTCAGTAAAGTGTCCTCCTCGGTGATTAAAGTGGCTTCAAATCTCCGCTGACAATCTAATAACCACCTTTCGTTTCGTTCTTGAACGTCACACGACAGCCGGATCCTCCGTTTTCATTTTTCTCAAACAAGTCGAAAACTTTCGGTAAAACTTGCGAAAGAGAAAAAAAAACGTGGATCCATTTCCTTTTAAAGTAGCCCGAGAGTGTGAGAGAGAGTGAGGGGAGGAAAGGTTGGGGTGCTTAGGGGACGAATTTAAGATAACCAAGATGGCGAGAGGCTTGTTGTTTTGGAAGGGGCAGAAAAAATGGAGGATATTGTAATATACACAAAGGGATAAATTTCAACAACTCGGCCAAGCGGCTGCTAGCCTGCCTGCGTACATGCACCTCGGTTTGAGGAAGCGACCGCGATAGCAGCAGCTCCCCGACAAGCTGGCCAGCTATGTAACAACACGAAAAGCTCCAACTCTAACCCGCTCTGGAAACAGAAATGAACATTATACGTCCACTTTAATCCGAACCGAAGGGGATATTTATGTATTTGTCGCTAATTGTTTTATTTTCGCGTCATGGGACTATTAAACTGGATGGATTTTAACGGACAGCGAGGACCAACGGCAGTCCGGTGCCTCGTAGTTGTTCTACCTCCTCCTCCTGCTGCTTTACAATTACAACATCCACAGATATCGAAACGAACAACCGCACATTTACCCCAAAAAAGATAAACAGATGACATTAAACGTTAAAAAGTTTGATTTGTCCGCGATAAAGCAAGTTGTTATCAAATACACGAGCCCGAGTGAACGGCGCGAGCGAAAAGGAGAGAGGGACACAAAGACGATTCCCACTATCAGGTCACCACTCAGAAGAGGAAAAAACACTTCGATTTGTATTACGAGGAAAAACTCTCCGCTTTTCACCAAACGTACGAGTCTAAACTACGGGATAAACCCAATGAAAACCGACTGTAACGCGAAAACAACTTACTATCTATAACCAGCTGGGGGGAGAGAAAAAAAAGCTAAGAAACTAGAAACGAAGCCAAGCTGTAGCAGCTCATCGCTTGTTCTGTGATGGGGGGAAAACAACGTCAGTGAAATAAAACACTTACCTTTTTTTAGTTTCGACACTTTACTTATTTCCAACGTGGGTTTTGAGTTCAACTAACACTTCGGCTTGATCTTCTCGCCTCTTTTTTTCCTTGGTCGGTTTTGGTTATGAAAGAGGTCGGGGACGAATGATAAAGAAGGGAATTGGGCAGTAATTGAGTCTCGGTGTGTGAGTGTGTGTGTTAGTTACTAACAGCAGATTGAAGGAGACTCTTCTCAAGGTTTATTCAGCTCCACTTCAAGGAACCGACCTGACGTCAGCTCACTACTGCCACACAAAGAAAACTTATTATTTGTGCAGCGGTCGTAGTAAACCGAGGATACAGTTATTGACCGTTATTACTTTAAATGCGACACTGTCATTAACACTGATGGAGCCGCAACTTTATGTATGATCTTAGCGGCATCTGTAAACAACTCACACCTCCGGCATCAGTAAACAAATAGCATTATGAAAAAGGAAAAAATAAAATAAAATAAAAAATAGAAAATACACCCTGACTCATTTGCGCAAAAATACTTATTTATGTTTCCTGACAACTTGAAATCAACTTTTATCAGTTTCAATAATTATCATTATGCACATTTTTAAAGACGCAAAAGTTTATTTTTAATCACAACACGCATAGGGTTTAGAGCTTGTTAATAAAAATTTCTTTAAAAGCAAAACCTAAATTCTACTGATGTTGAAAGACCCCATTAAATAGGCTTTTTAAATATTAAACTAAGGTGAAGTAATGATTAATATCGCTTTAGTTTTAATCTGTTGCAAATATTTTTTTTTTTTTTTTTAAAGTGAGTAAAATGAGATCTATCTATTATGGAATGGCAGTAAATGTTCAACATCAACTAACATGTTTAGTAACTGATGTGAAGTGATAATTAACATAACTCTATTAAAAGTACCTGTTTATTTAACTAATCTATCTATCTATGACAGTAATGTATCCTTTGTCCTTTCTTGTGATTGTGAATACAGTAGCCTCATTTGTCAGCAGCCCAGTAAGTCAGTAAAACTGCACATGTTTCCGTGTTATTCGACCAAATGATAAGCTCTCAGAAGATGACACATGATCAAACAAACATGAATCAGTCCCACACAGGCTGTAAATTAGAAGACATTTGCCAAACAAAAACAGAAATAGGACAGATCTTCCTCAGGATAGGATCAATACATTGCCTGGCAAAGACAGCCATCTGTGCCTAATTGTATGCTTTACCTCCTCTTCTGAACACACAATAAGCAACAGGCTGAACGCAGGCCCTCTGACCCAGACTGGGTTTCCAGACGGGGGAAGATTATTTCATTCAACTGGAAAACAACAAGGGGGTGGGGGGAGTTTTTTTTTTTTGCAGATGGAGTGGGCAACTGTTCTTATTCTACGCCCCACCCTGATGAGGATGGGTCATGGAGCCGGAGCCAACTGGTGTGTCTCTGCATGTCACATCAGCACTGGTTGTATCCATTTTAACAGGTATTATAGAGGATTAACAAACTGTTCACTGTTAGTTTATAGACATCTCATAAATCACACGCAAACAATGAACTCGTTGTTAGCAGCGTGATGGAGTGTTGGTTTACAGGCACATTCTTATTAATGCTTCATAAACATTATAAATGACCATAAATGCTTCTTGTTTCTTTTTCGTTCTGCTGTTATGTCACAGCAGCTAAACATGTCACCCCAGCCTTATTGATTTTATTGGAAGAGTCGCAAAGCCATTCATCAAAAAATCTGTCACTTGCCAAAAAAAAAAATACAAAAAGGTGCCAGTGGGGAGGGGGTCTGATAAAACTTTCATGATCACCCGAGTTTGTAGGACAGACACAGAACCCCTTATTCAGCTTGTGGTGTGTAGTTAAACCCATTTTATAAGCTTGCTCTCCATGTTCTTTGACCATTGATTTTTCTTTCTGCCCCTTTCCATTACCTGTTGAAATGGGGGGTTTGCGCTCTTCTTCAAACACACACACACACACTCACACACACACACACACACACACATACACGATCCTCTCTATCTGTCTCTAGCCACTGGCACCCTGGTGTATTTCTCCATCTCCTCCGCCTCTTGTAGTAGGAATGACAGGCCATGAGGAATGACAGTGGCTCTGTTTGTCATACAGTAGCAGCAAGAAGCAAGGATTTTTAATTGCATTGGAGAATCTTCATTAAAGAGAGCACATGGGGGCGGGAATGGGGGAGAGGGCTGCATGGGGCGGCGTCAGGGGACACTCTGAGCATCGTCATTAGGAGAAGGCACTAGCAGCATAGAAGGGTGGGCCCTCTTTGCATGCACACTGAGAATGCCTGCCGTACCTCGGTCATTTGTAACATAATAAGTGCCAGCACAATGACTGCAATGCGAGAAAGCACACCACAGGGAAGGGAAGGGGGAAGGGAGACAGCATGTCTGTCTAAAAGAGGGACTTTTTTTTGTCTTGATTAGAAAGTATAATGAGCCACTAAAGAAACAGGGAAAAAAGATCTCTCCTGAGACTGATGGAAAACAAATTAATCCGGTGATTTGGATTTAATTATTATTTTTCTATTAGTCCACCATTCAAAGACAGGGACAGCCGTCAGAAGCGAAGAGCTGTGCTTGCATTTATTGATTTTTGCCTAGACACATTCAGGGAATACAGATTCATCTGCTTTCCTCCCCACACAATCCACTATGTGGGATTCCATTAACACGAGAAGCTTCCAGCAACTCTGAGATGTTTAATTTGAACAACATAAATTGAGCTTAAAATAGTGTTCACACACAAGAAAAGTGGCCTAAGGATGTCTTTTTATGCAATTGAATTAGGCGTCACTTACTGTTGTGTCCTACATAATAAGTATTAAATAAACACCCAATAAATTAAATTAAGACAATGTTCTGCTGTAGAGACTGACTCAAATGTTATTGTTCTTCCTCCCCTCTTACGTCTGACAATGCTGTAATAGTTGTGTTTAATTTAATCTTTTGTTTTGGATTAATGTAAGAACTCTGCAACCGGACTGTAATTATTCTTCCCATCCATGTAGTATCTTCTCTTTGTAGCATCCTTTCAATACATCAGTAGTCTTGAACACAATGCACGGTGAGATGTAATGATTTGCAAAGTCAATGATTTGAACTGCCTGTGTGATTAAAGCACAAGGGACCAATTTGCACTTGCTATATGTAGAATATTGGTGTGCCTCAAGTAACACTCATATTTTCCTACTGACATGAAATTCAGCAGTCATGCCATATATGGGTATTGATTAGTGTCCCTCAATGATGAGGGTTTGCAATAAATATAATGGCTTTGAGTGTGTCGAACCAATCACACAATCTGAAAGCCTAACTACACCTAATGGCACATGGGGATCCATGTGACAGTGAAATATGTGTTAATCCTTGACCTTTGACCCCAAAAGCCATCTACAGGAACCAGGTTAAAGGAAGGCATGCATGCTTTTTGTCACACAAATGTTTTTAGCTTTCCTGATGTGTTTCACTGACAATATGTAACAATGGTATGCTTCAGTTAGTGAACACAAATGATCTTAATAAAAACTGATTCAAGAGATCTCACCAAATAATGTTGTCCATGCAAGGTTGACTAATAAACCCCTGCACAGCCTAAATGTGCACTCGGAGAGTGTTTATTGTGGTGAATGTAACTGAGCAGAACCCTCTGTTGTATGATGTAATACACAGAAGGGAGAAATCATCATAATAGCAGAGTAGTAGTGTGACTCATTCGTTGATGAGGTACATTCACACTGTCATTCAATGAGGAGATGCAGTCTGTGTGCACATGTTGTCAGTGTGTGACCGATGGAGAGAGAGAGAAAGAGACAAAGACAGAAAGGCAGAGAGCAAGAGAGGAGAGACACAGAGAGCATTAGTATGTTCCTTTTCTGGGAATGAGGAGTCATTTGTGCCAGGAAAGTGAAGAAACAAGTCCCAGCCCTACAGTGATGCATCTCTCCATGAGGGATGAGATCACAAGCAAATGTCACCCCAACCTGAACAAAACCAAATGACCTTGAATCAAATAAAAACACATCTTTATCCACGTCAGTGTGTACATACGCCACACAAATGTCAGCAGATTTTCCATTTGCTAAGTCTGCTCCTAAGTGCAGAGAGGTTTAGCAAAGGTAATCAACCTAGTATTTTCCTTCAAGTCCACATGACTATCACTCAGAGGCAACCTCACTGCAAACACTACACTTAACTGCAGTTACCTTCTTAATTAAATCAACTGTAAATGGTTTAAGAACCACATTCTCACAGCAACTACAAAAGAAAAAAGGAAAACTGACTAGAATTTACCTTATTCTGTATTTCATGACAGTTAAAGCTATGGGGATTTTCATGGGAAATTACGGTCACAGTTGAAGGAATTTCAAGCTTCAGTGCATTACCTTATCATAGTTTACATATAACTAGCTTTGATTTCTACTCACTGCAAGAACCAACGGGTACTCTATATTGCTGACAATGGATAATACTTTTGATAGACTTGTACTTTTTCCATTATCATTACTGAGGTTTTACTGTTATCTCTATTCTCTGACCCACATACAAAGCAAGATAGCCTATTTGTAACCACTGTTGTGCTGTTTAAACACCAGTTTTATTTTTGCTTTTTCTGACAACAAAGTTTACATGGCTTGTTATAAGAAAATAGGCACACATTACCTGAATAATTCATGGTCATTACCTGGAAAATAACAAACATTATTGTAATTCCATGGAGACCTAGGCCCTCTTCTATTAAGTCATCCACTGCTGATTTGTAATGCGAAGGTAAGCTATCTTTCATGGGATTCCACTCAAATGCTAATCTGCAGGAGACTTTCAGCGCATATTGACAGACATTATTCTTGGCCAAATCACTCATCAGAGATTTAAGAGTGTTCATTTTCTACAGGCAAAGTGCTTTCTTGTTCTTTTTTAGGCAGAGACTTTGACAACTTTGATTTGGCAGAGGGTTCCCTGAAAATTTCAATCAAAGCACGGAAAACAAATACAGCTATTCAGACTGTACTTCATTGAAGACGAAACATGTAACAGAGCTTAAATTAGCTAAGCTTACATGAAATGCAGTGTGAACTCCAACTTTTGCTTGGATTTGTGGAAAATAATCTGTCTGGGCATTGGACCCTTTCACTGAAGGGACAAATCTAGAGACAAACCATGCAATGACAACTTTGTTATGATAAAATAAGTACATTATTCAATAAAATAAATAAAAATTCTGAAATTAGCTACTTGACAACAACACAGAAAACACGGAGTAAACCTTAACGATATGGAAGAAGATAAATATACAGCTGAATAATGAAGAAAACTCCTTTTAGAAGATTAAAACTGTAGAATCATAAAAACAAAAACAAAACAAAAAAAAACACCAGAAATAGAACTACAGAAAGTGTTTGGAACCAGTGTTTTGACAACATCTAAAAACAGGTAATTATTAAATTATATGACTAAAACCTTTGGAAAATAAATACGCAGCTGTTTTTTTCTGCTTTAAATGTCAATGTTCCACCTTACCGCATGTGAACAGGTCATAATAATAAGTCGCTCTCATAAAAAGATGATTCACACTTATACGTCCATGCTGTGACTACAGGTTAACATGGATATTTCAGCTACACCAGTGAAATCGCTACATCTAATTAGTTTCCTGTTTTATTGATTCAAAAAGGTGTCTGGAAGATGAGTGCACACTCACTGTCAGTGTTGTCTGTGCAAGTATTCTACACACAAAGGCTTCATTTATATAGGTTAGTTGTCTACAAGGTGCATTTGGCTTTCTCTGCTTGTTGATTCCCGTGGCTACAATTGAAAGCAGAAAGCATACAAAAAGAAATCAAAAGGCATAAATTATGCAAATGCCTTGGATACCTTTCAATATGTCTAATTATAGAAAATCCCATCTAAACGCAGAAAATGAATGTCAGTGCATACCATTTGAGCTATTTTCAGATACGCTGTGTCAAGGCAAAGAACGAATTGTGACATTGATTCTGAAGGTGAGTTTGAACTGTATATAAACCAAAAGAATTGATGAAATAAAAACACACCCTGAAGTCAAATGTGCAAATGCATAACAGTGAGTAGCCCTTCTACTCAGTAGATGAATAAAATAAGACAAAACACTCGGAACAAAAGGCAACTGAGTTCTCTCATATTAACAAGTGAGGGCATGTTTTAATTGAACTTCAATGCACTGTAAATAGTCTGAGAATTAAGTGTGAATTTACCACAAGTGAATATTTCAAATAAACCAAGACACACTACTGAACAACCCTATCAATGTGACTCTTCTCATTATTATATTCCAAAAGGTGTCAATGATATTTCAAAACAAAGTAGAAATTATTAGTACGAAATACTGATGTTCAAAACACTTAAGTCTTTTCAGAGTAACACAGATTTATGTGAATTTAAAGCCATGTTCTGTGCTGAAAGGTACTTGAATATTTTTTTTGGCAATTTCTCTGTAAGGCTATCTCTCATTCCTCAGAGTAATAGCAGCTTAGTTTATCTGCATCGTGAGTTGACATTTGCCTCCAAGCCTGATTACTGAGTGTTTTGGAGTGCTTCATCAAAATCCTAAAACTTTTATATTTAAAGATACACTCTTTTATGGTTCCCAATAGCACACTCAAATCCCCAAGTTCTTCTCTGCTGAATTTTGATGTTAGGGGAACTTACTTCAAGCCAGGTGGAAATTTATGCTGCAACGGGGGTGCGATACCAAAACGAGACTGTTAATGTATGTGAGATGGGTATGCTGGACATCCTTAAGAATACTGAATAAAACTAAAAAACTAAAAGACATACAAGCTCTATTTAACAAAGATAAATGTCAGCGACTGCTGCCTTTGAAAACATGATTGACAGGGTGAATAAGGTTTCAAATAAAAACAGTCAAATATGGCAAACGTTTGTAGCTCATATGACAGAAGCAACATCTTATAGAATGTAGAGGAGGGGGGCTGGAGGACAGTATGTGTATACATTTGTGTTTATGTATATGTTGTGTGTGTATGTATACATG
>JAPSES010000001.1:12350842-12368076 GCA_029822895.1 Maxillicosta whitleyi
TGTGTATAGGAAATGTGGGGGTTATTTGGGGGGGGGGGGGGGGTCTTTGTAGCTGCCTTTTTAAGTTGGTTTTGTTTTCTGTAAATGTTTGTTCATTTTGTCTTTTATGTGTTATTTTATAACTGACTGAAAACATGTTAAAACCAATACAAATTTTAATGACAAAACAAAGATAAATGTATGTTTCAGATGCCTCTGCCTAAGATCTAGAAGCCTGTGATTACTTTATAACACTTATGCCGATACCCCTGCGTGTGTGAGTTTCATTTTGAATTAATACCAGTAAATTGAGTCTTTAAATATGTTGGTGTCAAAAGGAGAATTAATGTCTCTTATTAATAAATTGTTTGTGATGCAACAATCATACAGTTAACAATAAAACAAGATTTTATACTCACACAACAGTAGCTTTAGCTTGTGGGAATGCTATTAAGATTAAATTAAATGGGCTGCACACACGTCCCCTGGAGCAAATTATCAGCTATACCAAAACATTTCTCTTAATACGACTGTGTGTAGTAATTTCTTAATAGTCATAATTAATTGATTTTATTGGTGGTATTATTTAAAACATCTATTTGCATGGAAGGACACTGTAGCGTGTGTCTAGGAAGCACAATAAATAAAGAATTAAGTCTGAGATTAAGCTAGGCATGAGTAAACATCTTTGCCATTTGGCTTCTTTGGTGAGGCGCGTGCAAAAAATCATGTTGTCGAGAATATGTATGTTTGCTCAGGAATTTGGTTGATACACTACAAACATTAAGCAAACAGTTTATTGCAATGAAATAAAATGAAACAATATTTAAATGTATGATGTCTGAAATTACACAAGGTTAAAGACTCCTTTGATTTTCATTGCTCCAGTGGTGTTTCTGCTGAGAAGAATATGAACATAGGCTTCCATGGACCTGTGGGGGTGGTCTTAAGACGGTTTTAGGACTGATGAAAACAGCCCCTGTGTTAATTAATACTGGCAGGCCACTGTTCCTCCTGGCAGTGTGCAGGCAGACACTCTCAGTGACGCCTGGTCAAAAATAGGGCACCACACAGCACAGTAATGATCACAATGGTGACATCATCTTTGCCTTCAATGTGCTCTCCCCTCAGTGCTCTTCTGAACAAAGAGCAGCAGGCATGCACAGAGGGAGGCAGATGTCACTTTGTGTCTGGGGAACATTAAGACCAACAAATGTTCTTTGAAACCTTGCAAAGGGCTCTTAATGGTTGTGTGGGGCAAAACATCTCCTCTTAAAGTCACTAATGTAAAAATAGAGCTCATTCTCCTCTCATATCAGGTATGTGAGTTTCACCCCCCCCCCCCCCCCCTCTCTACCATGCGTGTGAATTTCAATAGTGATACCATTTCTGTCTGCTGAAGAGCAACAGAGCAAACCTGAGGGGAAGAGAGAAGAATGTCCACAAATAGCTCACAAGCATTTTCAATGGTGCCCCTCAAACATGTGACCTAAAGTGCTAACACATGTGGCCTTGCTTTTTCACCATTGTTAGATTTGTTCAGATGCACTTATGTCTCCACTTGAGTGTTTGAACCGGGCGCATACAGTTTAAATAAAGCCACAGAGAAATTGAACAAAACCGTAGTACCAATGAGATCATCACTAGCAGAGGTAATTCAATAGAAGCTTATAACCAATATTAACATACAGTACACATTTATAACACCCACATTTAGCAGGCATTTGTTGCTCTTTACAATGAACACAACATCTCTTCCTCAGGGCCAAAAACTCAACATGTGCTCAGATAGTTCACACAACTTTGTAGTGTTGTGTGTTTGTTGCCACTAATCAACCATTTGATTTACTCTGGAAATAACTCCAAGCCTCAGCCTGGACGTTCCTCGATGTTTCTCAGAAGGCACAGACTCTTGCTCTTTGTGCTCTTAAAGACACTGAGCTTGTATTGTAATTCTCCAATAAACCAGCCTTTGTAGTATTCATGTGTCTCTACAAACACACACACACACACACACACACAGAGGGAGAGAGAGCGAGGGAGGAAGGGAGACCGAGGGAGGGAGAGAGCGAAAGGAAACAGATTCTCAAGACCTGGACGAGCCGTGGGAAAAGAGGGGTCTTGTAGAGGAAAAGCAGAAATGTCTCAGGACATTCCTTTGTGATTACACAGTGCTGGACAAATCCAGACATTCTTACCCTTATTCTGTGTCTTAAGGTTTTAGTCAAAGTCAATTTTCATGGCCAAAGTGTAAACATCAACATGAGTAAATATGTAATCATTTAACAGTCGTGTTTGCAGTGATTTTGTCGAGCGCTTGTTCATCTGATAAGCACATTGCGCTACAAGTACAAGTGGTGTTTACTAATTTTTATTGGCTCTGGAGCTGTTGAATGTGTGATGCTGCAACATGTGAACCCTTACAGCTGGAACACTTGAAGAACAGCTCAGAGGAGCAGATACTGTTATCTCATATCCTCTGTAAACTAAAAAAGGATTCAAGTAAGAGGACGGCATTGTGTACAAATCTCAGGTTACATGCCCATGAGCTTATGGCTGAAAGAGTTAGCTGCCCCCAGTGGAAAAAAGCATGTTCCTCCCTTGTCACAGCTAGCATGAATGAGAAACAGCTCCAAGGAATGCTCCATTATCATCCTATCAGCAGCACTGGGGGAGGAGAGCTTGTAGTCTCTCTTCACGTAGCAGTGAGCAGAATCATGTGTCTGAAGGAGGAGGGGGGGGGGGTTAGGCGGCATTGGCCTACAGACCCACAGTTGGGCTGAGAAGCCTCCTCCCCAACTCACCAGACCTTGCACTTCCTCATTTGTCTAGGTCATGCGTCCTTTTTGTCAGCAATTAATCTACAGCGCAGCCCTCCTATATTTATCCCTTTCGCTCTCTGTTTCTCCTTCACCTCTTGTTCTTTTAGCCTTGGGTAGATTTACACTTGGTTTGATCACTCTTCTGTTGTGTACATGTGACTAATAATGGATTCCTGGGCCTTTTAAGTGCAACACTTTACCAAGCATGATGAGTATCTTGTTGACCTTCACATTATTATGCATCTGTTGTGCAACAAAGCTCCCTCTGCGCATCAAACTGACCTTTCCGGACCCCTGCGCACTTAACATGAACACAGTGTGTTACAGATGTAGAAATTAATTTTACCCCGATGTTGTTGCACAGTGAAAAGAATGAATAATAAATGCAATTTGGACTAAAACATAAACAAAACAAAAACAGTATATAGGCTTATCTGTGATCAATGCTATTCTTAGATGCACTAAATTAGATGTGAATTAATGTATGCAAATTAAATTAATGCTGTTAATCCTGGATTTAGTGTGATGACTGGATCTACATTGCTTTTCAAAACAATTATTCAAATCAATCTAATTAAACCTGTTGAAATTGGCTTTAATTGCCTCCCTGACTAAACAAACATCAAGTTCTGGCATGCAAATAATAGTGCTCAACTGGTTTGAAGAATGTGAGTGAAAAATGTCTGTACTACAGCACCTCTCAGTGGCCGTCTGGTTTATGATGCATTTAAAATGACGTCAGCCCTGAACGGTACTTGTTTATTTGTTGCGTGTGTGTGTGTGTGTGTGTGTGTGTGTGTGTGTGATGCAGGTCTGGGGGTTCAGGTCCCTCCAGGGGACAAACAGCATCTCCCCTTAATATAAATAATTAAATTTCAGGGGTGAGGCCTGTTCGGTTGCTTTCAGGTGTGCTTGTGTTTTCTTGTAAATCTGTTGTCCTCTCATCCGGTCTATAATTTTGATGCATTACATTTCAGACATTGGACAAGTGTCACATCTTGCTCCCACATCTATAAATCATATATTCTCAAAAGGTAAGTAAAAATATGTACTGTTCACGGCTAAAGAATTTTAAAACAAGCAAAATAATAAAATCAGAGGTAGGTAGAGGGAAGGTTGAGGCATGGTGCCTTTAAGGTTAGGATAGATCTCCAAGAAATGTAATTCTGTCAATTATACCCTGAAGTAATGGACCCATGACTGCATGCACAAGAACAAGTTTGACTTTTTTTTTTTCTTGGATCTAAAACAACAAAACCTACAAATATACAAGAGAACAGCTTTTGAATGGCTGTCATGACTATTATACATGAAAAGGTTAATTATTCAGAATATCCCATGTCTACATTTCAGAAAGTTTAGTTTCAACTGAGACCAAAATCCACACAGTTTTTATCATGGTAACATCTTTGTTGTATTACTATTAATATTCCTGACATACAATTAATGCTAGACCTTTTAGTGTAGAATGTCTGATTATTGTCAGCTGTAGAAGTCAGTGAGCACTAATAGCACAATTTCACTGTGAACTTGACCATAGACCTACAAATCTGACTTTTTAACAGCTTAAGTGAAGACCTGATATACAAAGTGAGAATACTGCAGCTGGACTCGTTTTAAAGATGAAGTCTGAACCAGGTTTGGACCAGGATTAACCACCCAGCTGTAATAATTCATGGTTAAGGTCAGTGGCTAGGAAATACATTAGCATAGTGCGTATTCATGTGGCTGTTATTTGGTATAAATGTGTGTATAAAGAGTAACCACAGTGTCTGTGTGTGTGGGTGGTGTGACTAGATTCTGACCTTTGTTGCATATGACCCAGATTCTTATTATTCCTAGAAAGTACACAGGGATCATTAATGGCAGCAGCATTAACAATAGCACAGTAAATGACGAAGAGCAGCTTCATTAACACATGTCTCATATCATAATAAAAATGAATATTCAACACAGGTCAACAGGTGTGTAATGGTGGTACAAGTGAATTTGTAGAGACAAAACAAAGTCCATAACACAATTTTTTTTTTTTTTTTTATGGTCGTTATAGACTGTCAAATAACATAAAATATCTCCTTGTAGTTAGTTTACATCCTTGTCGGGTAAAGGCATTTACTGATACAATTTATAATAACTTTATTATGAGTTATTTTAGAGACTCTTTATACTACTAGCTTCCTTAAATACTGCATGACTCAGAATTTTATTAATCCCTTTATTATTTAATGCTTATTATTTTCTTAATATTTAATGATTCCAGTGTGGCCCACTAAAATGTAAGCAAAACCAAGTAGAATCAAACTGCAGCTTTTACTTGTAACTCCGAAAAATGCAGAGACTCTATCGTATTGTTGATTGTTAAGATGTTTAGGGTTGTCCTGGTTACTGAGAAGTTAAAATATAGACTACCCTTACAACTGTGAAAATGTACATAAATATTACATACCTTTGACTATATACTCCAATGCAATACAATAAGCATCAATGAAATTTGCACCATTTAATCCAATGGAAATTACAGATGACATAAATTGCTAATGGTCATGTGTATTTTATTTATAATCAAAGTCTCAGTGAGTATTTAAGGTGCATCACATGGTCCGTCAGTCAAAAAGTGGTGGGAGAGATAAAGATGGAGTAGCAACTGTATATTAAAGACAGTGCTTAAAATGAAACCTGAATGTGATGAAAACTATAGTTTAAGTCCATTTTCCAAATGCTGTTAAAACTTAGATTTAATAGTTGGATCATTCAATGAAAATGACAGTTTTTCTGTCCACAGTCTCTGTGTGCAGAGAAACATTACATTTTAGGAATACAATTTTTTCATAGGCCTATTTAAAAATGAAGCACTATGTTACATCAGAGTTACATCAACTTCAGCAATATTTGTTTAATTTTTAGGGTCAAACAAGTATTGTATTTTGTGGTAAAAAAAACAAAAACAAAAAAAACAAAACTTTTCCACCATTTAAACTGCAGTTATGTATAAAGAAGTGATGATGAAACACAAAATGACAAATATTTATAACAAATGTAATGGTCCTCTGAAGACACTCATTTCATTTACTTTGCATGCAACAAAAATCTCATATTTTAAAAATAAATACATAGATACTCACTAGAACCCTTGACCTGCTTTGACTTGTAGATCTATGAAGAAATGCTCAGGATCAAACCCACACTGCTACTCAGAATACTTTTTTATTATTTATCTCATGACTTCATACAATGCTATTAGTTGTTTTATTCTTGGGGGACTGTAAAACACACACACACACACACACACACACACACACACTGATTAAATTACACAATTTATAAGGCATGCTAAACATGATTTAGAAGAAGTACAAATTTGATTATCCATAGTGGCCATTTTTCTTCCACATTGTCAGTGCTCTTACAGTCCTTATGGTAATAAAAAAAAAAAAGTGTATGCAAAAAATATATATATTTTACAATCATTCAGCTGTCATTTATGGCTCTGTTCACACTGCCAGCCTTCATGCTTAATTCTGATTTACTGCTCAGATCAGATTTTTTGTTTGGTTATTGTTGTTATTTGTTTTCAAATGGGACTGATATAAGATTCCGCTATGAATATGTTATGAACAACAGCAGTGAAGATATGTGTTCAGTTCATTCCCTTCAATAAAAGTACTTATGTGCACAGAGAAAAAACTGCACGACAACTGAAAGTATTCATACAGTTACATCTAAGATAAATATGTATTATTAATATACATCGTGCATAGAAAATGTCTCTTAAGGTGTTATACTATTATATAAGATGTCTTGGACTCATTTTACTGATACAGTACATTCAGGTATGTGTTATATTTCAACTAGATCAATGCATGTGAATGGTTCCCTCCAGTTGTGAAGAATCTGCAAATCAAGTAACATAAAAGATGAGTTTTGATGGGGCTGTTCAGCCTGAGATCAGATACATTGATATCTACAGCTGTCATTGGTCGGATATCTGTAGATCTGCTTCTGATTCAGGACCACATATGGAGGTACCTAGGATCAAAACTGAACAGATCAAACTCCATGTGACTTGTGCTGCTCACACCATAATGGAAAAGCAGATCTGAACTACATCATTACAGGTGAGATGTACCCAATGTTACATTTTATATGAAAACATTGGCTTGTCTTTCTTACATAAAAATATATATTTCATATTTTATGTATATGTAAAAGTTAATAAATGGAGCTTGTGTTAGTAAACTGCCATCCTATATCACATTCCTGTTACCTTAAGGAAATTCAATTAAGTGACTACCTTTCACTACATGTCTGATGTGTTTTTACTAGGGCTTTCAAAATGAACACAGATTAATCCATCATTGTGATTAATCTGATTAAAAATGTTAAGACAATTACCTATATGCCGTGCAGAATAACTCTGAACATCTCTGGCAACATATTTGGGGCAGTTTGTCCAAGTAGAGTTACTGTTGTGCATGTACAAATGGGCAGTTGATCTGGTAGTGACAGGCAGCAGAACCAACCCATAAAGATGGAAGATGGTAAACAGCATGTTGTCCCTCTGGATGGGAAATTTAAATACATAAAAACCCATGATGGAACAGTTGTTTCAAGTTGAAACTGTTGAAGGTGTTTAATAAACGTGTTAAATGCATATATATCCCTGTCTTTCTTGACTCTGTTTGCTTATGTAAAATGACATGTGATTAATATAGATTAAAAATGAATGATATTTAATTGTGATTAATCAAAACTAATCCAGAGCAGCCCTGTGATTAATGTGGTTAAACATTTTAATCATTTGACAGCACTACTTTTTACCCGACTTGGAAAAACTTCCTTTAGTTTTTTTATGGAACTTTTTACAGAGCTACCTAAAACTGAACTCCCTGGTCCCATTTAGTGATATTAAATCTGTATTCACAAGTGACACATCTGCATGTGCTTCAAATGACTGTTGTGTCCTTTAAATTCCTAACTCTTTTTATATGCCTATTTTAATTTAATTTTCATTTATTTTGACTCTGTATCTTTTGTACTTCTGATTTATGCGATTATCACTCGATGCGTTTGCGATTGTAAACGAGAGTCAACCCTCAATGATTTGTGAGTTGAAACAGATTAAATTATTATATAATAATGGATTGGATTTATATAGTGGTTTTTTAGCCCCTCAAAATGCTTTCCATAGAAGCCATTATGCATTCACTCCATAGTCACACATTGGTGGTGGTAAACTACATTGATAGCCACAGCTGCCCTGGGGCAGACTGATGGTAATGTGGCTGCCACTGCACGTCAACTGCCTCTCAACAACCATCAAACATTCAGTCACATTCATGTCAGTGAGACTGGAAGCAAGGTGGGTGCAGCATCTTGCCCAAGGCATGAAGCAGATTTGAACCACAGAACCTATTAGGTATTATTAAGTATATAGTCTAATACTGTATGTTTGACCATTTTGACAAATTTTTCCATCCCGAAAGTGGATGTCAGAATAGAGTAGAACTTTATTGTCATTGTTATACTACAAAGAAAGACTATTTGACAGCATCTTGTGTGAGTGAATGAATAATGTATCCAATGTATGCACTTTGTGTATACATAAATATCTTTTGTGATATTGATTAGGTATTGATTCGTGCCGACACAGTGTTTTAAGTTGTGTAAATAGAAAAGTGCTGTAAAAATTTAATTATTCTAAGTATTCTAAGTATTATTATTATTATTATTATTATTAGTAGTAGTAGTAGTAGTAGTAGTAGTAGTAGTAGCAGCAGCATAAAAAGCAATGAAACACACTTCACATGACTTACAGCCTCAACTCAATTTATGAATAAAATGTGAGAGGCCTCTGAGGTTATAACCCTATTCTTTCACATTCATGTTTTTACTATTCAACTACATAAAAATTGCATCTAAGCAGGAGACTGGGAGGAAAGTTATGATGACAAGGGCCCATTCCGGACAGGGGCCTTAGAAAATAGTATAACATTAGACTTTTTTTTTTTTCTTAATGACCTACCACCATATAAACACCTATGACTGCTTCTTCAGAATATGAAGAAGAAGCATGAGAGAAGAGGAAAAATATAATAAATAATAATAAAATAATATTATTATTAAAAATATTATTAAAAATCACTTGCAGCTTTCTCATCAATCTTACACTAAGTCCTAAAATCTATTGTAATATTGATTAGGTTTGATTTCTTTTTCCAAACTCCTGCATCTGTGAAGTTAATGTAGTCCATGTTAAAGCACTTGGATGTCGGTGAAGTCATACCTGTCACGTATGAAAACACAGTGTCCCTCGCGCAGCCACCAGAGGGCCGTTAGCTTGACCCGCTTTGCTCATCTTAGACAGGATTGTTTGTAGTGAGGCTTGTGTTGTAAGCAAACAAAAGTCACATGTCCTAAAGTAGATGTTCAACCTCAAACCGGGTTTACTGAACATGAAAACGTGGGCGAAACATGTGCACGAGGGCGACCAGCCACCTGAAAGCAATCGTGAAGCTCCGCCCTTCGCCGGGTCTTTGTAAATCACCTGACCTTCCGTGTCAACAGTCGTCCACTCAGACGCCATAGCTCCAGTTTAGCCCCAGCAAAGAAGACACAGATCAGAGGTAAGGACGCACACTGACAGCCCGCAGTCCGTTACACTCCTTTTATTTTAGTTACCAGTTGGTGCTAAAAGTGAGTGTCTTAGCCAAACACTAGTTTAGCGCTGTCGTTTGCAATATTTGAAGAGTCAACAGCTAGTAAGAGTTAACGACAGCGTACCATTGACAAGCTAGCAGCTATCAGCAAGCACATATACGGATAAGGAAGACATTGTAAGGAAAGCATTTGGTACTTTTATATCTAATATGCTCATTCTCAATCTTTTTATGTAACAAAAAAGTAGTGTTGCTTGGCTTGACGTTAACTACCTGTTTTCTCCTGTCTTATCAAATGTACGGTGTCAGACACTAACAATGCTAGTTATCTGTTAACGGGAATAATACTACGCTTGAACCTATTACGTGAATTAGCATTAAAAGTATCAGTCTATGGTCGGTAACATTTGATAGCTGGTTAGCGAGTGTTAACATCAGCAGACTAGTAATTTGAGTAACCTAAATCTAGAGGACAAAGCAGTAAAGATTGCCTCTGGAAACGCAACACGTAACACAACAAGTAGGTTAGAAAGCAGTCTACGTTGACAGTTTAGTTTCCTTTAGTTACGTTTGTAGTGTTACTTGTGTTAAGTAATAGATAATGACAGTAACACGGACTGTAGATCAAGCTACAGCTCCTATGTTTAGATACACGTTTGGAAAACATCCATTATTGGAAAAGGCAATGTAAGCTCTAATTGAACTGTTTATAAACTAAAGGTGATATGGGACCATTTTACTGACTCTGTTTTTAATATTATTTCAGTGTAAGGCTTCATTTCCAATGTGTCTCAAAGTGCTGTGTTGTGGTCTTTTCAGTGACAAGTTGCTGGCTTGCAGAGCTATCTTTGACCACAAGTGTTGTCGTTAAGGTTAATGCCCACGGATCCATGTCACCGCCATGGAGTAACACATACCCACTTATGCCACGAACTCTCAACCACCCAATCATGTTGCTTATACCGGACCTCATTTGGAAATATGGTTTATTTGCAAATATTGCACTGGATTAAGTGATGCAGCATTATTGTTAACAGTCCTGTAGATTATAACTGTCCTTGAGCACCTTGATTAATCATTGGGTTCACTGTGCTGTTTCTTGATCTTCAAAGGTGTCACGTTCATGTGACAGAGTTCATACTCCCAAAGATAGGCCCTGGCCTTTGATACCAAAGCCTTACAGGAGTGTGTTGGCTGGTTTTAGTGTTTACAGACATACTAACTAGTGTGTCATCAGCAAATCATACTCTACTGCCTGCTCACCATGAGCAAGGGCTGTGTCTTTAACAGATTGAGTGGTTACAGGCTCCTAAAGTTTGTGCTGAAAGATGTAAACTGGATATTCAATTTTATTATTGCATTGGAAATATCCACTGCACTTGTGAGCAAGTAAGGATCTTATCTGCTCATCTTAACTATATAGTTAAATGTTACAGTCTAAGATGTTATGCTTTATAGTGTGGTAATTTCATCTTTGTTATCTTCATATTGGAACAGGCATTCGTGATGGACTCCCGGTCTCACAGGCTCCCGTTTTGTTTGTCCAGCACAAGATCACCCTATACATCTAATTCATCTAGTTCCTCTTCATCACTGGGCTCCAGTAGGTTGTACAGCAGGGATACTGTACTGAATAATGACCGCTTTCCCAGGGCATCATCAGTTTTCAAAACAGAACTAGACCAACAGGTAAGCCTACTACACAGATGTATGTATGTGTCATAGGCATAACTAAAAGCTGTGAACCATAGTATTTAATCATCATTCTTTACACAACACATTTCTTTGAATGTGTGTTCTCTATGGAGAAAAGACTGCCAAAATCACCCGCATACTGTCCTGTAAGGGTTGTTCTAAATTTAACATCTAATTTGCATTGATTTTGAACATTGTTTTTGTGTAGTTTTAGCTAAAATGTGTTTTAAAATACCAACATAATTGAATCATCTAAAGATAGAAAATAAGTGTCAGCTGAAATGGTGTCATTTAATTTTCCAGGCCAAAAAAACAATAATGGGCAATAGTGCCTGCTAGAGTACTTTTTTAATTCTGCTGTAGGTGTGTTTCATATGCTCCACAAGGTTTTGGTCACCTGCTGTCCTGCAGTATTTCATTTTATTACATCTTACCTCAGGAGCATGGTACAGTAACTAACTAGTTATATCTGTGCACCAGCAGTCACTTTGTGGAGCTTTTTATAGGGTAGCCTAGATTCCTTGGCACACGTTGTGCGTATTTCAGTCCTGCTGCCCGTCAAGGCTCGTCTCAAAAGATAGTGTTACTGTTGTTCAGGGGCCCTCTTGCCTTGTTCCTGTTCTTTCTAGATGAGTCTAAGTTAGCTGCAAATACACAACAAAACACTCCACCAAAGAAATTCTCCTAAAATTGTGTGATTTCAGATTCAATCTTGTATGTTGTATTCATGTAATTATATAAAAACTAAATAAACATTAGCTATAAAGTAAAATGTACAGGTATACATTCGCCTCAACAAAATTAACTTTTGTATTCATTTTCCTGCACTTTGCAGATATACTAATATGCTATATACATGTGATTCCTCATATGTTTTCAAACAAATCTCTTTAAGATTTAGAAACTACATTCTTCTTTCAAGCTAAAAACTACACTCTACATTTCTGTCACTGTCTGTCATGTCTTCTACGTTTCCTTTTTCTGTCTTTTGGTGAGATCTTGTAGCACATCACAGCCCTCAACATTCAGGTTGCATAAAGAGGCAGTAAACTCTGCAGAACTGTTTTGTCACCCGCATTATGTTTTCTATCATCCACATGTCTGAGCCTGGTTAACCGCTGATCCTGATAATGCTAGCACCAGCTGTAAAATTATTAAGATTTTATGGACTCATAAAAGGGAAGATTAATCTTTGAATTTTAGTCAAGTACTCTTGCAAAAAAATACTTGTAATAAATGTTTTTTAAAAAGAAAAATTCATGTAGTCTGTTTGACTCTCCTTTTTGAAGAGTTCTCGTCTCAGAGACTACAGCAGCTCTGACAGTCGCTCCACCAGCTGGAAGCTGCCATCCTCTTTGACGTCCTCCACCAGATCTTATGATCGTCCGTGGGCAGAATCCTCCCTCACCAGCAGAAGCAAAGAGGTACAGAGGCTGTACTGTTCCCTTTGTTACTGTTATGGAAATATAGTCTTGTCAAATGCTTACTTATGGTAGAGATCACTTTTAGTGAATTATATCATTAAAATATAAATCTAACATTTTAATGTGTGCCTTCATTTTCCAAGACTGACTATGAGGGGAGGCTGGGAAGGTCAGGCCTGTTGAACATCAGTGATGATGGTGACTCTAAAAGAGCCAAACTGTCGTACAACAACAGAGGAATGTACTCAAGAACAGCCAGCAACTCGTTCACAGGACCCACATACTCCAGTAATGGGCTCAGCAGTGGCAGAGGTACTGAACACCACATTCGTTAAAGCCATAAAGAAAAGCTTTTTGCTTGTGTAGCCAAAAACACTTTGCCTTTTTAAACCTGTATCCATCCTGCCCCTATGGAAAAGACATGATGCTGTACATGTACCGTTTCAGGAGGCCTCACCACATGCCTGCACTAACAGTTTGTAGTTGATCATTTTCATTTACTAATTGATAAGTGTTGGCTGAGTTGTCTTCAAAATATGTGATGGAATTGTTCTTTACATAGCACTGATAACATTGATTTTGCTTCATAGGGACAATCCTCTGTCCAGCTACATCTGCCAGTATGTAGGATACGAGTGATGTTTCTTTGGCTTGAGTGCAGCAATCATGAATAAATGAAAAAGTATAATTCTCATATTGCATTTATTGATTTATCATCTTTGCTAGAGTTGCCAGTTGTACTCAGATAATGGAATATACTTAAACCAGGTGAAGTTTTTTTTTTTTTTTTTCTTCTAAACATCAGACTGTCACTCAGATATTGTTTCAATTCATCTTAGATGTAAGTCTGAACTCTGAAGTTGTCAAGAGACAAATTCTTATGAAAGAAAAGCTGGGACACAAACCAACACAATTGATCTTTTTTTTTCCCCTCCTCCTGTCATTTTCTGCTTTGAATGGTAACTGTGGCTCTAAACTTTCTGTGCCCACTCACATTTTTATACTTGTATGAGACAGACACTGCAAATGAAAAGTGTAACACATCTCGTGTTCTTGTCTCAATCTTTTCTTTGCAGGTGTTGGTGAAAAACACACAGACACATTTGATTCATCATGGAGTTCTTGTCGTTTACTTTCACGGCCATCATCGTCTTCTTCTTCATCATCCTCTACCACTAAGCCATTGTTTTCCAGGAGAGATTTGGAAACAAAGACTGAGTCCAGTTTCCCAAGCTTGGCAGAAAGAAGGGTTAGAACTCCTGGGTTGACTTCCTCCACATGTATGCATATATACGCAAACACTCATTCTCTAACTACTGTTACACAATCAGTACTGATAAGTCAAAACTAATTCTTGTATCTTCTCTACATAATTTCAGACCAGACAGACAGAGTGACTTCCACTTATGCACAAGGAGCCCGGCCTAAAGAGACCACCTACTGTCCTTCCTCCTCCACCTCCTTCTCTGCTAGAGAAAGCTCCCTAAATCGTCACCTTTCATCTTCCATCTCCCAACGGCCGTCTTTGGCACGTGACTTCAGTACCAGAGCCACAAATCGTTTCTTAAGCACCTCATCCAGCCTTCACTCACCCCAGGATCAAACATCACACCCTGAAACCACTTCAAACACCTGCACCTCCTCCTCCTCCTCCTCCTCCTCTCAGACCTCCTGGTACAACACCCCCGTGGGCAGACCCGAGGCATCACTCCCTCCAAGACCAGCCCCTGAAGGTGGAGAACCAGAAGGCCGCAGCTCAACTCGACGCCTCCTATCCCGTCTCTTTTCACGACGGTCAAGCCAAGACTCCTCTAGTGGATCCTCTAGTGTGCGCTCTGTTGACGATGACAGTCCATCGACAGAATCTCTGGACAGCGACGAGGGAGCCAGGGTATCTAATGGGGAGGCCGACACTGCTCGATCAGAGGCAACAACAGGGAGCCGAAGGCAACGCAGACCTGACCTCACCCCAATCCAAGAAAATCACGGTGATAGTTATCACAGCGGCCTGGCCCGGTCTGGAATGGCGTCGTGGAGAGAGCCCACCGTGAACAGTAATAACACGAATAGTGTAGGAGGAAGTGGCTCGTCCTGGCTTTCTTCATCTCTACGCAACCGCTGCCCTCCACTCCTCTCTCGCCTCCGAAGACATGTGAGGGATGAGAGTTCAAGCTCTGCCGCAGCTCCAGAATACAACTACAGTCGTCCACAGTATTTACTGAGAAGAAGGGATGATGTTGAACACAAAACACCACAGGAAGATGAAGATGACATTGATGACGAAGACGACGATGAAGAGGAAGAAGGTGCAGTTGGTGTAGATGTTTTTGGCACAGATCATTCACACAGACTTGAGGATGAAACGTTACCTGAGCTAGAAAACTCCTCATTTTCACCACGACGAAGAATAGGACTTTTTGAAAGCCTTACAGCATCTATGGGTACACTGGGAGCTGTGGAGAGCCAAAAGGAAAAGCCCATTTCCAGTAGGGATCAAGAGAAGCTACGCAAGATCAAGGAGAGGTAAAACAGGCATACATGCTTTAACTTCTGTCATGTAATTAAAGTGAAGTAATGTTGAAGAAATAGTTGAAACATTTTGAGTGAAGCACTGACAGAGGCATTAATTTACTGATACAGTCACAGTAAAAATTTAAACCTTGTTAAATTTTAGATTAATTCCAACAAAAGCCTGAATTTGCTATGATGGTTGTACCATAGTAAATAAGTCAGAAGGTGTTCCTCATGTAACCAGTCATAAGTACTGTTGTTGGGATAGTCCTCGTTCATACACAGACAGCTGCATCACAACCAAACAGCATTTTTAACTCCATTAATTTTATCAGACCAAAAAATATCAAAAGTCCTACAAATATGAATTATGCAATAATCCAACTCTATACAGTTTGTTTTATTTCTTATACAGAGAATTACCCTTCTGTTTCTTCCAACATTATTATCAGGTTGTACCTAAAGTGTGGAAAAACAAAAAAAGTAGTCCAATTTATCTTAAGTAATTAAATGATTGTACTAATTCAACAAACCAAGTGTTATCGCACAAAAGACTGAACTTAAATAGACTTGTTGATTTGGAGGGAGTGATTGCTCCAAACTTGTTGAAACTCACAAACCTGAAGCTCAGTAAAATGCTCAAATTAGGAACCTGAATAGTACCATTACAATACAAAAAACTTTAAAGCTGTCATAAAAGCCAACGTCACTAGTCTGGTAGGACCCATAGATGTCATGTATTCTCACTAGCAACACCACCAGACTGTCCTCAGTATGACAAGATGTGAAATGGGTCTGGAATCAGAGTCTTAATGGTCATATGTGTAGTGATTTGTTGAACTTGCTGAACAGCTTGTATCGGAGTAACAGAAAAGACACTGAATGTCCTCCTGCTGTTCTTTAGACTGCTGCTGGAGGAATCTGATGAGGATGAAGGTGACTTATGTCGAATCTGCCAGATGGGGGAGGAATCATCATCCAACCCCCTGATTCAGCCTTGCCGCTGTACCGGCAGCCTGCAATATGTGCACCAGGACTGCATCAAGAGGTGGCTGCGCTCCAAAATTGACTCAGGTATTTAAAGCCTTCATCTGCATCAATAATTTAAACTGAGATTGTTCAGAATTGGCTGGTCTTAGCCTGATCTGATCCTCAGATATGTCCAAATCAAATTTACGCACAAACAATACATGGATGTCACAGCCACATGCTCAAAAACATGTTGCCAACATGGAGGTTCATCAGCTTGACTGAAGAAAACACCAAGTACCACATGATGGGACATACCTCACCAAATGAAATGAATGCCATACATCACAGTGGTAGTAGTAGCAGGCTGCCAAATTAAGCCAAGATTAATCACTCAGATGCTATTACTGCAATGTTTAAATAGCAGTAAAAGTTGGATTGAATGCAATTCATTTTCAATTCGACAGTTAATTTGTAGAAAAAGCTTTGTCCAGTAACATGGAACTGATATTTGTGAGTGAGGGAAGGTATAAACTGGTACGCATCTAAAATCAAAAGGAAATGGTTAAATTAACAATACATATGTACACACACATACGATTGAATTTTTTATGAAGTGCATTTACAAAAAAAGTTTGTGTGCAGTAAATTTAGTTTGGTGAAAGAAATCAGAGATGGACAGAATTCTAAGATCAACTAAAAACCTACATACATTTTAATGTTTTTTTTTCTTTCTTTTTCCCTACAGGCACAAACCTTGAGGGCATCACAACATGTGAGCTCTGCAAAGAAAAGTTGCACTTGAATATAGACAACTTTGACATTCAGGAGTTATACAGGACACACGTACAAGTGAGTAATCATTTCAGATTCCATAGGTGGAAAACAGGTTAAAAAATGACAGTGAAAGTAGTCGGTAAAATGTCTTCCTTGCAGAGATTCATCAGACTCTATATCTGCAGAAGTTGGCATTGATAGTGACATTAGGCTTCTCCACTGACTGAGATCGAATATGACAGCATGTGCTTTTTCCTGCTTCAAACTACTGTCCATTGACCTCTAGTTAACAATAGTTAAAACGTACCTGGGTACATTTACAGGGTTAACCTAGGGTGGCAGATGCCGCCCTTATACAGGGTGTCCCAAAAAAATTAGAGCGACTATATGGTCAGGAGGAA
>JAPSES010000001.1:12377334-12401237 GCA_029822895.1 Maxillicosta whitleyi
TTTCGAACGTCGGACAAAACAGTGTGCTGTAAAAATGACTGGCGCTGACAGGAAAACAGAGCTGGAGAAACTTTTTTTTGGGATAATTTTGAGCAGGGAACTTCATGAACATGTTTTGTATAGTCCATCGAACAATTCTAACTGGAGCATATGAAGGCATAATATGGCCCCTTTAATGATGGTGGATGGAAACACTTGTTTTATGTTCAGTTGATAATAGATTTTGGAAAAAGTCCCTTTTTCTTCAGCTTTCTCTGTTTTTAATGTAATAATCTATATCTGTACTTTGAGTTTTTATCAACATCTACACGATCAGTAAATTAAATATCAGAAAATACCTGATTTTCACTAAAAAAAAGCAAAATACAGAGGATAATATTATAATAATTGGTGATAAATCACTTAAGAAAGCTTAAACAGAGAGAAAAAAATTATTTGGGACTGCCACAAAAGTAGGACAGGGTCATTATGGGTTAAATAGTTTTTTTTTTAATGGAAAAATGACCAAAAAAAAGACAATCTCCATGCTGCACGTAGTGACCGTAGATAAGTGTGAATGTGTGGAGTACCCACCGTTGTCATCTTTGAACATCCCCAACCATATGAACTGGACCAGGTTTCTGAAAGGCACAAGCTGCTGCCTGATGAACTCATTCTCTTCCTCATTTCTGATTGTGAGAATGTCTGCCTTTGCATCTGGAATATAAACACGTCACACATCAGTCTGTTACACAAGTGTAACATGCTACAACAAATATCCACAGTACAACATTGGCCTAATTCTGTTAAATTCTTACGAAGTTTTGTGCACGTTTCATGGATTTGTCCTTGATCAAACTGTTCCCATCTGGAGGCAACCAGCTGGAAGGAGTAGCAGTTGTTCTTGAAGGGGATCCAGTTGGGACCATTAATTTTATGGGGACACTTCACAGCAACATCTTCTGGTTTGGTGATTATCTCGTCTGTAATAAGTACATTGACATTTTTATTTAGATGGGGTTTAAATCTTAGTCTGTATTCTGGTGTATGCCAGCAGTAAAGAGAGGAAGGTTTTAAAGAAGATGAAACTTGTAGTGCACTTTTAATTTCACCAACCAAGTTAAGTGATGATTTCCAAATCTGCCTGTGTGGAAAAACACCAACATCTTGCCAACTGTTTTTGATATTTAGGCAGAAAAAGGGAAGCACTGGGACTAACATTGTGCCTCCTGTTATTGCCCAGGGTTTCCCACCAGGTTTTTACTCTAAGCACAGCAGAACACTGAGGGGTGCTACAGGTCTCAACCTGTTAGATTTAAGACTTTGGAAGACTATTATGAATGCTATTCACACTGGAGCCAGACGTTGGTGATGTTCCCAATGTGCACACACAACACTAGCAGATGGGGGCAGATGTTTGCTTGTGGCTTTTTTATGGCAGCATTATGTTTTTTCTGGCTGGCCACAACTCTAATGCCTAAACTTCTTAAACTGACTGTATTCGTACACAATGGGAACTGGGCCTCAAATCCATTATTTCAAAAGGTTTTCAACAAGAAACTAAGTAGTAAATCCAAACATATGTGACACCTGTCAGCACTGTATTTAGGACATTTTAAGGTCTTTTCAGGACCTGCAGAATCCCTACTCTTAAGATTTCCTGTTACAACCACCAAGTCTACAATTCCCCCTTTGAAACACAAAGAAAAAAATCAACAGCACACCACAAAGGATGCTCTCTATTCCCCCTTAAAGTTATAAATGTTCATGTACACAAGTAATTCCACCCACTGAAAGTAAATGTATGAAGCAGTGCATGAGTATTTTCCCGTTCATCTACAATCCACTCACTGTGTGGTTTGTGGCAGATTGCACCTCCAAGCTCCTCCTCACACTCTGTGGTTTTCCAGAAGCCGTCTGTGTCGAGGTAGACACAGGAGCCACCAGAGACATCAGACGACCAGCGACTGAATACAGTGTGACTGTGGTCAGTCCAGCGGTAGTGGATCCCATCCTGAAAACATCAGAGAGAATTCATTACAAACATGAGCAGACTTCATGGTGAATTAAAAGAGAGACGGCTGTCCTTTGGTAGACTCACGTCTTCGCTAAAGAGGCCGATCCACATGGGTGTTCGAGCTCGGTTCACATGCACAGTTAGATTGGATTGCAGGATGGTATCGGCCACACTTGCCAGGTCCATGTTATTTTCCCTGCACTGCTCCAAGGCCTCAAACCAGGTGAGATTTTTGACAAGCAGCAGGATGGTGTGGTTATTGACACTGAAGGGCTCAGAGGAAACGTGGGGCTCCTCCAGTTTATCTACAAATGAGTTAAGGTTTGCAGGTAAAGACGTTCACATCATGAAAGCTCCACTAGAGCTCTCTGTTACCACAAATACCTCACTAGAAACTTGGCATGCATTATTTATTATCTTTTAAAAGCAGTGTTAAGAGGTGGAAGTGCTGATTTACCTGCATAGTGTTGGCAAACAGCCAGATTTTGACTCTCCCCGCAGGAAGCAAAGTCCCAGCTACCCATCATGGCAGAGTGGGGGTTATTGATCATGAACACACACAAATCCATACTCTCTGGATCAAGATGCTATTAAGAAAGAGCACAAACAATACAAAAATATTTTAATCCAGATGGTGGGTATTATTTTTCTGTAAAGAACATGGACCTCATCCACCAAACTGCCATCTGTGTTTTTATCAGATTCACACTGGTTTCAAAACTTAAGCCTTACATTAAAATCATTCATTTTCAGTCAGCCTAATGCTTTTTAAGGTCACAGGGACACTAAATTTATATAATAAAATTTATACTAATTTATATAATGCTCAATATTCATTTTCATTATTTTATAAAGTATATTCTTTTAGGATAAATAAACAATGTACTATCCCTGAAAGAAGTGACAATAACCTCTTGGGGCTTTACATGAAATAAAAGGACTAGTTTCCCTTCACTGAGATTTGCAATAGTTCAGAACAAGCACTACTTCATTTTTCTCCGAATGTTGCTCTTAAATTTCCACAGTCTCATGCCTGCTTATTGGGATTTGCAAGACATTTACTAAAGACAATTAGAAAGAACTGACACACATTATTACTTTATTATAAGAAAAAATTGATTCATCATCATCTTTCTCTATATTTAGCCTATTTTAAAGTAATTTATCAATGTTTATTATAATACTGTTCTCTGTATTTTGCATTTTTTGTGAAAAATCTGGTATTTTCCTATGTTTCATTTACTGATCATGTAGATGTTCATAAAAGCTCAGATTTAGAGCGTTAGTATGTAAAATCTATCATTAACTGAATATAAACCCAGTGTTTCCATTCACTGTCATTGATCCAACTCCATGGGTTTTACTGGTGAATCAATGTTGTAGAAGATGACGGTGTTTCCATGGTAACTACAGAGCCTCTGAATGTCCAAATGTGTCATATCTGATGACCATGAAAAGATGAAAAGCAATATTTCACACCAATGATTTCAACGTATTGATAGAATTAGTGGATCAACAGTTATTACGCATTTTACATCAGTAGATGCTTGTGGTCACGGGTGGATGTTTGGGTCTTTACGGGTTAAGAACACATCATGAACCTGACAGATACTTCTAAAGACAATTCTCAAAAAACAAAACAAAACAAAACAAAAAAAAAAACAAATGTAGGCAAAAATGTGCAAGTAGTAAACGAAACCTATACCTAAAAAAGTGAAGATAAAGGGAACTCACATTGATTATTATGGGCTTCAGCATGCCGTGAAGTAGGGTGTTAAAGTTAAGAAACGACACCGGGGACTGGTCCACCCATTTTGGTTCATTGGGTTTGAGCTTCAGACCAATCCATACCTTCGCCATACCTGTCATACTTGGCAGCAGGCTGGTGATGAAGTCTACACATAAAATTCAGATTTTTTTTTAGTATTATAATATTTTTTTAATCAAACAGTCACCATCATAACATTAGTAGACCTGAAACCCACCTTGCTCCACCTGATCTGATATGCTGAGCAGCGTTCCTCTCACAGACTGGCATTCTTCATTGGCAGTCCTGAATGGCATACGTGTTGTGGCCTTCATCAGTGTGTAGCACTGAAAACAGACGCCACAGTCACTCAGAAAATGTGTTTGAACAGAAGATGCCAAAATTAAGTCTACGAATTCTATTAATTTGTCATCCACATGTATTAATTACTTCACATTTTTCTCAAAAATCTAATAGAAGACCCTCCAGATGCTGCAAAACTATCTTTATATTCATTTTGGCAAAAATCAAGTGAATTTCTACAACCTGTTTTAATTCCTGCATAATTTTATTACGTCAATAACTCGTTACGTCACAATGTTTGCACATATAAGGTCAAGACTTCCAATGAAAATTTCTCAGGGTATGGAGAAATTGGACAGCGCAGTACGGTCAACAACCTGGAGGGGGTGGGGTGAGAAGTGGCTCATTTGCATTTAAAGGGCCAGCGCTCAAAACCACCTTTCTGGTGTCATTACTCAGAAATAGTGTTGAAGATGGACTTGTGGAGTTGAATTAATGAAGAATTCAGACCCAAGCAGAACGTTTACAGTTTATGTAGAGCACAGGGAAATGTTATAAGATGTATAATTCCATTTAAAAAAGCGAAATATCACTCCTTTAAATTAATAACAATTACTTTTAGTTTTTATTTTCTTTAAAGTGTCACAAATATAAACACCTCTGCTTAGCTTTTATCTCAATTGTGACTGCTTCAGTTCCTGTAATGAGTGTAGGGTTGTAAAAATATCAGATATCATATTTTGAGTCTTAAATAAGCAGAAAGACCAAACCTTATTTCTGAAGGCCAAAGAGTCATTTCCACATGGCAGACCTCCAGCATGAGGCTCCAAAGGGTTTATCTCCACTGATGTGACGTTGTGTTTCTGACAAACAAAAGGTAAACGCTGCCTGCAACTCATATCAAAATCTGCCAGAAAAAAATGCAATAAAAGGATGTTTTATCAGCAAAAACCATTGACATGCATTAACATTAATCAAGTAGAGTGTTTTAAAGCTTTACTACTCTTTGAAATGATTAAAATGTTAGATTTGATGCTTAGCATTATAATTTATCCTTTTGGTTTGAAAAACGGCAATATTCGGCATTTCACAAATTCCTAAGTGGTATTAATACCACATTTGCCCAAGTAAAACAGACAATTGATTCTTTGCAGTTAAAAACAAATTTAAAAAATTGCAATCTGCCTTTTTAAATATGAACTAAGAGGACATTTTTTTTGATGACCATAAAGCAATCCTCACATTGAGTGACTCATGTGCCTGAGCCTTGGGGTTCACAGCTACAGATGTCTTGCATTGTCCATTTGTTTCATTCTTTACAAAAAAAAAGGTTTTTCCAGCATGCCCATATATTTGACTAGGTTGTAAGAGTCAAATATCTATACTTATTTATTCATTTACTTATTCGTTTTTTGTTTTTTGTTTTTGGAAGTAATTTATATATTTATTTTCTCAATAAGATTTACTGTGTGGTAATACATTTGGCAAGTTCTAAATAAAAAGTATGTGCTCTTATGTGAATTGTTCAGATAATCAGGCTGGGTTAGGGTTAGTCACCTAACTTTATCACCTAACCTCTGGTCATAATAATTCCTACTTTTGACTTTCTTTACAGGATTATGGTTATTATGTCAACCAACCTATTTTATACATAATCTTGTATTATAACAAATGTATTGTGTTACTGTATATTATTTTTTCCCTCTGTTTATAAGATTGGAATTGTGGGTGATGTGATAACCTTTGCTTTTCAACAGAGAGAAAGCTCTGAAAATGAATAAATAAAAATAAGTGACTGACGCACCACTGACTTTGTCTGAAAATACTGGTCCATAAAACAACTTGACAGATAATTTCTGATGTGAATGTGTAGATAAACACTGAGGCAGATAAATACTCTGCAGACACTGATGACATGTATCTATAGGGACTGTGGGGACTATAGGGACGGTCTTCACCGATGCTGATGTTGTACAGACCAGAGGCCAGAGCAGATGATCTGAACCTTGACTCTTATCATACATGCAGCACATGGACTGACAATCAAAACTCTGTCATAATAAAATGCTGCTAAATGGTATCATGATAAAATAGGCTGCATTTTCAAATCCACTGCCGCTTACTGAGGACATTCACTTCTTTAACAAAAATAGCTGAGGAGCAGTTAGACAGTAGTTGGAAAGAACAAACTCACAACTTTTTATATACAGTCGTGGAACCTTTTACTGATGGCCTTTGGTCTACTGTAATTAGAAGGTTTTCCTGCGTCACTTAGAAATAAATGGTTTACACATAGGCTACTCACCAGGGAAGATGTTATCAGGGCTGATCGTTGTGCATCTACCCAGGAAAACTGAATGATAGAGGTACATCTGTGTGTACCTGTAACACAGAATGTAGAATTTAGCATATGGACACAGGTGCTATTAACAAATATCACATTGACTGTGTCCCTGTTCACAGGTGGCATTAGCAGTTTCCACATGTGCTTTAACAGAACACTGGTGATCTTATCTCACTTGCAGGCTCCACATGCAAATAAACATTTAGATAATTTCT
Source organism: Maxillicosta whitleyi (assembly GCA_029822895.1). Taxonomy (NCBI): domain Eukaryota; kingdom Metazoa; phylum Chordata; class Actinopteri; order Perciformes; family Neosebastidae; genus Maxillicosta; species Maxillicosta whitleyi. The sequence continues at coordinate 12,383,940 of JAPSES010000001.1, forward strand.
GTTAGTAAAAACCAAATGCATCATTGTTTGTAAGCAGCTGGAAGTAGTCATGAACTTCCTGTGTGTAATGTGTGCATGGAAGAAGTGAATTTGTCATCATTTAGAAATGTAGTAAGATGATGTTTTAATTTTAAAATGACCGCATTTGTCATTTAGTCACTTAAACAAATTGTCTATATATATATTTTTTTTCCTAATCTTGTCTTTATTTTTCTATTGTATTTGATGTTTATTGGCTTGGGCTGCTGTACATTTGAATTTTACCCTTGGGGGATCAATAAATATATCTTATCTTATACGGGCCAGCAGATTTGTAGACAAATTATATCTTTATGCTTATCTTGCAAATACTTTTATAATTTACTGCAATCCTGCTGATTCATGTCAATATATAGGAGCGGACAGGAGGATGAGTGTGATGGACAGATAGTGTAGCTGTAGATTGGGCCTATTTTTGCGCCAAACATTGGTATTGAAGTCACTCTTTTACTGTGTCGTCCACCTTTAATAAACAGCATAGTAAGAACACACCAGGGAAGTATCCAAGACCTTTTGTCGTCCTTCACGTGCAGTTGGATTTTTTCTACACTGTAGTGCCTTTCTCTAAGTCCTTAGAGATTATTTTTTACCATCTTTCCTTGACAACATGATGTTTTGGAGAAATAGAGGTTAGGAAAACACATATGAGGTAAGTTTTGGACTTTTCAGATATACCTCAGGCCTTTTCCTTGATGTGTTCATACAAATTAAACTACCCTTGTATAATACTGTGACTGTAATGGATCAGTTCACTTAGGACCCATACAAATGCCAGGTGTAAACAGTGGCTCCATGACTGTATTATTTACAGGTCCAGACTTACGTCAAGGGGAATAACTGGCCAGGCTCCTTCATGTCAACCCACCACTTTTGCTTGGAGGTACCTGAAACCTGTTGAAAAACACATCAACATAAAAATGCACTTGTCACAGATGTCTACAGGGAGGGGAAAATGGAATATGACTCAAATCTCTCACATTAGGCAGGTACTGGTGGATCTGTCTGGCAGCAGTGAAGGTCTGCGGCACAGCCAGTTTACTGCCATTCGTACTGCAGTAGAGCTTTGCCTCCTCAAATGTCAGCCTCGGCTCATTTACAAACCAATACTCCTCTCCATCTACGAAGATAGAGGTCTCATGGTGCCCCCCTGAAAACCACCAAAGAGACACAAACAGAACTGATATTAGTAAACTGTTTTGGAGGTTATATTAGATCAGAAGATTTATGGAGTAAGATTTTTTTGTTCCCAGACTTAAAAAGAGAGACAGATATCCCACAAAGATTTTTTAACAAGTGGATAAATTACCAGGATTGTACCACTCTGGGGTCTTTGGTGTTTTTCCTGTTGAACCAACAAATGACAAATAATGGGTTAGAAGTAGATTATACAGAATAACCAAAAATGACAAATCTACAGATGATGCTGGAACAACAAAAGTTGTTTAGTTAACCAGCTGTTTATACTAAATCTGAATTAAAATACATTTTACAGAAATGCAACAATATGTAAATTATATCAAACTGACAAATTACTGACATTAAAAAAAAACAAAAAAAACAAAGCAGAAGATATTAACTGTTCACTAACCACATTAAGTGTTTTTGTGTACACATTCATCACATATTAATGCTTCATTGTGTCTTACCGCGGGGTATTTGGCAGACCCACTCCAGCCTGGCGTCACAGTGAAATGGTGTGGCAAAGAATGGTGTGGGGTTTAATTCGTGGAGCAGAAACACAAATAGGTGTTTCAGACTGCTTCTCATTGTCTAATGGGGACAGGGATTATTTGGAAAAATATCACAAAGGAAAATATACAAGAAAAAGTGACATTAAGCACGCTGATACACCTGACTCTCAAAGCTGTAAGTGTGACAAAAAGTCAGAGTGTTCTCTTAGAGATAATCTGCTGCCACGGGTCATTGGAACACACTCAACAGTAACAGTGTAAAGTGAAGATAAGCTCCACAAAATAACGCAAAAATGTACTGAATAACTGTGATAATGATAATGTGGTGTTATCATTTCTAGGATTTCTGTCAAGACAGCACATTAAATCACTGTGTGGGGGTGGACTTCAGCTGCTCTTCACATAACCACTTGTATATTAGCTCCGACTTGAAAAAGTAAATAAATGTTAAAATATTTATTCAATAACAACTGAAAACGTAAACTGAACTTACCGGTACCCCAGCTCGGTCACAAAACACTCTACCTCTCCTACTCACTGATACCCTGTCTACCCAGGGATGACTTTTGAGATCCTAACTTTGGTTTGGACACACTGATTGGACACATTTTCTATGTTGAAAATTTCAAATAGTTAAAAATCAAAACAAAAACAAAATTGAAATTCAAACTGCACTGTATCTCTTCTAAAGGTAATGACCATTTAAATCCTATGTTAGAAAAATTGAGTGAATAGTGTCCTAGAAATCGACTAGACAAAAATCTCAGATGGACAGACAAACGGATGTCCTCTGCGGCAGGTGGAGGTATAATAAATAAATAAACTCATAAATAAAATCAACCTACCTTAAATGCAGCACAGTTACGGTTGTATGCATCATCCTCATGGAAGTCTTGGTGTAAAATGTCCATTGATACCTGTAGCAGAGTCATTAAAAAACAATAATTAAGAAATTGTTTTTATTATGATATTTGGTCAACTGGTGGGCCCACGTTCAGCAATTTGCAGGTCTGCATAGGACCAAATTAAGAAATCATAGGCCCCTGAGCAATAAGATCTTGTGGCCCTTGAGGCCCTCCCTGCAAAAAATATAAGAGGCTGGGTCAAAACAACATTAATACATATAATCATATTTTTTCACTGCTGTTTAATTCACATTGGACAACTAACTCTATATCTACAATCACTGTGAGTGAGTGAGTGAGTGAGTGAGTGAATGTGTGAGTGAGTGAGATGTGTCGCTGTACGTACCCACCCCAATTTTACTTCATTTTCAGTTTTACAGTCGTATGGTTTTCGCCCCCACCTTCTCTGATTCATTGAGAGTCCCGCGGGTAACCCAGTCATTGACATACTCCATGTGACATACACACAGCAGCTCTATGGCTCGGGAAAGTACTTTTTACCACTTGTCATATATTTCAACGTGAACAGGCATAATGTACAAAAGCAAAGACCCTTAAATATAATAATATAATGTCTTAAATATCTGCACCAACTGATGTAACACTTTCCATCCATTCCCACCTCCTCTGTCCACACCCAACACCATTTATCGTACTATGCAATAGTCCTTGGTCAGCACTAGGTTTGTTGGTTTGTTTACTGAAGTTCTAAAGACCACACATCTGCATTTGTCGGGCTGCATATACAGCAGTTTTAGGAGAAAAAAACAGCTTCTATAAACCATATGACCTCTCTATGCACTTAACATGTCTTTAACCATTTTGTTCAACCAATATGACATTTATTGCATTAATTTTCTGATGTTTTATACCAGGTTTCCTTCAACACATGTCAGATATTTCTGTTTGTGCTGCTTCTTGACATGAGATCAGGGGTCACAACAAATAGTGACCTTTCTGAACCCATTTCGTTCATTTTTTTTTTTTGTATGTCTACTATATTTCCAAAATTTTGGGTTATATCTGAAGAAAAGAGACTGAGAAATAAATATGTACGATCATTTCAACCCCGCAAAAGCAATAAAGCTAAAGGTAGCCTAAAACGTTTGCACAGTACAGTAGTATGGATACAGTTGGTCTGTCTGCAGTGTGTTAGCATAGTCTTAGTGTAACAGGATAACACTCACAGGCTGATTATCACTCCATTGCCAGGAGCGATCTGCTGGGTTCCTTCTGTTCAGCCCAATCCAGAAATACCGATTATCACTGTAATACAAACAGAGTGACAAGAACATAAGCATTCATGACAGTTAGCTTTAATCAATTAATGTATGCTTGTTATAATTTTAGAAACCAAACAGTAACAAACCCAACGCGGCTACAGAATACACAATGTGTGCATGTACCTGATTGAGTCTCTTAAGATACTGTGCAGGGCCCGCATCTCCGCAAAATGTTGGAAGCTGGGTAGGGTGGCTCCCAGTGCTCGACAAAAACCTTCTGCTTCCTTCCAAGAGCGTTTCCTGCTCAACCTCTCCTCATGAAAAACCTTTAAAGATGATGTAAAAGTTTATAATGGAAACTACTGTGAACAACATAGGCCACTGAACAGCTGTAACAATCAGACAAGACAGACCTTCAAGAGGTAGTGTTACATGAATATTTTAGAATTATCTGAATGGAGGACTTGGGATTGTTAAAGTTAATTGACCTTTGCTTCTCTACTCTTAAATGCTTCTTTTTATGTTCCAGTTGTTAAGTTTTCCCAGTGCCCATTAAAATGTCCAACTTTTCTCTTTAACTTATCCTTTGGGATTTTCTAACTTGTACTGCAGCTACTATTTTTTTTTTTTTTTTACATTTTTATCAAATGTCTGTTAATCACATAAAAACCATCATACCCACTAGTGACACAGTCAAAGAAACACATACCTTGTAGCAATATTTGATGTTTTGTCTTGACACCCATCCATCTGGACAGGGTACATTTGGGTCAGGCTCTGGTTCTGGTGATGGAGGCGGACTAAGATCTTTCCTACAAATGGTGCCGGCCTTGAAAAGGGTACAGTTTTTCACCTCCCACTTGCCCAGAGGTTTTACGGTGGACATTACAGCACAACCTCCAGCGTGTTCTGAAATAAATATGCAGACAAACACTATATGATTCCTGACAAATTAAACTGGAAATATCCAAAGCACTGACAAAATATAGGGCCTTTTTAGACAATTTTGCAGATTTTGACAAGTGGTTTAAAAAGTTGTTTCACAGCATCTGCCAATATTATCAACACAAACTTTTAAAATCACATCAACCACAAAATCTAATTTTTTCCCACGTTGGACTTATTTCAGTCCAGTATAAAATCAGATCATTTTTGTGGGATGAGATTAATATTACTGGTACACCATTTAAACAGGTGACGTGTAAAGTTATGTTTAGTTAGTTTTATTATTGGATCCTATTAGGAATGTCCCTTTTTCCAGAATTAGGTAATTACAATTAGGTAGTTTAGAATAGTCTTAATAAAGTATAGTCTGCTCTGGATAGTTATAGGCAAATTACATAACATTTTCCTATAAAACCACAGACTGACAGAATCACAATCCTGTCAGTCACCACTCCTGAACCTCTGTCACTGTCTAGCGAGTTTAAATGCAGAGACGATACCCACAGCCTCAATCTTCGGTTTTCCTTTTGCTTTGCTGTGTTTGTGACACTTCTGGGCATACCCTTTTGGCAATGAGTTTCTACTCTCAGCCAGCCAATAGAAATATGCAGAGAGTACAATAGAAAAGTGAAATGACTTCTCGTCACTAAGTGTCAGTTTTGTCTGAGAGACAAAACTCTGGGAAAAGCACACAGTTACAGATAACTCCTACTCTGTTGCTTGCCATAAAGCAGATTTGTATCCAAGTGTATCACAACTGGTAACCAAATCTCAGAGACATACTGAGAAGTCATGTCTCTATCTGTACTGTCAGGCAGCTGATAACTGTTGACCTCCAAACAAAACTGAAAAGCTGGTCTGAGTCATACAGAATTGTTTGTTCTATGTCAGCTGGTTAAAGCCTTTTCTTGGAGTTTGAAATTGAAGTTTTCTGAAGTTTTGAAGTATTTTTTTCCCAAAGGGAGAGTGCATATAAACAAAAACATTGCATGCCAAAACATAAGATTCTAGTCGAGGCTCATTTCCATCTTTAGTCCAGAGCATAAAACAACACATCACACATGAAAACAGCACAATCCAGTGTACATTTCTTTCTTTTCATATGTGAAAGTTTCAGTTACATGACTCATTTTGCTCCAATGATCCATAGTTTATAATTAACAGGCATAAAAAACAAGGCTCTAAGATATTCCATAAAAGCAAGTAAAAAGTCACTTGAAGCATGAATGCTGAGTGAAGCACCAGTAAAGCCATAAAACATAGTTGTTGCATGTGTCTTTACCTGGTTGAAACCAGCCCCAGTTGGTGTATGTAACCACCCCATCAGACCTGTTCTGACTCATCCACTGGTACTCCCCTGTGTTCTTAATGTCCTGAAGTCCAATCCAAAAATACTGAGTGTGGCGAGTGATGTGCTCACTGAGCAGGCGACTAATGAAAGCCTGCTCAAACCTGAAACAAATAAGGACTCATTAGTACAATTCAATTACTCAAACATACAAGACACCTAAAGAACTGGCTCTGTCTACCTCTGGAAAGAATTATTTTTATACTTAAATGGTAAAAAACAACCCACTTGTTTCATAGTGTGGGGACGACTTATACAATATCTTGAGAATAATGATTTATCGCACCTAATGGATGAACCTCGAGAGAAATAGCTACACTCTCTGCATATCCATGCATCTATTTTACATGCATGAACTTTTCTTTATTTCTTCTACCTAGTGACTGAACTCCAGTGTACTCATGGTGTTACTGAATTCAACCACCATGTTCCTAAGTTTTTACTATGTACTGTTGTTAAACAAAAGCAAAAAATATAAATCAATAAACACATTGGTTAAAAAAAGACACCTAAAACTAAGTTATGTCAACTATGTTTTCATACTGGCAAATATGAGTGGACAGTAAGATACAAGCTGAGTAAGACAACAATAATTTTGTCTATGAAATGTTGATGCATACTACGGATAATGTATAATAACAGTTTATTTTTTCAGAGTAAAGAAAGAAAATCAGTGTTTTTTCAGGTCATCTGTTTAACCAAGTCATACCTGTTTCTTATTGTCATGTTACAATGATCTTTGAAGAACACTTCTTTGGTGTTCACTTGGTAACAGGAATTGCCATGTCTCCTCCAACCCTACAGGATTGACAGCAGAAAGATTTCAGTTACAGTATGAGCACAGACTACAGACAACACAGCAAAATGACCCTAATGCCATCTTAGTTCTGAATCTGATACACATCTGAACTTCTGTAATGGAGCTGAAGACAGAGCAGTCTAATCAGAAATAATGTTAATGTTCACTTTATACTGACACACAGGAGTCAAACATCCAGGCCGGGGGCCAAAACTGACCCGCCAAAGGGTCCAAACCAGCCCACGGGATGCAAAAATTACACTGAAGAAACCAACATCATATCAATATAATTTTAGTTCAGGGCCACATCCAGCCCAATTTGATCTCCAGAGGGTCACAACTGTAAAATATTCTCATAATACCCTATAAATGATGTTAACTCCAAATTCTTGTCTTTGTTTTAGTGTACAAAAAAGTTAAATTACATGAAAAGGTTTACATTTATAAATTATTCTTTCACCAAAAATCTGAAAAACCTGAACAAATATGAACATGAAATGGCTTAAGAGAAGTAATTATAATTTTAACAATATTCACTGTGATCTTTTATATGTAATGCATAAGTATAAATGAGAAGCTGGGGCATATTATTGTTAAAATTACACTTTAGTTTCTGAATTAATTTCAGTTTTTTCATGGTAGTTTTTATACATGGTAGTATTTTATTCACATTTTTTAAAGGGAAGTTTATAGATTTAAATATTTTCATTATATAATTTTACATTTTTGACAATAAAACATAAAGAAAAGTTTGGAGTTGACGTTATTTATAGGTTATAATATTATTGCCTCACTGATCTGGCCCACTTCAGATGACTTTGGCACCCCTGTACTAACACATTCCGTCTGTTCCAGTAAGACACTTATACAGCTACAAACAGACACAGGCCACTGTTGACAATACAGCAATACATTTTAAGAGAAACTGCAGTTTTGTTATGACCATACAAGTTAAACACAAGATGATCAAAAGTAGGTCCTTGACTAGGTGTTGCTGGCCTGGTGAGTGGTTAGTGGGAGTGGGAGGGGGGTGGAGATAGTGTATGTATGGGTAGCAGTCTTATTTATTTATTTTTATGGGTTTTTTTTTAGTGTCTCCTTCAAAAACAAACAAAATAAGCAGAAGCTAAAACATAATATTCATTAAAGGCCTTTATGTGCATGCAGTCATGACGTGCTGAGCTCAAACTTCCAATTACCAAATGTAAAAATATCCCAAAAAAGCTCCTAATTCTTACATCTTCATAGAGACATCCGGCGAGTGCTGTTGACTCCTTGACTTCTCCTTTCTTCTGACACATAAAAGGTAGGCTCTCGGAGCAGTTCCCAACCTTCCAACCATGAGACTGTGGAAAACAAAAGCAGGTTTACTTTTTGTCTCCAAAAACAAACAAACAAAAAAACTCTTACAGAACATCACAAACCACACACAGTAACCTCAAAGAACAATGGGTAAAGTCACAATATCTGCATACAGACACACCTCCCCTGAGTAGAAGACACAGCTGTCATGCAGTTTGGGCTGGACTGGTTGATTTGGTTCCCAGTAGGTGAAGGTGACGGGTGCTTCGTTGATCCACTTGAAGACGGTGGGAGAGGTGCCTGAGCCAATCAGACCAATCCACACATCCAAAAACTGGCCATCTATTTAGGAAACATTTACACGTTAACAATTAAAGTAAAGGGTGTGATATTTACAGGTATATTTTGAACTTCTCATGTTCATCTCGTTTCATACTGCAAGAGAAAACATCATCTAGTAGAGCATTAGTCAGTTTAGTTCCTGAATAAAATTGTTACTTTAACTTAATTCTGGAGCGTTTAAGAGTTTTCAGTATAACTCAGCAAAATGAAAACCTTCACATTTTTCTTTAAACCTATTTTTATTCAGGTATTTGGAGAGGACATAAGGCTTCATCTACTATTTGCCTGTGCTTCCAAAAATCTACCATGTGACAGATTTAGTTTTATCACAGACACTTTCAGACAGGTAGGGCAAATAAATACAAAACTGTAAATACTGACACGTCTAGTGCCTCTGACTTGTGATTTATGCATATCTTGACAAAGAAACCTAGAAAAGTGGCTTACTTTTGTTGTTAAGATTTCAGCTGTAATTTATTTATATGTATATTAACATAATTTAAGAAGAATTACCTTCATGGAAATTATTACTGATCATCTCCTTGCTGTCGATGGAGTGGAAGCTGGCCAGAAAGCCTCCTCCCTCCTCTGTGCTGTTACAGTGCATCAAGGCATCCATAAAGTTCAGTGATTTGTCCTTCACTATTTTGTAACACCAACCATTCCAAGGGACCCAACCCGCGTCACACGATGTTTCCTTATAAACCAAAGACTCTGCAGAGAGGTGCACAACAGATAGCATCAAACAGGGGAAACTTAGTCAGCTCTGACGATATAGCAAACAATCATACATTTATAACAAAGCTTTTAAATCTTTATAGAAGGAGTAATAATCATAAAATAGATGAAGCCTATATTTACTATTATGTATACTGTATTCTTAAAATTAAACCAAAACACCTGAAAGAATTCAATTTGAATCACACTAATATCATATAACATTTTACACACAGCATCAGTTTTTTTTAGGGGGGAGTCAATAGTAGTGAGACTTCATCATCCTAATGAATCCAGGAACTTCAAATCACAGTCAGATAAGCTGTAATAATTTAAAATAGTGTACTTATTGCTTTGCATTATTCTAATTAGTGACACACAGCTCTAAGCAACATGCTCATCAGAAAGCTAACTGGCTACAAGACCAAGACAAACAGAAACATGCTTTGTTGTGGCCTGAATTATTCATGACAGACTACCATGATGTGTTACATTCTTGTTTGTCCAAAAGCTGATCTGGGAGGAATACTGGACACAATCATTTTTTGGTGCAAATTGTCCCCAGATATGCACCTCTAATGACGCAACAAAATTTAAGAATATATAGCAAATTATTTTACAGGTCTTGTGATTATCACTTCTGGACCCCGTAGTTTGTGTGTATGGCATCCCTTTAGTAGGGAAGAAAGTAGAAAACCTCCAGAAAAGGAGCAAGGACACACAAGTAGAAGGGAGTGTCCTTTGTTCTTTTGACAGTAGGCCAAACTTTGGTCATACAGGATTAACAATCAGGATTTACGGGCTACTAGCAGAGCTTTGAGATTCGTAGCACTGTTTCTGAGAGAAGTGCGAGTAAAAAGTATGCAAAGACAGGAAAAACAAGAGCTTGCTTTACCTTCTGATGAAGTGTGAGAGGCATTGACAGTCTTCTTGCAGATATATGGCAGTCGTTTGTTGCATGATTCTGATTCATAGTTCTGATTCATATTAAGGACTCCACAGTCTGACTCAGTAATCATGGAGGTGGATGGCATTTCTGTCAAACACATTACCACATGCAAAAAATAAAACAATTAATCATATTTTGACAGCTAAAGCAGTGCAGATATGTGGCATTTTTCAGCAATGATCATTCCAGTTATCAAGAAGTGAAACAACCACATATTCCTTTCAGTCCAATAGTTTAGTGCTGCCAGCGATATTGATGTAAAATATAGCAACCACAAAGAGGTCATACCAGGGGAAGGTCAGAGGGCCACACTCACTAATGTTCACCCTGCAGCGTAAGACCACCTACCCTCCGAGACAGCAGCAGAATACTTTACTATAGGCTTAGATACAGGCTTCATAAAGCGTTCCATTCAGTACTGTTAATGGGTTATTCAGCAACACTAACAATTCCAATGCCACATTGTCTCCAATAACCAGGCACAATGAGCTTCTTCACAACACTGGCCTCATTGTTGTCCTGACTGACACCATGTTTCAGTTTATAGAAACAGCAGATCAAAGATGATTCAAAATGCTCAGTTGCACTGAGCATACCTGCTCTGGAAACAGGAAACAGAAAGATATGAACAGGAATAGTGCAAAACAGCTTGAAAACTGAGTTGCATGCCAGTTCATCAAAATGTAGGTCACTGATCTAGCATTTAGACATCTGGCCTAAATTTTGACAACATTAAACCCTTTAAGTTCATTACGGGTTTGTCGTGTCTTGCAAAACATGCAGTTAAAAACACCATTAAACATTGACTAACAGCATTACCTAAAAGTTTAAAAACCAAGACATAGGGAAGACAGACATAAGAACTCTAACATAACAAAGATCACCTTCTTCCCAGCGGAGAAAGAAGAAAGGGGAACCGTCTGACCACTGCCAGCCCTGAGAAGTGTCCAACTGATGAAGGCCGATCCACATTCTCTCAGGCATTCTGCCAAGCCCATCCAAAACTGCAAAACAGCACATCAAAACATGTAAATGAATATTACATAACACATTGATGACAAACGCACCGATACTACAAAATGGGAGATGAAGGGAAAAGAGATGACAATGTGTGTGTGTGTGTGTGTGTGTATTAGCGTAGCGAAACTCACACCATTTTAAAATGGCTGAAATAGTGTCAGTACGCAACTGTTCTTGTACTTCAGGAAGAACAGTCACACTTCCCACATCCTTGATGTGGTTTTCAACTTCCCAAAACCATCAAGTGCAAAGGAAATACCATACTACTAAAGAACAATGACAGAGCTGTGTGGTTCCCTAACTCCTAATACCGCTGACCTAAAACAACATGATGTCACTGAACACGGTCAGTGATATCATCATGACATAACAAGGTAGATACCAATCAATCATCTTCGTCATCATGTTTTAGAAAATGTCATTATTTATCACGCAAAAAACTCAGCACATTTCACAGACAATAATTAACAATAAGCAGAGGAAGAACAAGCAGCAAAAACACTCTGGGTTTCCTCCAACATCTACCACTGCGGCATTACTAAATACTGAGGTGGGACTGTTTGATGAATTTCTGCTAATTATCTGTACAACTACATGCAGAAGATTTGGAAAGCAAATTGGGAGAAATCCATTCTATGTTAATGAGGTCATTTATTCACTAATTTAAACAGATGGTTTTCTGTCAGTTGAGCTCTGTTTTGGCATTTTACTTTCACATAAAAAAAAAAAAAAACAGTTGGAGTTCTGAAAAAGCTAAATTCATGAACACACACACAATCAGGAAAGTGAGGACATAAAAGTACCTGTAAAGAGTTTTTTTTTTTTTTTAGAAATCATATTGTCCTTCAATTAAATGAGACTGACAAACATGTCTATTTGCTTGTCCTTGTAATGAAAATGAGGAATGAAAATACTTCTGAAGATCAATGATTAAATATAAAAGCAAAATAAAACAAAAAAAAATATTAAGGATAACAACTACATTAGATTGCACATTTTGAAATGTTATTCAGACCAATAGAAATAATGAGTGGCTTTTATTTTTGCATCATGTTTGTATGACAATAACATAACTGCTTCACTTTCTGTTCTTTTTCTCAAAATAAATTGTTATAAAAGCAGAGAAGGCAGAGGTGACATCCAAATTAATTTTTTCCCATGATATTCATATCAGAATAAATATAATTTCTAGAGTTGTGCAACATTCTTTCAGATTACAGAGACAACAGCCCTTTATTTTACTTTTAAAATACTTAAAAGGCCTAAACAGTGCTTCTATAACTCTACCACCACGTTTTAAACACAGTTTGTACGATTTACAAGCTATTAATTTGTACATTAGTTAGATATTGAAGGGTCTTACAGGTGACCATTAAGTATAAAAGAAGATGCCATGAGTGGTTCAAGTGAACTATTCCATCTTACAGGTTTTGGAGTGGAGATCCTCTAGTCCTGACACGCTGAGCAGATCCGCTCCCTGGCTACGACATGAATCCAAAGCTTCTTGCCAGGTCACTGCTGCAAAAGGAACAAACTCATAGCAGGTTTTCCCTTCCGGCCCCTCAAACAGAGTCTGGCAACCCTCTTCTGCAAAGTCAAAACAAAAGTGTCAGTTTCAATGTGTGTGTGTTTATGCAAGCAATTAATTTTTATTAATTGTGTTTTTTTTAATCAGCCAAAACTATATAAATAAAGAAAAAAGCTATAAAAGAAGAGGAAAAAAAAAAACACCTGAATACAAAAGTAGTTTCTCACATAGTAAAGCCAACATTTTCAAAAGGACTGCTCAATGTTTCCAACAATCAATTTCATGAAAAGTAAAAATAGAACATGCCATGTTTTAGACAGTCTCCATGCTTTTGGTCTCTGTCATAGTCAGGAGTGATTGAACACCAGGACAGTCCAGGCTTTTCTATGTGTGGGAGGCATCCATGATACCAGGTGTCGTTGTATTTGAAGGGGAAATCACAGGGAGCACCAGCAGAATTTCCATTGGTTGTGTGGATAACTACATAGAGACATCAAAGGACATGTATGTACAAAACACTAACACTTGTTAAAAACCTTTGGTATTCATATCACTTCAACAAATACAAAATATGTCCCGTCTGTGATTTGTTGAAAGATACATATGATGACTTGCTCCAAATTCTTCTCATTATCCGTACAAAAACAAACAAGAGGCTGATAATGTCAAGAATAATAAGATAGTGAGAGCAACTAAAAGTACAGTAAACACCTACTGCACACCCTGCTATAATTATGATCTGGTTCATGAAACTATAAACACATAGGTCAGTAAAAAACAGTCCACTTACATTTGGATTAGTGTAACCTTTCTGCACCAATACAGAAGATGAAAGTACCTAACCATAATACACATTTCCAGATAAGAACCTCAAACTTAACATGCATCATATCCTTTATTTTGGTAGTTTTTATTTTGGAGTTTAGTATTATGTCTATAGGGTGTCTATGTGTCCATTATGTATAGTTACATATATAGTATATGTTTTATTATGACAAACTACTCACACTCTGTACATGCATCTAAATATATGTGTCTATGGGTTAAATGTGTTTTATTTCAGTTTCATTTAAAGGGTTTTTCCAAAACAGTTATTTACATGTAAATTAGATTTCATACTACAAAAGGTCCTTTTGAATTTAAACAGTCTGGAATAGAAAAATCAATAGTGTAAATTCTAACCTTTTCCACCTTCTACCAGTAATTTTTGTTAAAAAAACCCCAAAAAAAACATATAGTTTTAGTACATAAAAGTAGCCTATTTCAAAGTTTTTTTTTTTGTTTGTAACTGCCCGTGCTGGCAAATTTATGATCTAGGCGTAGTTTCAGAATCACATCATCTGCAATCTGCAGATACAAAGATGTGGTTTGAAATGTCACACAAAACATGGTGAAATGCTTTAAACAGACACATTTAGTAGAGTGTAGGCGATGCACAGTCATTTATGCTGGACTGTAACATACGTAATGAAGCAGGAGATGAAACCACGTAAAAGCTAAAATGAGGATGTATATCAAGGAATTCCCCAAAAATTCAGAAGAAACATTGTAAAATGCTTGAGACTTAAGTGTTTGCGGAGTTATATTCATAATGAATTTGGCACACCCTGTTGTTTCGTGCACTAAACATTTAACAATAGATTGGAATGAGGATAAACCACCAGTTAAGTTCTGGTTAAAAAAAAAAAGTTAGAAAACCAGTTTGTTCATATGACACTATAACCTGTTGAGGAGACATCTAAAATACAGTTTGTAGTTTGGAATTTAAGATAATGCAAGTTGGAATAACTTCACATTAAACCAAGGAAGTGGCTTCTGTGGCAGATTTTAAAACACATTTAATGTGGCTTTTACTCCTTCACTGTGTCTGAAGTACTTTTCAAAGTGCTGATGTCTTCATATTATCTCTCAGATAACAGAAGAGAAGCCATGCTTACCACGATATGGCCTCTGGCAGATGTTATCCTGGGATCCTACTCGAACCCAGGCATCTTCAGAATCTCGCTTGACAGTAACTTTGCCATTGCTGACTACCAGACCCATTTGATAGACTGTGTAAACTGCCTCATTCAAACAACGCCACCACAGCGGCGTGTTTGACCCACAGTCAACCAAGTACAAGGTCTTAGTACGCAGATTCAACGCCAGGCATTGGGTTGTGGCCACATGAAATAGCCGGTGACCTGAACCCCATTTCCACAGCTGGGACTTGCCGTTTGATATGCAAGGGGAGACAATCAAGTCAGCTGAATTTCCTGTACCGAGGCACATCTTTGTGTCCAAGTGTTGGATGGCGAAAGCATCCTCGTCTGTGGCGGTGGGACAGAGAAAGAAATCACAAGTTTAACAACAAATCGCCAGACTTTGGGCTGACCAAAATTTTGGAGTCACAGGACTTGGGTTTCTTTGTTCAAATGATCTCTTCAGGATAAAGAAAACCAAAACTTTCTATTAAAATAGTTTATTGTAGTGGCACAGTACACATCAAATTCCAGTTATTCTTGAAAATAACGCCTCAACTGTTCTTCACTAGTGTGATCTCCATTTTGGAGGGGAACTTCCCAAATATGAGAACAGTTTTACTTTGCAAATATAAACCCAATATTTGTTGGGTATTTTACCAGAATAGCCCGTTTCAAAAGTCTTGCTTTACATATATACTTTTGTGTACATTTATTCCTGGCTGGTTAGAGAGCAGCATGTGGACTTACATCTTGAGGAGAGACATTAAGGCATTGTACATGTTCACTTAATATGTGTTTCCGGAATGTCCGTTAGTAGGTGAATGGTGTCACTTTTTTCTTGGGTTGGAATTTTTTGAGGTCCTGACTGGTTTTGGCAGCAGTTGGAGACAGATGATGAATTTATGATTACCGATATCGAAAGTAAAAGTTTAATGTGTGCAGTTCAATACGCAGATATTATTAAATTTAGCAATATTCCATTAAAGCTTTTTCGCCATTTATTTAACTTAATATTTCTTGTTATGAGCAGTAAACAGTAGCTATTTTCCATAATTTCAGGTGTATACATTAACACGTTAGAGCTACTGGGGGAGGGAGGAATGAGTGAGCAATTTGTATGAGCTGTCATATCTTGTTTTTGGGATTAAACCCACAACATGGGATGTGAATAAAGTTCAATAAATAAATTGACTACTTTAAAAATGTTTTAAATGTTTTAAAAATGTTCGTATCTGACTCGCCTTGTAAATTTAGCGGGTTTATGGCTATTGTCCTCAGATTCATGTTGCGTCTGTGCGGACTAGCGCTAAGTTATTAAGCAACAGAGCCGAAACTCAAGTCCAAAACGACTTAGTCATTGTCTAAATTACATTATGTGACAAAAATATTTACAGAGTTTATTCAAGAAGCAGTTATACTTACCAAAACCTGTAGCTGCCGTGGAGCAAGTTCCCAAAAATACTGTTGTCTCCCACACAATCAACAAACAAAGGCAAAGTGTCGCTTTGGACATTTTCAGCATGGTCACGACAGAGTCCCTTGTCCGGATTCATGCAGAAAGTGCCTTTCCAGGATATTGAGCTGTAAATATAGGTCGATCGATAATTGATCTCCAAAGTGAAAGTGATCAGATAGTAAACCTATCCTAGTACACCCAGCTGTCAACTGCGTTATACAGAGTCCCGCTCCGTCAGCACCGTCAACCAGCGCCACTAGCTAAAGAGAAAGGAAACTACTTCCGGTTTGACGTCCGAAATAAAGCTAAGGAAAGTTAATAAAATTGACACGGACATTTATTTTTTATTCAATTGTTTGTAAGATGATCATAATACTACGATACAGTGCCCCAGTATGACCTAAAGTATAATACATGATCTTAGCAATTATCACGATTTTAATGTAGCTAGCTAGCATTAGCTACGTAGTTTCGGCTAACTTAACCGTTGACTTGGTTATTTTATCTATACTAATGCATTTTATGTGCATTTCAGTTAAGATTCTCAGTTTTAACTGCCATAATAGTGGAGTTTGTCCCTCTCTTTCATCTAAATTCACACAGCATTAATATAAACACATCACGTTTCAAAGCTTTTTTCACATGCCCTTTATTTTGAAAGCAGCTTCAAGATACTTCGTTTATGCTGTGTCTTCCGACGCTTTCCGTGGGACTGTACCTCTTTCCACATTCCCTGCCATATTTTCTCTACTTACTGCCACTTCACGCCCACTCGGTTATTTCCGCAGACCAAAACACGCGCATCGCGTAGTAGTGATAGTAGTAGTCGTAATGCATTTCATAGAACACGGTATATTTGCTTTATTTTTTTTTTATTTTTTTTATTTTTTTTACCGCAGATGATGTGAATTATTAATGACTTTACAGTATCATAACAGATGATTTCGGATACTGTCAACTCTCTGAAGAACTGTTAATATCTGTAGTTTGCTGTCTCATCTTTCCTTTGGTTAGGTTCTGTAAAAGCCTATATTTAGATCAGAAAAGTCTTGAGGTGTGTATTTCTGAAA
>JAPSES010000001.1:12412726-12431845 GCA_029822895.1 Maxillicosta whitleyi
AGGATCCTGTTGGTGTCTGTGAATTGGTTTAACAGTCTGGTTTAGACCAGCTCTCCATGCAAAATGAGATAAAATTTGTTATGATGTGGCAGTATATACGTAAATAAAATGTGATTGTTTGATCGTGTGAGGTTTCACATGCTGCTTTGGCATTTAACACCACTTCAGACTGTAGACGGTAATAAAATGAAGAGAAGGTGAGAGAATAACACATTACTGAGAGGATGAGGCAAAGAGAAAGAATGAGATAAATAAATATATTACCTTTTAGACAATTACTAAAACAGCAGTGAACACAACACTATCATAATACAAGGACAAAACATTTCAATTTCACATTATAGTGCTGCTGTTGTAAACACTACTGTACTGCACTCACATTAAGCAGTGTTTTAGTCCCTGGATGCGTTTCCTACCAGAGGCCTACCTCTGATGTACCTGTGCTCTGACAGGCTGGTGATGCTCAGCAGATTTCCTCCTTGAGCTTGGCAGGTCGACAGGGCCTGACTCCAGGTGAGGATGGTGTACAAGTTGAACTGGTAACATGCGCGCAGCTCCTGGTTGGACTCCCAGAAAGGGTCACAGCTGGTATCTGCAAACATAGCAAAAATTAAGAGGTACATATTATTTCCACCCACTTCTCTGCAGTCAACCGTGTTATTTATGCCTAGATGTATTGCTTCAATGACATGTAACACTTGAATTTTGCACCTTGAAATTTTTTACCTAATTAAAAGACTTAAATCTCACCAAATAGTGACTGAAAACTGAAAAAAAAAAACAAGAACTCAACTGATCCATACATCTAGTACATGGCATTAGCTCATGTCTGTGAATGTGCTTAAGGATGTAAACAGCTAGGCTACTTTATGTTTATTTAACTAAACACAGCAGCTTTACCTCGACAGAACATCTGTGTATCCAGATGTGACTTAGTTTAATGCACTGAAATCCTTCAACAATTACAATGGTATTATATGACTAATAGCATGCAGACATGCAAAAGAAATTAGCTGATGTACAGCACTTAAACATGTCATTTAAAAACCATGAACATTATTATACTGCTTTAACAGCCTCAGCTTTTGTATCGTGGTTCTAGAATACAAAACCGCCCTTAGTAGATCTCTGTGCAGGCCAGTCATGCTACATATAATTTTACTAAAAGCTCCTTTTATTGTGCTGTTTCCAGGTGTCCATTTTACCTGGAACTGGACAGAAGCCCCACCGTTCTGTATCATCATAGCGAGTGGTTGTGGCACACCAGTGCAGGTGATCCTCCCGGCCTTCAGTTGTGCACTCTGAGTACCATTTGTTGTTGTACTTAAAGGGCATGGCACAGGGCATACCATGTGCATTACCCAACAAAGTATGGATATCTGCAAACAGGACACAGGATTACAAATCTGCAAGCACATATTTAACTAGTGCGAGAATTACAATTACATTACTTAATGTGAATTGTCGAATTGTACACCACAATCTAAAAATAAAAGATTTGTACTATAGAAATCAGAGTAAGCAGTATATCTGAAAATCCAAAAATCTAAACTACATGACAATTAGAGGAAAGTACAGAGTGTCCACAAATTCTCTTTAATAATAATTTATAACATTTATTACAAATGCAAATGGTGAGATACGTTAATCAGATTTGTTCTATGTATTCACTGATGATAAGAGTTTTGAATCAGATTACAATTGTATGTTTCAGGTACAACTGATGAAACAGTTCTGTTAAATAATAAGTGGATTGTAAGGAATGGATCACTCCTCTGGGTTATTTAAAGATATTGTGTATCGAACATAAATAAGGAATGTCAACGCCCTGAAGCAAAAAAAAATTACTGATGTCATTGACACCATTGATGAGTCTCCGGTGAACATGGCAAGAAATCCAGCATCTGGATGTGCTTCATGTAACTAATGGTGCCCATATAGAGGTGTATTAAATGAGGCAAAAAAAAAAAAACCCAAAAAAACACTTCAGTACCTACTTCTCATTTTGCAATAATTTGTACAGATTTATCTATTGATTTGGTTTTGGAATAAATTGTAAAAAAAAAAAAAATTCAATTGTAAAGAGACTTTATGAACACCTTACAAAACTACCCTTTTTTTTACATTAAA
This sequence comes from Maxillicosta whitleyi, assembly GCA_029822895.1. Classification (NCBI taxonomy): domain Eukaryota; kingdom Metazoa; phylum Chordata; class Actinopteri; order Perciformes; family Neosebastidae; genus Maxillicosta; species Maxillicosta whitleyi. Next base: position 12,414,857 of record JAPSES010000001.1, read on the forward strand.
TAATTGTCTTAGGTGAAAACAGCACGATTTTTCAAAAAACATATTTTTATTTATTTTTTAATAAAGCTGCAAAATTTTTATCCCCTACAGAAGACAAAAATACACAGGATGATATAAGATCGATCTACATTTTATTACTTTTAATATTGAGGAAATTGGAACATTTTTCATTTGTTTCTGGTATTTTACAAAAAAACTTAATAATCAATCAGTCTAATACACTCAGTCACGATCGCATTAGGACTAATCCAATGTGACTGTAGAATATCTATGCACCTTATGTAATTTGACTACACCTACCTGTCAATCACTTTAGATCACTGTTTCACTTTAAATCAATGTGCCCTGAAATATGTAACAACTGTTCATTGACAATACTTTTAGTTTTCTACAGACTTTTATATTAGAAGTCTTTTGTTTTACAGGATTGTAAAGGAAGTTTGTTAGAGGAAGTTTTTTTTTTAGAGTATACTTGTATACAAACCTTAATGTCAACCTGGTTACTAACCTGCCTGTTTTGTTTTGTTTTGTCTGTTTTTGTCTTCTTGTGTATGCAAAACTGCTAAATACTGAATTTAGATCAGGATTAATAAAGTATCTATCTATCTATCTATCCGTCCATCAGTCCGTCCATCAGTCCGTCCATCAGTCCGTCCGTCCGTCTGTGTAAAACTCAACATTACATCTTTTATCGTAGTGCTCACCTTCATATGGGTATGAGCAGGGTCCTTCTCTTGGGGTGTTATACCTTTTCCAGGTATGATAGGAGTTTTTCTTGACCACCACTAAGCGTCCGGCCACATTCACCCTCCACTGGGACGCCCCGTGCAGGATGTTTCCACTGCAGCGCCACCACAGCAGAGGGAGAGCAGTGTCACACTCGAACATGCCGAGGGGCTGCGTTGTGTCCGAAACGTTCAGGCCCAGACACATACTGGTGCCCAGATTGAAGAGGCGATGTCTCGACACCCACTTCCACAGCATGCGACGGGTGGGCCGCTCACAATCCTCCAACACCAGGTTGGAGTGATCCACTTTGATGCAGCGTTTCAACTGCTCACTCTCCAAGATGAAAAGACTCTTTTCTGAACGGGAGATGAATGAGAGACAAGAGGAAGAGCATGAGCTGAAGGAAGGCAGAACAGATGTGGGACAAAGGGGAGACCTGGACGAGACATGGGAAATGAACTGATGTGAAGGCAGATGGAGGGACGAATCTGCCCTGTATGAGTAAAAAAATGTGCATAAATACAAAGTATTAGCAAACACCAACTCAGTAGGATGTAAAATGTTCTGACAATTTTGCTGCCAGCATTTTCCAAATCAGAGAATTTTCACACCTCCCTCTTCTTCACGTGAAAAAAATGAAGAAATATTCTGTGGGGGAGTTTTGTTTTTTTTTTCTTTCAAAATGAGAAGAGTCTTTGTGTAACTGGATCTTCAAATAAAACAGAGGATGTATACACTGGTGTACAGTATATGCACAAATGTTTGGACAAAAAGAGTCAGAAACGTGTGAAGCAACTAGCGCTTCCTTCATGTCACTAATACATACTAGAGAGGAAAAACAGAGCTCAGAGATGAAAAATAAATGATCATGTTACCTGCGTGGAATTTCCTTTCCAAAGACTTTTCACTATAACTGTGTGTTGGTATGCACAAATAGTGAATGGGATGTGTTTCAAGTATTGGGTAAATATTAGGTGGAAACGTTATAGGGGCTCTGCTTTCCAAATATTCTACCTCATTGCTATGTGTTTATAGTACAATATACTTTACCATACAGTGATTAAACCCCTGAGTGTTTTTTTTTTTTTTTTTTAGTAATTTAGCGAATACCACAATCATACAGTATATGTCCTATTTAAGGCAGTAAATGCTGTTATTTGAAGGTCATACATGACAAGCTGTCACTGATGTTTATATTCATACATTTTCTTTCCACAGATGAGTTAAGTACTAATCTCACTGAATGTGCAATGGTGTACCAGCAGTTTTTTGACATTTTTATTCATTATCCGTAAAATTAAAAGCAGAGGTTTCAGCGCTTCTTACCAGAACAGTTTGCACATTAACCCTCAAAGACCAGCCTGTAACTTTTGATCGTCTAATTCTATTAATATATTGAAATAATTCAAGTAAAATGCCATTTCTCTACTTTTCATTCTTCGGCTCTTTAGTGAACATGGAAACACTTTCATCTTCTGCACCATTGATCAACAAGTAAAACCATGTAGTTTAACAACAGACAGTGATTTTAGATGCTTGTTTTATGCTCAGTTATTTATATATTGTTACTTTTTTTTCTTTTTTTTTTATTAAAACAAACTTCGAATTTACTCTGAGAGTTTATGCACAGCTACATGATCAATTAACGAAATACCTGATTTTCACTGAAAAATGCAAAAGATAGGCTAATAAATGGCAATAAATCCCTTAAATGTGAAGAAAAAATTAACTGGAGGTCACAAAAAAGTAGGGTTAATTACACAATAAGTCATTTCAGGTTACTTTGTAGTGAGTTACTCCTTTTATTGCATTTATCTAATTTGTTTTATTTCTTTACTAATATAATTTAGGTATAAAGTTTGAGATCACATGAGCAGCTTTCATTAAACCTCTGATTTGGACTCTCTTTTTTTGCAAACAAACAGACTAAATAAAGGTAATGTGACCAGTAGTGGGGCTCAAACTGAGGCTCTGGGGCCACTGGGGGACCTGATGGGAGTTTCTATGGAGAGGGAGTAAGAGTTGGACTTAAATCACAACCACTTCACTCACTAGATAGTCTGTCTGAGCTAAATCCGAGCTTGTTGGAGGCCAGTTGTTGTGTCTCCGTCCTTCAGTACAGTTACTTTTACAACATTAACATAAACTTTGACTGTTTCCATTGCATTTGTTCCACAGCAGCTCTCACACAGTAAAAGGGTGCAGCGGACTACAGCTGCACACGGACTTACTGTAAAACTCCACGAGCTGTTTTTTCTCCAGGACTTCATCGTCTTCTTCGGTGACACACAAACTGCTTTTCGCCAACAACACTACGCAGACGACGGCCACGACAGCCACGGAGTCCACGCCACGAAGCGACCGTAGGAACATTTCGACGGCAGGATGCGGTGTCGGAGTGCAAATGTCCGCACATTCCGAGACTCCGAGTCCAGAGTATTTTGGGCTCGTTGTTTTTTTCCCCTCATACAAAACTTTGGCCGAGTTAGTTTTTCAGTGGGGGACCAGCGACGTCACGTCTGACGGAGGAGCTGAAGCTGCACTCCGGTCTGTGGGATGCATTCACCCCGGGCCGAGGGTTTACCGACAGGGACATCACAAAGGACACAGCTACAGACAGACAGACAGACAGGGAGGGAGACAGACAGACAGACAGGGAGGGAGGGAGACAGGGACATCACAAAGGACACAACTATAGACAGACAGGGAGGGAGACAGACAGACAGGGAGGGAGACAGGGTCATCACAAAGGACACAACTACAGACACACACACACACACAGAGATAGAGAGAGAGAGAGAGAGAGAGAGAGAGAGAGAGAGAGATAGATAGATAGATAGATAGATAGATAGATAGATAGATAGATAGATAGATATGCACACATCAGATATATGTTTTTATGTACTAATGTATTTTTACTTTATTTAGTAAAGTTAACACTATATCCACAAAATAAAGTATTAGCTTTCACTGTTACCATAGAAGCAATTTATAGTTTTATTAGCTTTACATTACATTTGGCTGATGCTTTTATCCAGTGCAACTTACAAGGTATAGATGTATGTATAGTGTAAGGGGCCTAGCCCATCTGGGATTCAAACTGGCAACCTTCCGCGCCAAAGTCGTAGTGTAAACTGGTGTAAACCATTAAGCTATCCTGTCACCTTAGCTAATATATTGATCAAATCTATCTGTCTGTATCGGGTCACCCACTGGTTAAAATTAACTACAATATATTTTTTGGTTTGTTTGTTTTAGGGAGACAACAAAACATCTTCGGACTGCAGGCTCTGAATGTGATTGTTTTCTGGATTCTTTCCTCTTTGATGAGAGTAAACCGAATATCTTTAATTCTGGACCAAACAAAAGGCTTATGACCCCATCGAGGATGACCCTTTAGGCTCTGGGAAACATTTTCACTATAGTCTGACCTTTTATATAAATGGATCAAGAATCAACAGATACATCAACGATGAAAGTAAATTTTAGTTACAGTTCAACTGCTAAAATGTCATTAAATTCAAATAGTAAGAGCATAGTTTCACAAAAGGTCAATATTTAACTTTATTCATGAGCCACGCTATTAAAAATTGAAGACAATTATTAAAATTCAAGGCACAGCCTTACTTCATAATAAAACAAACAACATTTGAAAAAACCATAATCATTTTATATATTTACATTCATTAGAGTAAAACAAAATAACAAGGTTTTGTTCAGTAGTAGACCACTTGTAGTGACTCCTCCTTTGCCTGCTGCATGTTACAGTAGCCTCAATGTCATGTAAAAATTAGCAGAATCATGCAACAGGAAAGTGCAGTGTTCAACAGTGCAAATGTACCACAGGTTTAAGCACACAGTGCACTTCAACAGCAGCAAATTCATCATGTAGTGTCTTGCTTTTCACAGTGTGGACTACTGTTATTACATCTCTGAACCCAACATAGAATCATACCATAAACACATTTTTGTCACTTTACTCTCTCTTTCTCTCTCTCTCTCTCTCTCTCTCTCTCTCTCTCACACACACACACACACACACATTTAAGTGCACTCAGATGGTGGTTTGCATTGCCTCCATGTTGTCATCAGTAGTGATCCATTGTAATAGTCTTTTCTCTCTGTGTGTTTTTATAAGTTACATTTTTGAAAGTAGATGTTGAACTCTTGAACAGAGGGTTGGTCCCCTGCAGACAGAAACACACATGATACGTTTACAGGAGTTACATATAACATTCATGATATCATGACTGACTGAAAACATTAAGATATTTCAGAAAGTCTCCTGTGGAGAACTCAGCCCATGGTCTTACCGACTGCCATTTTGCCTTTGCCCTCTCAGCCTCAAACTTGGCCACCTCTTTACGGTCGTGGACTGACACCAGCACCTTCCACACGGCCAGCAGGATCAGGCCGATGCACACCACAGAGAGCGACACCCCTAGGATAATCATGGGGATATTGGGAGGCTCGGGGCAGCCTATGGGAAGACAGAGAGGATGAGACGCCGCAGATTGTACATCATAAGTCTTCATCATAACTTTTTTCTTATCTGAGTTGTTCCACAGCTTACCATACATCTGGAGGTTATAAGCAGTGGTCCCCGCCTCACTTCCTACCACATTAAATGAGATCCAGCACTCATTCTCTGTCATCAGCGTGCATTGCATAGAAAGGCTCTTGTCATAATCTGAAAGGAAATGTGAACATACATATCTATAATGAAAGGATAAAGGCATGAATCCATCATATATCATCTTCCCTCTACACATTGTGCTGAGAATGTAAAAGGATATACTCTCCTCTGTTGTGCTGTCAGTATGATTTCCATATCAAAGACTACAATCTGGTGTGTGCATGTGTGTGTGCAGGCCACACCATTGTATTTTACATCTGAAGCCTGAAAATCCTCTGTGATAATCAGATATACCTCTCATCTTGCACAAGTATAGCAGGTTTAAATAATCTCCTCTATAAAGAAAGTTGAGGTCTTTTGGCTATTCACATGCACCACAAAAGCTCTTCCTGTACGACAAGGTAAATAATATGTTCCCTATTGTCCAGTCCTGGCTCAATGAACATGGATGGTGTTGTGTTAGGGAGGGGGGGTTACAGGCTTCAGAGAGATACCCGAGTCCATGCAGGTCAGCATTCCTTCAAATCTTTGACCCATGGGGAAACTTAGCATGGCCTTATGTTGATACCGCTACCGAAAACACCGAACTGAGGAAACTGACTCCGACATGTCACATAGATGGAGCTGATTTACATTAATTAACAGGTAAATCATCTTGAACTCCACCTGCCTTTCTGTGTGTTAGGCCAGGGGTGTCAGACTCATTTTAGCTCAAGGGCCACACTCAGGCCCCGTCCATATGAAGGCAGTGTCATTCATATCCATATATGTTTTGCATCAGATAGGCCTTTCATCCACATGAAATCGCCATTTTCTGAAGCCAGATTTGAGAATAGATCAATTTGAAAATGCCGGTTTTGTGTCTTCATCTGTACGAACAAACTGCAACTTTTCTAAAACGATGATGTCATAGCCCTATCTCTTTGACCTTTCACCCCAGAAGCAAGATTCAAGAAGTTTATTGCCATTTGTGCATAACACATAGGTACTTTTGTGCGGTCGCTCACAGGATCAATAAAACACAGACACAGAACAATCATAAAATTCTATAAGAAGCTAAAAAAAAAAAAAAGGATGCACATACAGACAATATATAACATAAAACCTTATATAAAAACACCCCATGAGAACAGTATATAAAAAAAACAGGAGACAATAAACACAATAAATAGAAAAATACAGTAAAATACAATGAATAAAATAGAATGAGATACAATGCACTGCAATAGGGAAGAGGTAGTTATTTCACACACATCTACATATACACACATACACATACATCATATTGCACTGCCCTTTTATGTGATGCTGGCCAACAGTCGAAGTGTTAAAAAATTGTGTTGTGTGTGATAATGCTGTCTGCCCGCCTGTGTCTGAGGTTATATGTGCTGTGTTTGTGTTTGAACAGGGGGTGAGCTGGATGTTGTGTGTCTGTATTAATTCTCTCAGCTCTCTTTCGACAGCACTGTGTGTATATGGTGTTCAGAGAAGGCGGATCAGTACCTATGATAGTTTGTGCTGTTTTTACTACTCTCTGTAGAGACACCACTTCACAACAACAACATCAACAGTGGTGGACTATAAAGTAGTGCTGGTGCTACAAGAGCTATGGAGTTTTTTTTTTTTGGAAATATTGAATCAAAACCTTCAGCTATTCTTTCATTACAATGAGCAACAAACAGCCATAGCTAACAATATTCACTACACACTACTGCTGTTGGATCTGCCGTGGAGGCAGTACTGACAGTACTGAGCAGTATGACATACGGTGGATCAACCAGGAGGGAACATTCCATCAGATCCAGTAGAACCAAGTAAGCTTTATGCACACATTCCACATGTTCTTCTCCTCATTGCAACACTACATACAAGCCCGGTACTACATCGTTTTCAGTTGTTTTCAGTTGTTCCATGTGGACACACATATTTCCTGAACACTTTTTTGAAAACGACAAAGAAAAAGATCAGACTGGAAAAGATGTGATTTTGTGTGGACAGTTTTGCACCTGCTGTTTGGCATTTATCTCTGAGAGTTTGCACAATTACCCAGATATTGCACATTTATGTAAATTTTTTTTTTTTCATAGTAACAGTAGTTTACATTTTTTTTGTAGTTTTTATACTATTTTTCTTTTGCATGCCATTTTAAAATGCCACCTTGTTTTGGATGTCATAATATCCTACTTCAATTATTCTATTTCAATTCTTATACTTGTACTTTTATACTTATCTTAAATTCTTGTGACATTGCACAGGGAAACCTGTTTCTTTACTGTACACATGACAATAAAAATCTTTGATAATATAACTGTTAAAAAAGTAAAATTACACTAGGAAAGTGTTTACATATGCAAAGATTCCTTAAAAATAAGAACAACCCTAAATTTATTTTTAAAAAATATGCGCAATTTTAACAATATTATGCCTCAGTTTATCATTGATATGTGCATTACAACTTACACATCACAGTGGATCAACAAAGAGACAAAACATTTAGTAGCAGGCAGAATATAATAAAATTAACCAAACTTTTAAATGTTCTTTCTGGTTCATATTTGTTTAGGTTATTCATATTTTATGTGAAAGGATAGTTTGTACACGTCAACATTTTTATGCATATTATACTAAAACAAAAGAGAAACATTTGCTGTCATTATTTACAGTTTATTATGATAATATTTTACTGGTCTGACCCACTTGAGCTCATATTGGTCCGTGTGTGGAATATGAACTAAAAAGAGTTGAACAAACCTGATTGTTAATATCTTCAGTGTAATTTTTGCATGTCAAACATTCTTCTCACAGGTCGGACTGAATCCAGTGGTGAGCCGGATTGGTCGTATATTTTACAACTGTGTTTTAAGGTCTTAAAAAAGATTCAGCGAATGTATCATGTGTTTAGTCACTGTACATGACCGTTTACCCTCCAGGCATCAACAGATAAACTTACACAGACTCGATAACTTGTTTCGTCTTTTTTTGGATTACAAATGGGTTTGGACTTGATAGTGTTGTGAAAATTCTGGTATTGTCCCTAAGATACTCTGACAAACACGTTTGCTTGCCAATGTGCATTTCATCCTTCAGCGGCTGCGTGTTATCACAACAAACAATAAGCGCTGTAGCTGTACTAGCAGGAATCTAATAATATCACCCTCTGTAAAAGATATACAGCAGTATATTGTATGGTCATGTATTATTGGTTTTGTTAATATGGTTATTATGACATGTCATTAAGTAAAATTAGTCAAAATCGCTGATGTTTTTAACTTGTCTTATATGTTGGAACTATTAAATCTATATACTGCTTTATGTGGATATTCTCCTCTGTGTATAAAACAAACAAACAAAAAAATTATATTTATGTGTATTTAATGTATAAATTCCCAAGTAATAATTATTACAAGTGCTCTGTCCATATTTAGCTACATAGCGTCTAATTATTGGAAACTAGCATTTCACCCAGTCCTGTTCTTGAAGATGCACTTTTTAATATCACACACATTATCAAGAGTTCATTATTTGTAAATAATAGCTCCATCAGTTGTTTATCAATAAGGTTTTTTTTTTCTTTCTTTCTTATAATTGGTTACCCTATGTTAATATATTCTCTGTGCTAATAATGCAGTTTATAAATCCTTGCAACCCATTAATAAATACTCAGTAAGTACATTTTGGTGATTAAGCCCCAAATGATATTTTCCTGGGTCCAATTCACCCACTCTTAAACTTATATTTGCACTCTGTATAAAATTTATTAATTTGCACTAAAATAATATATACATAAACATATATTTTTAATACACCATATCCCTGTACACATCCACTCAATGTATAAAAAAAATCCAATTTGCACTCTGTGTATATTACAATATAAATCTCAACCCATTGTTGTCCTTGTCTCCAGTTGAATGTTTGTTTATGGTCAATGTTTAAGTGTGTTTGGGTTCATGTTGAAATTCTACTTTGTGAGCAAAGAAAAACTGAAGCCAAATTCCTTGTACGTATGTAAAATACTTGGCCAGTAAACCTAATTCTGATTCTGACACTTTACCTTCCTTCCTTGTCAACACAAACATAGTGATCTATAAAGTATGACAAAATCAATGACAAATTTGATTAATCTGATAACTAGTGCTGGGGGTGCTAAAATGTGAGAGATTTTTTTTACCTGCTGATTTGTTGATAGAAATTTTAGGGGCGTCACACCTCTGAACACACAACTCAGCATCGTCCCATTCTTGCAGATGGCACTCTACACAGGACCTGGTGTTAAAATAAGCAGAAAGAACGTAAAGGTTAGTTTTACCCTGGAGATAAAACGGCTCCTCTGGGGAGGTTTAATGAAGTTCCGATCTCTGATACAGCGGGTACAGACGAATCAGAGTCTTAGACACTTATCAGAGTTTTCCCAAGGCTTCTCTCACTCTGTGCCACCGTCTACCACATAACAGTGGTTTCGAATGGCACTCGTCCTGACAGCTGCTTTATATTGGAGAAAGGAAATCTCTTAGTGCCGTGTTGGGGACATTAGTTGTCTTTTGATGTCACTTGGAAGGTGTAGACACATGTGAACAAGGGGACGAGAACATGATACGCTTGTACTTAAAAGAACAGACAGATCATGTGGCATAAAGAGACAACATCTTATATCTTTCAGGTAAAGGAACGGGGTAAAATCGGTAAAAACATCTACATTACACCCTTATTAGCCTCTTTTGAGATAATGGCATGAGAGTGTTCTCACCTTGCAGAGCTACAGGCGTCTCCACACGTTGGACACTTCTCACACTTGTCCCCAGATGCTCCAGGTACAGAACAGACACAGTGGCCACACTCACACTTCCCCCGGCCGCTGCACAGAGTGCCGTCTTCTGCCACGCATGCCTCCGTGCTGGCGCTACAGTTACAATATTCCCCGGTCCAGCCGCTGTGACAGTGACACTCCCCACAGTCACACACACCGTGGCCTGCAAGTGTATTCAGGAAATTTCTGAGGCATCAGTCACACTGGAATATGCAACGTTAAAGTGTGGTTAATTACCTCCACAGAGCTCTCCACGGAAGCGAACACAAGAGTAATTGTCACATTGGCAGTAAGGTCCGTAGATGAGGCCAAAGCTGGATGCATGACACACACACTGTCCACAGTAACACTGGCCCTGACCGCTGCATATCTCTGCCTCATCACTGGCGAAGCAGTTACTCAACAAAGCGCTGTCCTCATTACATTCACACTGAGCTCCCAAGAAACCCGGCTGACACACACACACGCCACACTGGAAAGCCCCCTGACCCTCAGTGCAGAGGCTGCTGTTCGCCTTGGTCGACTGCCTACAGTCACAGGAGCACAGAGACTCCAGTTCCACGTCCAGACTGTCCGGTAAGCCCACCGGTTTAAGGGAGAAGCGCCGCACACCCGACAGGCATCGTGGAAGCTCCACAGTCACGTTAAACACAACCTGAGGACCAAGAAGATGGAGATACTGTCATTATTCAGAGGCTTGGTTCAATAAAAGTAGAAGAAATGACAAGAATAATCTATAAATGTAGCTTTTACCAGTGTTTCTTCTGAAGGATTTTGTTAATTTGTTTTGCAATGAAACTGAAAAGTCATGGATTAATTAACCAGATTTTAGAGCAATTTATTTATTTGAATTCAATTTAAAAAACTTTTTTTTTTTCTTAGATTTCTTAGTTTGAACATCATAACTCCTGTAGTGAACAAACTCTCTCCAACAGCAGCCTCTCACTCATGTTTAGAATGTAAAATATATTATCTGTTAATTTAATTTGTTCCTCTTTGTTTTGTAAAATACTTCTGGATAAACTGTGCTGTGCTTTGGATGATTTATAGATAGAAAATTGGAGTTAAATAGAGAGGTCTTTTTGGCGATATCTTTGCATAACACAGGAGGACTAATTGATGTTCCTTCAAAGCTCAAGCGGCTACGAGAAGTTCAAAGACCCAGACTCATAAAAGTCACGAAATCTTATTCAGCCATAGTTATAAAGAAAACTACTGACTCAGTGCAGAGGAAGATCAGAAGAACTCATTTGTTACCTGTCACCTTTTGTTTCTGCTGTGAAAAGCAGCATAAGGTCTACTTGTCTGAAATGCTTTTATCATGCACCATGAAGATCCTTATTTGATTAACCTGAAGTGCAAAACTAAAGGCTGTGTTTTGCTCTGATTACAGTCGTAGGTTAGTTGATGATGCCAAATGAGTACTATGGTTAGAAAAATACATATAAATATCTAAGTAATGGATGTTTTCATCTGCTTTTGCTCATAACTTTTTTTTTTTTATTCATTCATTTTCTGAACCCACTTTATCTGCACTAGGGTCACAGGGGTCACTTGGAGCCTATTCCAGCTACTTATGGGCGAAGGCGGGGTACAGCCTGGACATGTCACCAGTTCACCACAGGGCTGAACATATAGAGACAAACAATCACTCTCACGTTCACACCTATGATCAGTTTAGATGAAATGATTATCCTATCAGCGTATATGTTTGGATGGTGGGAGGAAGCTGGAGTAGCTGGAGAGAACCCATGCAAACACAGGGAGAACATGCAAACTCCACACAGAAAGATCCCACCCCCAACCCAGGACCTTCTCGCTCTGTAGTGCTATCCACTGCACCATTATTTAACGTATGCAAATATTATTTTACCAAATAAATAGTGTTATGGAGAGTGAAAGACAAAACAATCTCAGGTAAAATCCACTGACTGTGTCTCCAGGTTTGATGTTGGAGCAGTGTTTCATGTCAGAAAGCACAGTCCCATTGGGGCAAATGGCTGTGAAGGACATCTGCAGCTCCTCTGTGTCTCCAACCACCTCTAATTCGATCTCCGAACGCAGCTCCTGGAAAACAGTACACACATTTTGTAGCACAGACCTGACACTTTAACAAAAAAACCTCTTTTATGCTCACGAGTTGGGACCTCAGTGGGTTTAAGCAGCCTTCGACTTTCACTGCACTGATCTCTAACATGCTGAGATGGGTTAAAACGTTCTATCTCATTCTCTCTTTTTTGTGACTCATCATCCCAGGTGTGCAGCACCTGCGGAAAGAGTGACAACTAACCTCAGCTAAAGTAAAAACTATGTGTTTGACTGACTAATGAACTCTGTGACGGACTGTCTGGGTGTTTAAAGAGGGTTATTGGTGTGTTTCCTCTAGGCCTGCAATTGTACTGTATCCTCTGTGTTGCTAAGGAGAGAAATCTTTATGGGATACACCCTATTGAAGAAGGATTAAGGTGAATAATGCAAAGGCGAGGTGATTTGGGGGATTTGTTATTTGGTAAATATGTTTTGGGGTATTTAAAGTGGTGAAACTAAACATATATACATAAAATTTAAAAACATAATAACTGCAGTATAAATACTAATTAATTGTTTATTGCCATCCCGCTGGTGTGTTAACAGCGACTCTCATCTTCAACGTGGCACATACTAAACGTGACTGATGAAGTAATTAGAGGACTGTGGACTCGCCACCAGGCATAAAGGAGAGGGGAGGGGGTTCAGACAAAGAAGAGTGAAAGAGATAGATAGAGCGAGAAATATAGAGAGAGTGGGGAAGAAAGAGCGAGTCAGAGTAAGAGAGGGTGAGGAGATCAAACAGCCGGGACAGGCAGAGACTTGCTGTCAAACATGCTGATGCAAAGCACTGGTGGCAGAGGAAAAATGTAATAGGAGGAAGAATGAAAGCAAGAAATAAGGAGAAATGAGATGACAAGTTTGAGTCAAATTGGGTGTGACGAAAAAATGCGCAGAGGGTGAAATCATGCATGCTTTACATTCATGGATTGTTTTTTTTTTAATCCAATTACATTATTCTGGTTCAATAAAAAACACAGTTTTACTGCTGTTATGTCAGCAGATTTTAATGTGTTATTATGCCTAGCATCTACATTCAAGCAGCACATTCAGATCACAAAGATTTACTTTGTATGCTGTTACGATCAGTTCCAGGATGTTGCGTGAATCTTTCTCCAGGACTCCAACTGTGGCACCAGGTATGAGATCTGCATAGTTCTATGACGGAAAAAAAGCAGATTAACAACACGGTCACTGTTATACATGTTACACTGTTAATGACAGGGCCTGTTTCTGAAAGCAAAGAAGACCCAGACAAGAGAAGAGATGAACAGAGTGCTAGTTGTGACAGGTTTGATAAGAACACTCATTGAATAAATATGCTAACATTTGTAAACACAGTCCACACACAACCATCTACAGTGGAGTTTTCCAGTGTGGAAGTTTTCTTCTAGACATAAATTGATTAGATCAGCATATCTGATCTAATCAATTTAACTCTAACCAATTCTACATAGTATAGATTAGATATATTTCTAGGTAAGTACTTACCTTATAGTTGTCTTTCTGTTTTTTTGTCACAGCAAATATCAGTAAGATATTGTTGTCCACAATCTTATCAATCAGCTGACCCAGAGTGGGATATTCCTAAACAATGGTGAAGTGTCAGCAGTGAATAAAATATGAACTGATATCACAAAAATCAGAAGTAGGTTTTACTTCCTAGTTTACCTGCACTGTAGACATTGAATATTCATTGTTTATGTTCAGATGACACTGCCCATCATTAGGAATCACAATGCCGGCCATCTTACTGTCCATCCCAAAGTGTGAGTCAGCATCACTGACAAACACCAGTAAACGCATCGAATTGTTCCTCCAGCCGATCTTCTCCTGTTCACAGACACACAAGGTCACTCATTATCTGTTTCTTATACAACATCTTCAAATGACAACTTATTGCAAGTGAATATCTAAACACATATTTCTTCAAGTGTAAAACACAATCGTACCCCACAAACGGCTGCCTGCATGACAGCATCAAACCCACATTCAGGTGAATCCACATTTGCTGAAATACGCTGTTGTGCAATTATCTCGTTGAACTTGTCAGTGCTGCTTGTCAAAGACAAGACATGTTTATAGCCAAACGCTGGCTGACACGTCAAAACGCTCCCACTGCAATGCACCAGAAATCAAAAGTGAGGAGATGAAAACTGACTTATTTGACTAAGATTCAGCTTAAACATATGAAATCCTTGTTTTGTGAGACTCAGTGCATACCTGCATGGATTGGCCAGCTCGACCTCTGTGATTTTGATGAAAGGCAGGACAGGTTTCTCCACAAAAGAGCCAAAGCCCATGCGGAATTTACTGGTGAGGTTGGCCATCTTATTGGACAGAGTCGAGCCCAGGTCCTTGATCGTCTCCAGGTCATCAATCATGGATGCTGACAGGTCCATCAGGTAGTAGATGTCCACAGGATAGTCCTCTGTGTGTTGAATCTTCACCTGGAAGGTCACAGGGCTACCTGCACAACAACAGGAACACCTTACTTCTGTCTGAAAGTACAGATCCATTTCACGAAGGGTTATAACATAGATGGTGCAGATTCCGTACCAGGCCGTAGTTTGAGGTTCATTTTTTGGGGGGAGATCTGAGTGCTGTTATTGTTGCTTGTCGTCTTCCCAAGTGGGCGATCCTGAAGGATTTGACCACTGGAAACAGGGAATTCCACCAGGCTTTGTGCACATCCTTTTTCCAATAAGGCATCCAGTGTGTCACATCTCTCACTGACTGAAAACCAGTCTGTGAAATTCTAAGACGGGCATAAAACAAAGGGTGTTTACAGACTGGAAACTGACAGTTTATTGCATACTGTAAAATATCAGGTTTATGACCGTAACCAGGTCTTCTGTTTGTGCATACAGCTGTTTTTTAATTTTTCAATATTATTATTATTTTTTTTAATTAATCCATTCGTACTTCTGAAGGTATTAGCCACTTTGGGGTCACATGTGCAGACTTACCTCCTGTGTGCACCAGGCACAGGCAGGACTGAGCTGTAGACAGTCATCACAAGTCACAGAGCTGCCAGCTGAACATGATCCTGCAAACACACTAACATGTCAATATGACATATTCAACCATTTCTGCAAAGAAGACGATTTTCTGCTAATTTAAAAAAAAATATATGTAAGTTTGCGTTTAATTTCAGATCCATACAGTTTTAATGTAGTAGATAATTTGTTTAATGAACGGTTTAAACTATGTAAAGTGAGGTTAAAAGTTATTCTATTTACATGCATTGTGTGAAAAATAATAATAATAATAAAAAAAAGGGTAAAATCACAAACGCAGCATTTGTAATTTTGCCACAGTGTGCTTGCGTTGCGCGTATTGAACGTGTTGCTCTTTATTTTGTTTTTTATTTTTATTTTTTTTGCGGAACAAAAGCCTGCTTACCTTCCACAGCGTTGATCCAGTAGCGGAGAACCAGGCTCAGCAGTAGAAGCCCCATTAGTCCGTGAGGTTACTGGAACAGATCAGACACAGGAACAACAGCTCAGGTTCTCTCATATTTACAGCAGTGAAACATGTCCTGCCTCATGTGTCCTTTAACTAACGTAGAGCAGAAGAAGGAGCCGCCGATCCTCTACCTGCATGTGAGTGAAGGGGGAGGAGGAGGAGGAGGAGGAAGAGGAGGAAGAGGAGGAGGACTGCCTTACCTGCGCTGCCTTTTATGTTCACTTCCGTCCAGGTGAGCAACGACGCATAAAGCTCCTATTCACACGATGACCTGTTTTAATGAATCACATTTATCTGGAAGTTCATAACTTGTGCTCGTATTCTGAATTTACCGGATGGATTATTAATGTTATTTTAACGCATCTATTAAAGGAAGTTAGTCTGACACGGCTATATTAGTCAGAATTATGTTGTCATCAAATCTCTATAAAAACATTACATATTCTGTAATGTAAAAGTAAAAAAAAAAAAAAAAAAAAAAAAGAAAATTATACATGGAATTATAGGCTTTAATAAAACACAGTTTAACCCATAAAGACCCGGTGCTACTTTCATGGCAGTTTTTCTATATTTAACTTTTCTTACTTATTTATCACCATGCATTCTAATATTATCCTCTGTATTTTGTGTTTTTTTTTTTTTTTTTTTTTTTCAGTGAACATCAAGTATTTTCCTGTGTTTAATTTACTGTTCACATAGCTGTTCATTAAAGCACAGTTTAAAGCTGGGGGTTATTACATCTAAAACAGACAAAACTGAAGAAAAAGTGACTTTTTCAGTAAAAAATTGGCATTAACTAAACATAAACCCAGTGTGTTCATCCACTGTCACTGAGGCAACTCCATGGGTTTCACTGGTGAATCAATGCTGTAGAAAATAATGTTTCCATGGGCAGAGCATTTGAATGTCCAAATGGGTCATGACCACGAAAAGATGACAAACTGCATTTTATGCTGATTATTTACATGTTTTGATATGATTAGTGGATCAATGAGTATTAAACATTTTAGATCAGTCGGTGGCTGTTTGGGTCTTTATGGGTTAAATGTAATCTATACTATATTAAATATTATAGTCTGGTTTTAAAGGAAGCAACACAAACTTAACATCATGTTTTATTATTTAGTGGTGCCCTAATAAGTCATATAAGTAATATTTATCACCCTAAATCCAAATAGTTTGGACGTTATGTGAAGTATGTTTCAAATCTCATGAAACCACATTTTAATCACTGTAGGGCATAGAAAACACATCAACTGTT